>JAWZYV010010661.1:0-446025 GCA_038373885.1 Cheiracanthium punctorium
AGTTAAATTTTGCTTTTTGTTGCATTGATATGTAATGTTCTGGAAATCTCGGGTTCTATGGGTCGTAGGTCTTCGAAAACCTAATTTTTGGGGACTTATTTTTGGCGCCAATTTTGGCGATATTTCGCCAAAACTCGCCAAGTTTGACGATTTTTCTGCCATTTGGCGCGTTTTTCCTAATGGGACCTTTTCATGAAATTTTTTATGGTACTTTTTATGGTATTTAATACGTTTAATGACCTAACATTTCCTAATTTTAAGAAATTTAAATCGAAAATTGTGGATTTTACAAGATAATTTGCATAATTGGATGAAATATTTAATAACTCTAGCAATTTTAATGCAAATTACACGATATTTCTGGGGGAAATATGTGATGGCCACGGCAGTGAGTTGTCTTTAGTGGTGCGTTTGTAAGTACGTATCTGAAACTCTGGAACCATTATCTGCACATTCTGTTATACAATTGCGGCCTAGAGTACTAATCTGGAGTTGCAGTTTACATGTCAGATTTTGTAAATCGCATAATTTAAGGGGTTCACGGGTAACGCCGTGCGGGACTGCTAGTATATATATATATATATGTACACACATATATGCGTGTGTTATATATGTCTACGTGTGTATATATGAAAGCCCCCCTTGGAAAATTTGGAGCCCCCTCTATAAAAGCGGAATAGCTACGGCCCTGCGGCTATGGCGGCGACATATTGTTCCTTTGCAAACTGGCTTTTACTATATTTTACTATAAATACAACTGCCGCTTCTTTTGTGTTTAAGGTTTTACTAATAAAATTGTTAATCGTTACATTGCTGTGTTGAGTTTTACAATTGTCACAAATTGCTAGTAGCATGAAATATGCCTTTTGATGGAATTAATGCATTTTTAGTGCACAAAAATAGGGGTGCTCTACCCATTGTAGCTTTTTTTTTTTGCTAACGAATTTTTGAACTCCTCTTAACCCTTTCCCCGCTCGGGGAACACCAAACTCTGACGTTTTGACTGTTGCCAGTCACGAAGAATAGATTGGATTTCCATAAAAAGAGTTGCAGGTGACATAGCTCCACGAGAATCCTTTTCTTTTGCCACGTCATTTCCCGAAAAAAAAATGGTCACGATTATTTTTAACAGCACTGGCATCTGCTGAAAAAAGGAAGAATGGCAGAACAGCTGGACAGATTGCCCAATGCTGAAAAAAGGGCAGCCGTTGCCATCGCTCGACTTAACTACCAGCAAGATGGCGGACGATCAAAGCGTTCATCGCGTGCCACAGATCTAGAGACCTCTTTTTTGACGACAGCTGACTGTGCGGCACTGCCAGCTGCGTCAAAAAATAGGTCTCTAGATCTGTGGCACGCGATGAACGCTTCGATCGTCCGCCATCTTGCTGGTAATCAAGTCGAGCGATGGCAACGGCTGCCTTTTTTTCAGCATTGGAAAAGGGTTGCGCGTTAAAGGGTTAAACTCTGGTCAGTACCTTTAGTGTGAAGAATCGTCGCCACAGTAAGCGCAAACAAAAAAAAGTGGAACAATGTCGGACAGACTCCTGACTCGGAATGATAAATCCGACGCACGACCTCATTCCTCCGCCACATCTCTGATTTGGACCAAACAGCAGCTCCTGCCCCCTCCGAAACTTTCATTTTTAAACTTTTTCCTCCAGCGTGTTTGCGGGTCGAGAAACATCGATAACCTACATTCGGAACGCACGTCTTAAAAACCGAACAATCGAACTTATTCCGCGAGCTTGCACGCACACACTAACACATTTCTTGTCCATTCTCCGAACTAACCTTGTTGCCCTATGTAACAAAACGTGGCAACGAAAAAATCATAGATTTAGGAATACCTTGATGAAGCATCCAATGCTCTTAATCGTGTACTTTTTGATGCCAAAAACGCACCTTATTTATGCCACTATCATGGCGGCCGTCAATGTAAAATGGAACATTAATTGTATTATTTTGGGAAAATAAATAAATTCGAGGGAAAATATTTAGGTACAAGTACTTTTTCAAATTTAGACTATCCTATAATAATTCAAAATACTACCATTATCATATAGGTTACTGCCATTATGCGCATGCCACCATCATGGTTACCGTTTGATGGCAACATGTTTTCTCCCGTTATGCTCAATCTACAGTTTCCTATATCTAAGGGGAAAATGATCCTAGGGCAATTCCATATAAACATGGATATGGCTTTAAAAAAAAAAAAAATATTATTTAATAAATTGTGTGAGAAATTATTCCGAATTGTTGTAGCTGTGTTGGCAACAGTTTATTTTGTGTAAAATTTTCTCTTTATCAGAATGGCAAAACTTCAAAGCCAGACGTAAACGTTGTAGCATATTTGTTTGTGTGATTATCGCAACGCTACGCTAGTGCGATCTGCCAAGGGTGGGGGTGCCTTGGTAGGAGGACTTTCTAAGGGGTTCTAACGCGTATTCACGTTACATCTGGAGAAAATCTATCAAAACTCCAAACCGTTAGATCGACAGCCACGCGATGGGACACTAACCTGGGACCTTGACACTTTGGCCGTCTACCATTTTCAGTGTCATAACCAGTGTGCCATGGAGAGGCCGCGTTGTAGCATGAGTTATCCAGTTGTGTTGCATGATTTGCCATACACTTAGGCAATTTTAATTGATATTACAAAAAATTAATTAGTTATAAGATTTTTAATGATTTATTGAAAAAAAGAAAACAATTTATAATCAGCATGAATTTTGTAGAAAGAAAATAAATGCACTTTTTATTATTACGCCAGTTTCAAAATGAAATTAATATATATATATATATATTGCACGAGTTACCGCGGAATCACCTCTAGCAGCCTTTTCTTGCAGTGCAGTTTCGAGATACATTGATGGAGACAGGCGGCGATCTCTTCCCCTTCAAACGTGTGTTTCAATTTTACAACAGGATCCTACTAAAAATAAGGAATGTTATTAATTCCACGGCTGCATTTGTAACAGGTAATCATTATTCCTCTGCTGTTTTGTTTTGTGTTCCGACTAGCCTACACTAGGGGCATCTGCCAAGAAGGGGGGGGAGGGACCCGGGCCGAGTACTTTCAAAGGGGTTCTTACGCGTATTCACTTTGCATCCGGAGAAAATTGCCCCAAACTCCAGACTGTTAGATCGACAGCCGCGCGACAGGCCCGAACCCGGAACCGTCTCATTTCAGCCATCTATCATGCTCAGTGTCTCATCCACTCGGCCATGGTGATGCCACATTGTTCCTTTGCGGTTGATTTCGTTCAAACTAGCTTTTATTAACATTTTACTGAGGTTTTTCTTTTATAAATCATGCAACTTTTGAAAAGTTATTTAAAGAATCAAGTTGTGCTGGATGTTACGCTTAGACGGGTCGTGGGACGTTCGTAAAATAGTGACAGTGTGTGACAAAAGAGGAAGTAGGGAATACCATAGTGTGGCGTCCGATGTTCTGATTAGAATAAAAACATTTAAAATCAGTAGATTAAATTTTGAAGTTTGAAATTGCCAGTACTTGGGGGGTATTTTTAAAATAAAGTTAGAATTATTTTCGTGTTTTTTTTTTCATTTACATTCGGGAAATAAAAAAAACAGTGCAGGGTCGACTCTGAGAATTTGACAGCAACAGAAATTCTTCACTTAAAAGAGAATTATGCTCACTAATACCATTAACCCTTTAACGCGCAGTGTTCCCGCAATGGGAACACCCAACTCTGACGTTTTGACTGTTGCCAGTCACTAAGAATAGATTGGATTTCTATTAAAATACTTGAGGGTGACAGAGCTCCACGAGAATCCTTTACCTATTAGCACGCCATTTCCCCCCCCCCCAAAAAAATGCTCAAGATTATTTTTAACAGCACTGGCATCTGCTGAAAAATGGAAGAATGCGAAAACAGCTGCATAGATTGCCCAATGCTGAAAAAAGGGCAGCCGTTACCATTGCTCGACTTAACTACCAGCAAGATGGCGGACAATCGAAACGTTCATCGCGTGCCACAGATCTAGAGACCTCTTTTTTGACGATAGCTGGCTGTGCTCGCGCACAGCCAGCTGCGTCAAAAAAGGGTCTCTAGATCTGTGGCACGCGATGAACGTTTCGATTGTCCGCCATCTTGCTGGTAGTTAAGTCGAGCAATGGCAACGGCTGCCCTTTTTTCAGCGTTGGGAAAGGGTCGCCTCAAAGGGTTAAAACACACAGTTAAAGTTTAAAAATAAAATATGAAACATTATCTATGACGAAGTACTTCCTTTCTGATTTGCAAATTTATGTTATATATCACAACGTGACATGCAGCAGGGGATTTAGATTATTTATTAGATGTCCTGATTATCGTACGAGTGCTTGGAGCACGGATACACAAAAGAGCAAAACAATTGACTTTAAAGTTACGTGAAGGGGCGCAAAAATCGAGCCAGCTATATATAGGGAAGCAAAATTTGAAAAGTGCCCTCGCCACAAAAATAGTCACCCTGACAAGGGGCGGGAAAGGCGGATAATGAAGCGTGACACTTTGTGACAAAAGTGGGGAGCAAGTCAAAAATATTGTTTCAGAATACTCTGCTTGTTTCCTGGGTTCGTCGTTCTAAAGTCCAGTTGGTGTAGAAAGTTCTGGTAAAGAGTCCACTTGTCAGGATAGAACACAGCTTTATTGCTTCTGGAACTTAGTCGAACAATCAGCTGTACAAGATTCACAGGCACTAACGGCCTGTAGCTCGTTTATAACAGTCCACTCAGTACCGAAGCTCTCAAAAATGATGTAATTCTCACACAAAATAAAACACTTCCACAGACAAAAATTCAGTGGATACCGTACAAGGGATATCGTACACAATCCCTTAAGACCCAGCACTTAAAAATCAGCTTCGAAAAGCAAGCGGAAACACCGCTTCTATAGCGTCAATACAAATCGGAACACAGCAAACTCACTCGACGGGAGCTCAATGAACACTGAACTGGGTCCTCTGACACGCTTGTATTTACAGGTGACGCAGAAGCTAGAAGAAGCTTCCAGAAGAATGTATTTCTCAAAGATTCCACATAAAGCGGGAATTTTGATTAAGTCATAGAAGAGAGAGGCTATTATGCATAGTAATGCAGAAAAACAATCTTTACAAACCCCATTGGGAAAATCGCCCCAAATGACCAATATGTCGACAAGCTTGGCGACTTTTGGCGAAATATCTCCACATTTGGCGCCAAAAATAAGTCCCCAAAAGGGAGGTTACCGCAGGCCTAGGACCAATATTTCTCGGGATTTCTAGAATTTGGGTTTTCCCCATAGAAACCAATGGGAAAACCCAAACTCCCGTAATACAGGTTCAAGTTTACCGATTTTGATGCAACAAAAAGCAAAATTAAACTATTCGACGCGAAGAATACGAATTTTGAACTATTTTAAGCCCCAGAACAGCGAGTTGCCCCGAAAATTAGTAACAATATTGAAAAGAAATGTGACAAAAAAGGGAATGGAAGCTCCCTTTACAACTAAAATATTACTGTGAAAGATTCATGTGGAACGATGCAGAGGAGGGGCTAGGGGTTTTCAGCTCCCCGCCTTTTCCCCACTGCAAAAGACAAAACACGTTTCTCGGCATACGGGCAACACCGGCGAGATTGTATGGTGGGTAACGCACCGTACTACGGTTTCGCGTTCAACTCACGGCGGACTGGGCTTGGGTGTCATTGTGTCCATCCCTTCATAGGGGGGCGACATTGGTCCACCTACTGGTTGTCCCCACACTAAAGAGACTAACAATTCTGTTCTTAGTAATGGCCAATGCCTCCAATAAGGCAGAGGCCCGCCATTGCAAAAAACTCACCAGTAACATTTTGCTTCAATTACACATTGTTTGGGGAAATGAGCTATTTATAAAAGTTTGCACCCCCTCCCCCCCCTATATATCTAGATTTTTTTCCCTACGTGTTTGTGTTTATGACGAAGAATACGAAAAACAAAAATTCTCTGCTAATGCATGTGACTTTTCTTTCTTTCTTTTTTTTTCAGGCGAAAACAGAAGAAAAAAAGGTTTTTCTGTACCCGCCAGGGCTCGAACCTGGGACCTTCCGCGTGTTAGGCGGATGTGATAACCACTACACCACGGGTACCTGGTCTACAAATCGAGATGTAAAGCATCAGATTCCTGTATTTTTCTGTTATTGTTAATTTCAGTAATCAGTCTCTGCTTCCTGTAATTCATCTCCATAAGTAAAATGCTTTGTTCCCGTTAATCGCACTCTCTGTCTATTCCTTTAAATGTGACTCCCGCCGAAATAACCAGTTTATTCAGTTTATTCCGGAGAAAATGTCGACCCTATCGATCCGCACGCACACAGCACGACTGCTGCGGGAGATGTTCAGTCTAGACTTAACACGGAATTGCTTTATCGTGATGTATTTACGATTACGACACACACACACACATGCGCACTCTCAGAAACAGTTTTGTAGCCAGAATTTCTTTCCCGGGGGTGGCTGAGACCTCAAACACTGAAGGAATGCAATGTCTATATGAATAAAATTCAAAACTTTTTGTCTTTACATTACTTGGAATTAAAAAAGTTTGTGATTTCTATCCATTTCAAGCATCTGGGAACCCAAGACTGGAAACTGTTAACCCTTTAAGGCGCAGTGTTCCCGCTCTGGGAACACCCAACTCTGACGTTTTGACTGTTGCCATTCAGGAAGAATAGATTGGATTTCTATAAAAATAGTTGCGGGTGACAGAGCTCCACGAGAATCCTTTACATTTTAGCACGTCATTTCCCGTAAAAACAATTGTCACGCTTATTTTTAACAGCACTGACACCTGCTGAAAAATTTGAAGAATGCGAGGACGGCTGGATAGATTCCCCAATGCTGAAAAATGGGCAGCCGTTGCCATCGCTCGACTTAACTACCAGCAAGATGCCAGTTTTCAGCATTAGGAAAGGGTTGCGCCTCAAAGGGTTAAATAAAAGTTTTTGTCTGTCTGTCTGTTCTATGCGAGAAGCTTTTTTTTTTTTTTTGTTGTTGTTGTTCGCGCATCATCACGTAAAAATGGCTGAAGCCAATGAAATGAAATTTGGTGGTGACATGATAGGTGGTCGCTCAATTTAAACTACAGATGTCATTTTTTTTTTTTTAAACTTTAGATTGGATTTTGAGATTATGCGAAAAACAAACTTTATTTTCAATACTATGGTGATTTCAAGAGAAAGATTTCTGAGTCACCTTGTTTTACTACCTACCGTCACGATGAGACCAAATATCCACACCACGGAAGGCGGACGGTTCCATAGAAAGAAGAACTATAGCCTTCTTTCCAGTGAGGTGAAATTACACGGTCTCCTCTGACCTCGCTCCACCACAGCCGAGTAGATAAGGCACTTAAACTGGTAGACGGCTGGAGATCCCAGGTTCGGATCCCATCGTGCGGCTGTCGATCTAACGGTCTGGAATTTTGGTCGGTTTTCTCCAGATGTAACCTGAATACGCGCTAGAACACCTTTGAAAGTCCTCCAACCAAGGCACCCCCTATCCTTGGCAGATAGCTCATGTGTAGCTGTTGTTGTTGTTGTTGGAACATGTATTCGGACTTGTGTGCTTGTTCACGAGGAATCGCTTATAAATCCACGTCAAAGAAAGGACAAACACAAGGGGGGGGGGCAAATGCCTTGGGGTAGGAATTTTGTCGGTATCTAGCGCGTATACACGTTACATCTGGAGAAAACCGCCCAAAAATCCAGACTGCTAAACCGACGGCCCCGCGAAAGGACAGAGCCCCTGTTCCTCCACTTGAGCCATCTCCCAATGTCAGTGGCTTTAATCACTGTGCTACACATTGGTCATGTGTAGCTTTCTCTTAACAAACAAACAAACAAACAAATAAACAAACAAACAAACAAACAAGAAAGCAAGCAAGAGCTGTGGTAGCCCAGTGGTTAATGAGTTGGATTCGCAACCGTAAGGTCGCTGGTTCGATTCCAAAGTGTATCACTAAAAACTACCCTGTACATGTGGTGTGCGTGCTCGTTAAACGTACGTGGTTCCCGAAAGTCCTCTCGGCGGCGGTCGCTAGCAGTTTCCGAGGGGTGCCAATATTCAAAAGTCCCCCACCTTCTGATGAGGATCGAAATTGTGGCGGGAACTCCGGGAAGGACGTACGTATCTCTAAACGACATGTTCAGTGACAGGAGCTGTCCACTCCTGGCAAACAAACGAGCAAACCCCTCTGATCTCGACGATACTGTGAAGGCGGGTACATAGGTTCATACGCATCTGGAGAATCTTTGCCTGGGACTTTGCCTGGGTAGTTTTGGGTACTTACGTTTGATGTATCTGTACGCCTTGTCTCGGCAAGCAATCAGATTTGTCCTGGGTCAGTTTCTAGCAGCCTGGCTCGTTAAAAATTAATTTGACTGTCATTAATTTGTTAAGATGACTACTGGAAGCGCTAGACAGTTCTAGTTGGTGTTACTAGATAAGCATTAAAGCCTGAATTCTCTGAATACGGAAAAGAAATGCCAAATTTAGTCACGTTTTTGTAACAGATCGGAACACGCCTTCCTTCCCAATATCAAGTAACTGTTACTTTCGAGAAAAGCCCTCAATCCAATGTCAAGCTACAAGGAAAGCGAAACGGCGTTCTTATGTTCTGTCGTCTTTTTTTTCTTTTTTTAATTATTTATTTTTTTCCCCCTCGCGAATTTCCGCCATTTCTTACCAAAATATCTCAGAAACGAGGTTGCCCAAGACCCTCTGGGGCTTTCTCGTTACAGTTATTCTTCTTTCTTCCACCTCTTCTTCCTATCTTCCGTCCAACTAGTTATACACCCGTGGCACGTTATGCAACTCGCTGCACTACTGTAGTGCCTGCTGCCGATTCAATGTGTTCCATGTTTTATTTTAGTTTTATTCTCCTTCAACGCTGGACTAGTTATGTAGAGCGAGCGCTCTCTCGTTCAGTTCCGGGGTTGGAGCTGTCATGCCAGGCTGAGCACAAAAATGTCGCTCTTTTGGACCAGCCGGTTTTGCTTTTTCACGAACGCAAGACCGGTATGCTTTTAATAGCCCCGATGTCTCTCTCTCCAAAGGCAGTTTCAGTCAATTAATCCTCTGGGCATAAGTTATCAAGGCTGTTGCTGTGGTAAATGAATTCACAGATGATCCATAGGGAAATTAATTTCACCCATAATAACGGAATTTTGGGGAGAAGTACTGGTGTCTTCGGGTGATTCATGCATGAATGATTGCGTAAGTTTCCTATAATTTATGGCTATTCTCGAAGAAAGAAAAAGGAAAAGGACTATATTCGTCACACGGTCGTTGATAAGGTTTTTGTTATTACTTTACAAATGTTGCATGATTTCTTAAATGAACAACTTTGGAAGAAATATTTTATAACTACACAGCATTTATTAAAAAAAAAAAAAAATTTCGACGTGAAGTCATTCGAAGAACAGACGCCTGCACGTTTTCTGAGCAGATTCTGCTAATGGTACAATCGCTTCCATTGTATTTCTATTCGTTAGATAAAAATACCGTCTAAATCATCCACTAAAATCATCTTTAATTATGGGTTAAACCGAAAAAGCTGCTAGACGATCAAAATTAGACATTTGCTTGATATGTGTAGCTTTATAAGCGCCAAATGTCGCCAGTTAAATAAATAACGGTTTTTTCCTTTTTTCAGGTTTTACGATGGCATTTCCGTCACTCCCCCTCCCCACCGCCCTCAGGCACAATAAAGAAATTTGCTACGATTAAGGCTGTTTAACCTGACGAGCGAAAGTCGAATCGAGGACTAGGGGAAAACCGTGAAAAATGGGTGGTTTGGGGGTTTAAGGATACATGTCGCTCCATCTTTATTCATGTAATGGACACAATTATTAGCTGTATTTCTTAGAATTTCTCTGAACATTTTAGAAATATAATTATAACTCTAAAATTGAAACGATAAAATGGACTTTTCTGGATGTAAAATATTGTAGTACACGCTTAAATCTATTGATTAAAACTAACACTCCTTTATTGATTAAATTTCTTATCGGCTGATTTAAATCCTTTTACGCTAAAAAATACTCATTAAAGACAATAATTTGTTATCTCCTCAATTCGCCTCAATCCCCCGATTCGCTAGATCCTACTTAGCTCAATTTTCACAAAAATATTGTCTATTTGAGTATTCTGTCTTTCTCCCCCACGACCCATATCCTATTACTATCACGTGACCCACGCTGTTCAACGGCTAACGGTTCATAGTCGGGCATAGTTGTGTGTGTATTCGCTGTTGATAATTTTATGTTATATCCGAATACCAAATGCATCTTTTTCATATTCAGAGTTGTGAAATAAATTCAGCCTAGATATGGAGGAGATGCTTTAGGTAAAGATTTCGCTTTAATGGCATAGTTTCTTACAATTGGATTATAAAAAGCTGTTGTAAAACAAATGAAGTTATGATATCTCCACCCAAAGTGAGTAAGTAGTATTTTACCTTTTTCATGTCAATAAATTGGATCGCTGCTTTAATTAAATCTCACAGCTGGTTTAACCATGATTGTATTTCTGTATTCTGACTCTACTGTGAATTCGTTTTATAACTAGAAACAATAGTGAAATTATATTCTATTTATTAAAAAAATACTTTTTTATAGTGTATTAAGATATATATAATGCATTTGCCTTGATTTAAAATTGATTTTCTCGGGCTTATAATCATAGATTACAGCTCTGATAATAAAAAGTGAAGAAAACAAACATTTCAATATATTAATCAAAAACAGCAAATTTTAATGAAACACCCTTTTTCTAGCTTAAAATAATAATCATAATTGAGTACAGTTATATTAATCAAAAACGGACAGACACTCTTCATTTTTGATTATTATTTAGCCTAAATGGAGCTGTTGTATAATGCTCAAAAATTGAGAATTTTTCGCTCCATTGATTTTTGTCGATTAATGGAGCAAATTTTACTCAATCGGGAGAATGGCTGTTTGAAGCGAAAAATTGAGTAAAAATATACTCCGTTTCATTATTATTTTACTCAATAGATTTAAGCGTGTAAGTATTAGAGATCAGCGCGAGTTGATTTTTTCAAATGAAATTCGATTGAAACGCGATAAAACTGCTGAAATTCTTTGAATTTCCGTCTGAAATATCATCTTCATTTATTTACTTATTTTTTAAATAAAATTGCTCCTATAAACTTAATGTTCACAAAACTTTGTAAAGTAGTTTCAAAAGAACCATTATAAATTTTTCGGTAGCTTTTCTACTGTAATTTTATTTTAAATATTGATCAGAAGTCTTGTTCATTAGGTTTCATAAACCATTACGAGTTTCAATTATAAAATTTGTAAAAGCAAAATGCAGTACATTTTTGGCCCCAAAACATTCTTAAATGCATTATGAAGTGATCCAAATTTCTATTTCAAAGTTACTTTTGAAAGAAAATTTTTTAGTCAGCCAATTTTGAAACTGGGTTTAAAAAACAATGTTTCCCCTTCTTTCTTTTTATGAAAACTGACTGGTTATTCAGATTTTAAATTTACAGTAGTCCATAGTACAGTTCCCGAGGAAATATTCTGAAAAGTTTCATTGTTTTAGGAATGTAAGTTTATCTTATATCTATAGTGAAAGTTAATCAAAAAGCAGGCTTCTCCGAAAAAGTGGCATGTTTAATAATTGTTTTTCAAAAAATGAAGTAACTTTTCAAATTTGAAATTTGTTTCACTTCACAGTATGGTTTCTGAGGAAACAGCCTATACATTTTCATAGTTCTAGCCAGGGGGGGGAATATCGGGATATATCCCCCCCGAAACGTTTGGATTAGTGATGAAATTCCGTCTATTTATACACATATAAGTTCATATCCCCCCCCCGAAATTTTTTTCCAGGCGCATATCCCCCCCCCCCGAAACATTTTCCTGGCTACGCGCCTGGTTCTAGCATCATAAGTTCATTTCTGATTTTAAGTGAGTCTATCAAAAACCTTATCCTCTGAAAAAGTGCCAAATTTCACAATTTAAAAAAAATTAAATTGTTTTTCAGAATTTATCTTAATGTCAGTTCTCAATCTAGTTTCCGAGGAAACATTCTGAAAATTTTCATAATTATATCATCGTAAATTTATTTCTAATCGTGAGCGAAATTCAAGAAAATAGCGTTTTCTCTGAAAAAGTGTCAAGTTTAATAATATTTTTTAAAAAAATTAAATAACTTTTCAATTTTTATCTCAATGCCAGTTCTTATTCTAGTATTAGAGGAAACATTCTGGAAATTTTCGCAGTTATGTGATTATAAGTTTATTTCCTATTTTGAGCTAAAGTCAACGGAAATCCACCGTTTTCAGGTAGAACAGCCTTAAGGCTGTTCCACTTGAAAATCTTGCAACCTTTGAACAGCTTGAAAAAAAAATTTAATTACGCTGGAGAGTCGAAAAATTTTAGAATGTATTTTTCAAGTTGCACTGTGAACTGACAGTGGCAATGAACCCATAGGAATTGTCAGGAAAAAAATTCTAAACATACGGAATTCCTCGATATTTCCAGAAAAGGGTCAATTCTCAGCCCATTTTTGAAGGCAGTTTTTGTGCTTATGAATTTTTCCTGAAAGTTGAACGAGACATAGAAGTTTTACTGTTAGTGACAGTCCATAGTGCATAGTGTGCGGAAGCATTATCAAATTTTTTCGAGTGTTTAATATCGTTGGTTTGTTTTTAAAGCTGTTCTAAAGTCCTGTAACAACGATCGCTCTTCGGGTAGAGCTCCTATTAAGATGGGGTGGTTCTGCAACTGACTTCGTCGAAATGTTACTTCTACAAACAATCGGCTTAAAACGCAATATTTCTAAAATTCTTTACTAGATGGCAAGGGCGGATTAAAGGGGGGGCGGAGGGGGCGACCGCCCCCCTTTAATGTAATAAAATGGATGTATATGTCAATCTTCTAACTAACCACCCCCACCGACAGACTAACCGCCCCCCACCGACAAACTTGTACTAATTCGCCACTGCTAGATGATAAGCATAGAATGCATGAACACTATAAAAGATTATTAAGATAAGAACTATTGTAGCCTTAGAAAATAAAAAATATTTGCATAGAAATCAATACGGTTTCCGTGAGGGCAGGGGCACAGTGGACCTGCTATATCATATCGTTGGCCGCCTTAGAGATCTAAAAGCAAAATCTAAATATGTCGTCCTGGTGTCTTTTGACATCCAGGGCGCATTTGATAATATTGAATGGATAATAATTAAAAAAGAAATAGATGCATCACCTCTTCCCGACTATCTAAAAGCAATACTCAAAGACTACTTGAACAATAGACAAATAGTAATTAAAAATAGTTCCGGAAATATAGTCCACAACATATATAAGGGTTGCCCACAGGGTTCATGTTTGGGTCCCCTCCTATGGTTGATCGCCTCAAATACAGTATTAAAACAAATGGACGAAGAAACAGATAATTTCTATGCATACGCAGATGATTTTGTACTGCTAGAATCGGACAACACCATAGAAAAACTGCAAAATAAAACAAATCAAAAAATAACAAAATTAAATGAAATATGCAATAAACTAAAATTAAAAATCTCGATTCAAAAAACGCAGGCGATCACCATAGACATAAAATCAAGAACTAAACCGCGATATAAAATAGACAATCAAAAAATAAAATCGGTAACTGAACTAAAATATCTAGGAATAATTATCGATAACAAAGTAACTTTCACACCACACATAAAATACTTAAACGAAAAAGTCTCAATATTTATTAATAATATGTCTCTGGTGAGTGGGGTGCCCTGGGGGGTACGCCCTCAAATGTTAAAAACTTGGTACAGCACGGTAACCGAAAAACAGCTAACGTATGCCGCCCCCGCTTGGGCCCCTAACCTTACCAGAGAATCAATCTACAAACTGTGGGCAATCCAAAAATTAGCACTTATTAAAATATCTAAGGCCAACGCTAACACCGCCCATTCCGCATTATGTACTATACTAAGCATTCCCCCAATAGAACTGGTACTTAAGAAAGAGATAGAAAAATAAAAAGCAATAAAGCTAAACTTGAATTTTCCAGACTCAGAATTACCAGATAATTATACAATAGAACAACCCATACCTTCGTACCATTATCCAGAATGCAATATACTAAATAAACAGCTAACTATCATGGATTCAATGGAAAATGACATAGTAGACGAGAAATACATAAAAATATACACAGATGGATCTAAAATGACAAATGGCACTGCCTTTGGTTATATGGCTTGTAACAACAGTAACGAAACAATACAAGAATACTCAGAAAGGATAAATATTTTTAACAGCATATATCAAGCAGAACAACTTGCCATAGTGACAGCTTTGGAATGGGCGGTTACAAATAACTATAAATATATTAAGATCTTTACTGATAACAGGTCCACTGTTGAAAAACTGAAGTCTCTATATCCGTATACTGAAATATTAAACGAACTATATAACATAATTAAGAATAATAGTGAAATACAAATTATAATTATATGGATTAAAGCACACGTGGGACACTGGGGAAACGAAAGAGCAGATTATTTAGCAAAATTACCATTGATTAATAACTACCCAATCAGCAATAGATCACTTCCAGTACCCAGATCCAAAATAGTATATCTAATCAATAAGCAACTAATGAATAATTGGCAGATCTGGTGGAACAATAGTGAAACTGGCAGGCATACGTATAATTTATTACCTAAAGTTAAACATAATTTTGACATAAACAATACAATAGGTGTTAAATTCATTACTAGCTGGGGCAGCTTTCCAAAATACTTATCTCTACTTATTATAAAAGAAGGTGGCTGTGTGTCTGTGTGTGTGTGTGTCTGTCGGCAGCGTTACGGACAAACGGCTACACCTAGAAACACCAAATTTGGTACTCGGGAAGATGTAAATATGTAGTTGTGCACCTCGAAGCGATTTTTTCAAAATTCGACCTAGAATTTTTTTTATTTTATGTTTTATGCGATTTTTGGCATTTTTTCTCACCTAATTCGTAATAACGGCGGAAATTACGCTCGCAGCAAAACGGCATTTGTATCATCGGATAGAGGAGGAAATTTTCTTTTAAAAACAGTTTGTTCTGAATACGTAACATGATTTACCGATTTTTAGGAATTTTTTTACTAAGCATCTGCTTCGCGATTGTTTTTCGTAAAATAATTTTAAAACTGTCGCATCTTGAATTCTATCCGTCATAACTTTTAGATATTTTGACAAATCGTGAAACATTCTTTTCTCCCTCTTTTAAAATAAAAACGAAAAAATTATGTAAATTAGATGATTTTTCACGAATTTTAATGCAGCCTAATGTTTAGAATTTAATAGCATCAACGCGGTCTTATGCCATTCATTACATTGCGATCACGGCACCAGAATTTATGTTCGGTTGTTGCCACAGAAAGGATTAGAAAAAAGGATTTTTTCAACCAATCGAGTTTTTAAATGGGATATCAGAATTTCAATTCGCAAGTGAGGATCTATGACGTCAAATGCTTTAAGATACGTAGAAATTACTCCATAATTTTAACTCATTTATTCCAGCTCTATTTTCAACACAGGGAGACGATATTTTGATTAAAATTTACTGTAGAAATAAACTAAGAAATTCACGATTATTATTATTAGAAGTGGTATTTTAATCCGGTGCTTATTTAAAAATTGAAATGTTTTCACAGCGCTGAAAATGTTCATTTTAAAAGTTACAAAGTTCGTTTCAAAGCGCGATATATTAAATTTTTTCTATTTATTATTTTTGGCATTTAATTTAGCGCAGGCGTTGCCTAACATACGCATGCAGGTTGCGAGTATAATTTTATTTTAACGTTGAATTACGTTCCTCCATAAAGGTTACATAACGCAAAGTTTTAATGATACCGTTTGAAAACAATTATGCGAAATATCGAAATTAACTCCCTCAACCTACCGGGGTATCCTTTACGGCAGTCAAACAGTGACGTCATAAATAAAAAAATGCGTGAAATTTGTAAACTCTGCAACTCTAACGCCCTGTCACAATTAAAGTGGGAATAAGTAGCTCCTCGAGATTACACAGTTTGATGTTTTTCAGGAGACAGGACTATGGAGGATATAAAAGATATCACTATATTAGATACATGGATAGTTAAAATGGCACCCCTTGGATATTTTCTCCCCACAGTAAGATGAAATGGTTTGCGGTGCTAAATACGCCCGTCTTATAAAACTGTGTAAATTAAATATATATGGAGAGTTTCCTTAATGGCAACCATTATGTGAAATGATTATTATTTATGCTAATGCGTAAATTGCAAAGAATCGCCACAGAATCAAAAGATCCCATTGAGGCCAAATAATCTAAGCTGTTTCTTTAAAGGGAGCCTTGAAGAGGGAGAAGCGAATATAGATAGTATTAATGTACGTAATAGGTAGTATTATTAGATTTGTAAAGATAATATGAATAAATCGCAATGTACCACGTTAATAAATATTTCATGAAATTAAAAGTGTCCTGTTTCAACGGTTGTCTTACAACCAACTAAACGAAAAGTAATTCTAATTTGCGTTAATATATCCCGCAGTAATTTCAACAGAGGAGATTACTTGAACTTTTTTAAAAATGAAATTCTGTTTTGTCACATGCAGATATGATTTTAGTAGTAAAATACTCCCTTCTTCCCGTATGAAGAGCGGGTGCACAGCTATTTTAAAAACATCTCTTGAAAATAGCATAAATGAATTCAGAAGACCTCAAAACGTGTCAATACACCAAAATCTCGAAGTCTAATTTTTTCATCATTACAATACTTTCCTTATATGGTACATGTTCGGAAAGAGATAAATGGTGCTCCATTTCAAGTAGTGTCTTAGGTATTTAATGCTACAACTTGAGCCTAAAAACAGTATGATGTAGAAATAAGACCAGGTGCGTAGCCAGGAAATTTTTTCGGGGAGGGGATATGAGCCTGGAAATTTTTTCGAGGGGTATATGAACTTATATATGCATAAATAGACGGAATTTCATCACTAATCCAAAAATTTCGGGGGGGGGGATATATCCTGATATCCTCCCCTCTGGCTACGCCCCTGAATAAGACATTTTGAAAGCCAGGAGTTCTCTGCAAACCATTAAGCTTTCCACTTTTTTGATAGTGAAGGACACTGACGTAGTTTTTTGAGTCATTATACTGCAATGATCAGGTTAGTACTCATGACACAAACTTTATATTAAGAGTCAAATAATTTTGCTCTTTTTTTTTTTTCTTTTAATTCCACATCACGAATAATTTCGAATTACACATGTAAGGAAAATTTTCGTTTATTACCGTGCGAAGAACGGGCACGCAGCTAGTATAGAATAAACAGAAGAAATACAGAGAACTGCAATTGCGGTGTAGTTGGTGATCCTCTACACTATGTATTTGGAGGCTGTCCCCTTATGCCACATAAAATAAGAAGAAACAATAATATAGATGAATATCAAAACTTTATGCAAATAATCCAAATTAAAAACATAATGAACTTAATCAAAGATAACTATAATAAATTAATAGAACTATACAGTGAAATTAAATTTAGATACCAGTAATCTTCCCCGGTGTCAAAAAATAAATAAATAAATAAATAAATAAAAGGGCTGTACATCTGGTTGTACACCGCGTTGTTGTACACCGTCTGGTTGTTGATGAGTAAATTGTATATGGATTATTTATTGTATAAAAATATTGTTAATGGAGTGGAACGGATTGGATAAAGTAATGTTAGTTATTTATATAATATGTAAATAAGTGTTGAGTGTTATTGAATTAATGTAAAAAAAAAAAAAATGTATATGTGTATATATAGATTGATATTATGTAATATAGAATACTGTATCGCTATACACATGAGGTGTAATGTGCATATGAAATAATGAATATAGTGTATAGTAAAATGTAAGTGTATTAATGTGTATGGGTACGTGAGACATATCCATGTTATATCCATCAGATATCCCGGAAACCCATGAAACCAATGGCCGTAAAAAATTTAACATAATAATTTTTAACATTCAAATGTAATCATATAATTATACATATATTTTTTAAATGCTACGGCTTCTTAGTAATAATAATGACTAAATACAGAAACTTTTAAATAAGTCTATAGTTAAAATAATAAAATTCATTTAACATAACAAATAGTTATAATTATGGTAAATTTCTTATTAGGATGTATAATATATATATATATATTTGTAATTCATCAGAAGCAGTATAACATATAAAGGAATATAAATGGTTATAGATAAGGCAATAAATCCAATGGCTTACATCTGTTTCATATATCCAATGCTGGTGTTACTCGACGATGGTGTGGAACCAAGTAAAATGAAGAACTAAATAGGCTGATGTAACATGTTGGTGGACTGCTATGAAGATAGTGTTACGAATTTTCGGGGCAACCCGCTGCTCTGGGGCTTAAAATGGTTTAAAATTCGTATTCTACGCTTCAAATAGATAAATTTTGCTTTTTGTTGCATCAAAATCGGCCAATTAGAACCGGAGATACGGAGGTTTCGGTTTCCCATTCAAATATATGGGATTTCTAGAAAACTCGAGAAATATTAGTCCTAGAGCTTAGATCTCTTCACTTTTGAGGACTTATTTTTGGCGCCAAATTTGGCGATATTTCGCCAAAAGGCGCCAAGCTTGGCGACTTTTTGGTCATTTGGCGCGATTTTCCCAATGGGGCCTGGAAGTTGTTTTTCCTGCATTAAAAACGCATAATAACCTAACATTTCTCTTCTATGACGTAATCAAAATTCACGCTTTATGTAGAACCCTCGAGAAACTGACTTTTCTGGAAACCTCTTGTACCTCCTGCGTCGGCTATTTATAGAAGCGTGCATCGCCCCGAGGAGTCAGTTGCGAGTTGAACATTCAATGTGGGAAGAGCTCTCAGTACGCTTGTTTTGTGTGAACTGATAGTGCTATAGAAGCTGTGTTTTAGCTTGCTTTGTGAAGCTGTTTTTAAAGTGCTGTGTGTAAATTCTTCATTGCTGTTTCTTAAGGGATAGTGTACTATATCCCTTGAATATTTCCACGGAATTTTTGCCTGTAAAAGTGACTTATTTTGTGTGAGAAATACAGCATTTGTGAGAGCTTCTGATCCAAGCGTGGGATTCGAACCCACGCCCACATTCGTGGACCAGAACAGATAAGACGGATTTAGAGAAGAAAATTGAAGCAGGACAGACCGATTTAGAAAAGAAAATTGAAGCCGGACAAGAACAGATGAAAGCGGATTTAGAGAAGAAAATTGAAGCCGGACAAGAAGGAATGAAATTGGGATTGGAGAAAATGGAGACTGCTTTGGGAAAATTAGAGAAATTCGAAAAGAGTGTGCAGGAAAATCAAGAGATAATGGAGAAAAGAATGTCGCTCATAGAAGAAACTCAAACGAAATATGAACAAAGAATTGAAGGAAAAATAGAAGAAAATGTTTAAGAATAAAATTGAGGAGAGACTAGACTGGAAAGAAAATATAGTTTCGAAAATACATGAAGAATGTGAAGCTAAAATTAAAGAAAAATTGGACTCTCTCGTAAAGCTGGGAAAGTTACCCGAAAACATCAGGTTATCTTCACACCGCCCAGCAGTGAAACTTACTGCCTATGACGGAAAGACTCCCTGGGAAGCTTACAAGACCCAATTTTCGATCGTCGCCAGAGCCAATGGTTGGAGCGAGTCCGAGAAAGCTAATCAACTGGCCGCTTCCCTTAGCGGAGATGCAATTAATGTATTGCAAACTATCGGTGCGACGAAGATAGGAGATTTTGACGCCCTTGCCAGTGCCTTGGAGATGAAATTCGGAGAGAAGTGCCAGAAAGAATATAGTAGAATCCAACTTAAGTCCAGGATGCAAAGACCTGGCGAGACCCTCCAAGAGCTGGCTTCCGACATAGATAGGCTGTGTCATCTAGCCTATTGCAGTTATCCAGATAACGTTCGAGAAGAAGTTGCAGTGCAACATTTTATTGAAGGCCTCTTGGACTCTGAAATTCAGAAAGCATTGATCTTGGCGGATTATAAAGATCTCAGGTCTGCCCTCGTATTCGCCATGAAGCTAGAGGCAGCTCAGCTGGCCGTAAGAGAAGAGCGGCATAATGTTAGAGCCGTGTCATTCCAGGAGCCTACGGATGGAGAAATTGAGAGGTTAGAGAATAAATTAAAGACCCTGGAAAATCTGGTGGAACGACAAGAAAAGTCAGAGCCAAGAAAAGTGAAATGTTGGAGGTGCAACAGCGAGGGGCATTTACGAAAATACTGCGATGCACAAAAGAACTCTCGTCGTAAAGATCGCAGTTATCAATGCACCAGAGAAGCCCATGAAGGAAGACAGAAAAGAGACGACTTTCAGGAACAGAGGCTGAGGGATTTTCAAAAGCCCCGTTTGAAAGTCTTACAGATTTCATCAGTGAATGGCGGCAGTGATGGACTATTCGTACTGGGATACGTTAATGGTTCCCCATGCCACATGGTGATTGATACTGGAGCGAACATAACCATCATAAGGACGGATCTGGCCAAGAAATTGAACTTGAAGATTATCTGGACTCCGCCCTCGCTGACCCTCCAGACTGTGACAGGTGACAAGATCGAAGTGGGCGGAAAAGCGCAAGTAGAAATCACGTTTGGAAATGCCAGATACGACCATGTGGTATATGTCGCCAATATTACAGACTCTTTTATTCTCGGACTGGACTTTTTAAAATCGCACAAATTTAACTTGGACTTTAAGAATAATGAGCTTCGTTCAGACTCAGAAGAAATAGCTGCGTTCGATATTAAAAATGAAACTATTTTACCTCTTCAGCAAATAATAGCCCAGACTGAAATCACTCTACCTCCAAGAACTGATTCAATAATTTCTGGAACAGTAAAAGAAAACAATAAATTCCGCTTTGGATTAATCGAACACCCAAACAATAGTGATTCCGTCAGAGGAGTACTGGTAGGAGCAACACTTGTGGACTTGTCGAGAACAGAAATTCCAGTTAGAGTAGTAAATGTGACGGACAAGTCGAAGGTGATAAAGAAAAATGAAGTGTTGGCGACATGCACTCCTGTTACCTGCATTAATAAGAACATCAGCCAAACGACAGCTAAATCTTCCGAGTGCCTGACGAGGGAATTAATACAAGACGTGGAGTTAACGGCAGAACAGAGAAGCGCTGCGGAGAAAGTAATAGCTGAATTTGAAGACCTCTTCTCCCGAACTTCGGGTGACTTTGGCCGTACGAGCTTAACTCAACATAGGATAGATACAGGCAGCCATTCTCCCATCAAGCAACATCCTAGGCGGCTGCCGTTTGCTAAGCAAGAAGAGGTGAGCAGACTTTTAGAGGAGATGCAGCGTGATGACGTCATCGAGCCGTCGACTAGTCCCTGGGCCTCGCCAATTGTTTTGGTCCGAAAGAAGGATGGTTCCACCCGGTTCTGTGTTGACTACAGACGTCTGAATGACATTACCAAGAAAGACAGCTACCCTCTTCCCAGGATAGACGACACTTTGGACACTTTATCGGGAAACGAATGGTTTTCCACTCTGGATCTGAAAAGTGGTTACTGGCAAGTGGAAATTCATCCCGACGACCGTGAAAAGACTGCGTTCACCACGGGACAAGGATTATGGCAGTTCAAAGTTATGCCTTTTGGACTCTGCAACGCACCTGCTACATTCGAGCGACTAATGGAGACAGTGTTGAGAGGACTTTCCTACGAAGCATGTCTCGTTTATTTGGACGATATCATCATCGTCGGAAGGACTTTCGAAGAGCATCTCGAGAACATTCGAAAGGTACTGCAGAAATTAAAGGAGGCGAACTTGAAACTGAGTCCATCTAAGTGCAACCTGTTCCGTCGGGAAGTACGTTACCTCGGGCACATAATATCCACCCACGGAGTCCGAACCGATCCCGATAAGACGTCCGCAGTCCAGAACTGGAGTCGCCCCGAGAATATCCACGACTTAAGAAGTTTTCTCGGTCTGTGTACTTACTATCGAAAATTCGTGAAGGGCTTTTCTCAAATTGCAAGACCTCTTCACAAATTGACCGAGACTGGACAGAAATTTCTATGGACTGAGGAATGTGAGGACGCATTCAACGAACTAAAGACGGCTTTAACATCTTCGCCGATCTTGTCGTATCCTCACCCTGACAAGCCATTTATCCTGGACACAGACGCGAGTAAGGAGAGTGTCGGAGCAGTTTTGTCCCAGGAGATAGATGGCCAAGAACACGTCATTGCTTACTGGAGCAAATGCCTTTCAAAGGCAGAACGTAACTATTGTGTTACGAGAAAGGAACTCCTTGCTATCATTAAGGCCGTGGAGCACTTCCATCATTACCTGTACGGCCGAAAGTTCCTGCTCCGAACGGACCATGCCTCTTTAACCTGGCTTCTAAATTTCAAGAATCCAGAGGGCCAAATAGCCAGGTGGATACAGCGATTACAAGAATATGACATCGAGATACGTCATCGGAAAGGGTCATCTCATGGAAATGCAGATGCTTTGTCAAGAAGGCCCTGTATAGACAGCTGTCGCTATTGCTCCAGGGCAGAGAAAAATTACCATCTGAAATATCCCGTTGTCCGCCAAGTTACATCATCGACACCATCCCAAGATCCCTGGAGTGACGAAAAGGTTCGGGCGGACCAATTAGCAGACCGCGACATCAAACCTATTGTGGAATTTATGGAAAAATCCAGCGCTAAGCCCAGTTGGCAAGAAATATCATCTTACAGTCCGGCAACAAAACAGTACTGGGCTTTATGGGATTCGCTTCGCCTGAGGAATGGAGTCCTGTATCGTAAATGGGAGTCGGACGACGGCAAGATGCTCCGATGGCAGTTAGTACTCCCTCGCTCGAGGATACCGAAGGTTCTAGAAGAGCTGCATAATGGCTTAACTGGAGGCCATTTTGGCGTGATGAAGACCCTGCAGAAAGTTCGCGAGCGCTTCTACTGGGTTAGGGCTCGAGGCGACGTCGAAAAGTGGTGTCAAGCTTGTGACGCCTGTGCCGCCCGTAAAGGCCCGAAGAAACGAAGCCGTGGAAGACTACATCGTTATAATGTAGGAGCGCCTTTTGAGAGGATTGCACTCGACATCCTGGGACCTCTTCCGCGAACTTCGGATGGCAACAAATACATCCTAGTTGTCATTGACTACTTCTCTAAATGGCCCGAAGCGTTTCCTATTCCCGATCAAGAAGCTACGACCGTAGCAGAGGTACTGGTGCAGGAATGGATTTCCAGATATGGAACCCCTCTGCAACTTCATTCTGACCAAGGAACGAACTTTACCTCTGCAGTCTTTAAAGGTCTATGTCAACTTCTCGGAATGGACAAAACCCAGACTACACCTTTACACCCACAATCCGACGGCATGGTGGAGAGGTTCAATCGTACAATTTTGAACAACCTCTCGCTCCTGGTATCTAGGAATCAAGAGGACTGGGACAAGAAACTCCCCCTGTTCCTGCTGGCCTATAGGAGTGCCGTCCATGAGACTACAGGCTTCACACCTTCCCAGATGCTGTTCGGCAGAGATCTTCGACTTCCCGCCGATCGAGTGTTCGGCCGCCCTCCAGATGCGCCTTCATCGCCAGAGGAGTACGTGGAAAACCTTCGGGCACGGTTTGAAGATGTACATCATTTTGCTCGGGAGCGGATCAACCTGAACACGGAAAAGATGAAGACTCGCTACGACACGAAGGCTACGGGACACGAATTCAACGCAGGTGACAAAGTTTGGCTATGGAATCCTACTCGACCGAAAGGCCTGTCTCCCAAGCTGCAATCGCCGTGGGACGGTCCTTACACAGTCCTAAACCGCTGAATGACGTCATCGTACGGATTCGTAAGTCACCAAACTCGAAGCCAAGAGTTGTACATTACGATCGGCTAGCCATCTACCGCGGTTGTAATTAGCTCAGACTATGGTCACTATGGCGTAATTCCTCTTTTCTTTCACCTCTCATTCCTTTCCTGTCTTTCTCTTCTCTTCCTCTTTCTTCAACTCTCTTTCTCTCACCACTTACGCCATGTTTAGAGTACATATTTGTAATATATTGGATTTTATTAATGTGTATTTGTTATTACATTGATTACTTATTACAGTGTAATTATTTATTATGATGATTATTTATTTATTAATGTGTATTTGCTTATTGTGCTATTGATTACTTGCTTGAATTATGTTGTTAAGATCTTGTTAAGTGTTATACAGTGTAGGTACCTGTGTGACCTCCTAACTAGGGATTGTACTGCCCGGGATGTGCAGTCCTTGGGAAGGGGGCAATGTTACGAATTTTCGGGGCAACCCGCTGCTCTGGGGCTTAAAATGGTTTAAAATTCGTATTCTACGCTTCAAATAGATAAATTTTGCTTTTTGTTGCATCAAAATCGGCCAATTAGAACCGGAGATACGGAGGTTTCGGTTTCCCATTCAAATATATGGGATTTCTAGAAAACTCGAGAAATATTAGTCCTAGAGCTTAGATCTCTTCACTTTTGAGGACTTATTTTTGGCGCCAAATTTGGCGATATTTCGCCAAAAGTCGCCAAGCCTGGCGACTTTTTGGTCATTTGGCGCGATTTTCCTAATGGGGCCTGGAAGTTGTTTTTCCTGCATTAAAAACGCATAATAACCTAACATTTCTCTTCTATGACGTAATCAAAATTCACGCTTTATGTAGAACCCTCGAGAAACTGACTTTTCTGGAAACCTCTTGTACCTCCTGCGTCGGCTATTTATAGAAGCGTGCATCGCCCCGAGGAGTCAGTTGCGTTGTTGAACATTCAATGTGGGAAGAGCTCTCAGTACGCTTGTTTTGTGTGAACTGATAGTGCTATAGAAGCTGTGTTTTAGCTTGCTTTGTGAAGCTGTTTTTAAAGTGCTGTGTGTAAATTCTTCATTGCTGTGTCTTAAGGGATAGTGTACTATATCCCTTGAATATTTCCACGGAATTTTTGCCTGTAAAAGTGACTTATTTTGTGTGAGAAATACAGCATTTGTGAGAGCTTCTGATCCAAGCGGATTGTTAAAAGCACGTTACTGCTAGATTGTGCTTGTGAATTGTGTGCAGCTGATTGTTCTACGAAGTTCTAGAAGAAATAAAGTTTGTGTTCCATCCTGACAAGTGACTTTTTACTTGAACTTTTTTTACACCAACTGGACTTTAGAACGACGAACCCCAGGAGTAGCAAAGTAATTCCGCAACAATAGTAAACTGTTATGAACTTGAAAGACTTCATTTATGGACTGAATCTTTGGAGGTTGCTGTCCCTTATATACAATTGTTGTTGTTATTACTAGTTTGTTAATCTTATTATTTTGTATTTCTAGTTCTGCCGCTGGCTGTTTGTGTTCTGCTGGCTCTTTTGCTGGCTATTTGTGTTTTGCCAGTGGTATAGTTTGTAGTTCAAAGTTTGTAGTTTTTTGGTTTCAAATAAACGGATAGGGGGGCGGCTTTGGACTTGGCGGCCGGGCTGTGGCTCGAGGAGGTCTTGGCCTTAGTAGCGGGGTGGACTCTTCTTCCCCGGAGGGATATTGGCCATAAACCCTCGGGTCGGCCCCTCCGGTGGGTATCTTACACTATCTTACACTATAAAAGAACGCAATGAAATATAAAATAACTAGCAACATGGCCCGGCGTTGCTCGTGCAATGGAAGGGAAATGCCCATTGACCTTATATATAGATTGTAAAGGGAAGGAATGCGAATCCTCACGCTTCAATGATAAAAAAAAGGACATGGGACTTCCCGCTGCAACGAAAAAAAAAAATGAAGTAGGCACCTGATAGAGTACAGAGGTTACTGAAAATTAGACGTGGCTAGGCTTGAATGTGAATCCTACCGCTACAATGATAAAAAAGGACATGGGACTTCCCGCTGCAACAACAACAACAACAAAAAAGAACACGGCACCTGATAGCTTACAGAGGTTACCGTAAATTGGACGTGGCTAGGCTTCTCCCCTTCTACCTGTCTGTGTTCTAACAGTCTTTTATTGCTAATACTTAAGCAACTACTAAAAACAAATAGAATCCAGTCGTCGGTATGAGATTGTAAAGGGAAGGAATGTGAATCCTCTCGCTGCAATGATAAAAAAAAAAGGTACACCGGACTTCCCGCAGCAACGGAAAAAAAAGGAAATTAAAAGTGAACTTGCCAGCGTACAGAGGTTCCCGAGAATTGGACGTGGCTAGGTTTCTCTGCCTGTTGTGTTCTAATAGTCATTTATCACTAATACTTGCGCACCTCATAAACTAATTATTTTTATTTCAAATCCAGTAAGAATCACTGGAGGCAAATCATTGCGCATATATACAGTAGATAAAAACTTAAATAATGATAGATGAATTAAAAATCCAGGTTTGTTTAGATGTAATGTTCGCAGTGGGTTTAATTTATTTATAAATATTTTATGAGGCTCTAATTATTTAGTAACTATCTTCTCGAGGAATTGATAATCCGTGTAAAATACTATCTTCAAATTCTTCAGGAGTCATACTTCCTAATGCAACGATTTCAAATAAATCCCTCATGCAATAAGTGCAAGAACGACCTTGAGAACGTACACCATATGAAAAAAAGAACACTGTCAGTTGTCTTGGAAACGCTTACACACCACACAGAACACAGGACGAAAGGGGGGAAATTTGCTGTTTCTTCAATCACGAAAGGGAATTTTAACCTGTGATGTTTTCAGAAAAAAAAAAAAAAAAAAAAATCCAATAAACATTTCTGCTCGGTTCAAAATTTAAAAGAGGGAGAAATAAATGTTTAATCAGCTGTAAAAAGATGGAAAATTTTTGCCCGTTAGGTTTTTCGATGCGACAGTTTTAAAATAGCATATTTTTAAAAGCAGTGCATTTTCTTCAAAACAGGATTTCCTTTAAAAAATTCCCCAAAATTGGCAAATGTAAGTACGATTTTGCAACAAATTGTATTTGAAAAAGTAAACTCTGTAGTTTCCGATGATATAAAAAATATAGTATTCGGACAGAAATTTAGCTCGCGATAACGTAAAATGCGAGAAAAATGGCTCAAAACCTTACAAAGCATAAAATAACTCAAAAACTATTATTCCGATTAATTTCATTTTTACGGCATTAGCTTTCTTTTGTCCTATTTAGTCAATATGCCAAATTTGGTCCAGATCCGTCGAACGGCCTGAAAGCGTATAGCGAACAAACAAACAAACTTTCCTCTTTCATATATATAGATAATAATAACGCGTAAGCATTAGAGCAAAGTCTGACTTTCATTTAATAGGCTGACCGCTGCACCTGTATAATAATACAGTAGATCCCCCCCCCCCCATAACACGGGTCCATACAACACGGATCCCTAGAACACGGCGAAAAAATCCTAAGTATGTAGAATCGCGTGAAATTCACAAACATGAAGTAGAATTACACCAATTTTACGCCAAATTAAAAAGTATATGAAATAAATAACTCAAAGTGCGTTACACAAAGTTGGAAATTTTCAATGGTATCTCTTCGAACAGGGTTAATCTAAACTTCGAGTTCCAGAATGTTAGAACCCAGTATTTTGAAAATGAAAAATAATTAAATCCAGATTATTTTAAAGCCGGTTCGGTCCAGTTGGAATATTTGCTACCAGTAGATATATATGGTGGTGTTAACTATGCCATTATAGCAGTTATAGTACACTTTGCATATTTGCCATCGCGGCGAGATGATATAATTCGTGGTGCTAAATACGCCACTCTGCAAAGGATTATGCATATGAAAATATGGATAACGGTTTTCCGAGAACCTTACATGAGCAGTAATTACAGGTTGTGAGCATGTGTAAATCGCCAAATAATGAAAAGTCGCCATCGGTGGCAGGCTATCCTAGCTGTTCCGTAGTTTTTATCAAAGAAAACATATGAAGTACTGTTTTCTTAGAGCCAATAATTAACTATACATATACGCAAGTCGCCAAATTATGAAAATTCGCCATAATTGGCTAATACGCAAGGTGTTTCATGGGTTTCACATAATTAAAAATAGTGCGAAGTTTAAATTTTTATTTTCCCCGCAACATGCAAGAACCAAGTAATGTGTAGCTCGGTAACGTTCTATCTGATCCAACCTTTGGGTTTTGTTTGTTGAAATTATGCCTTTTTTACGAATAAGCCTTATTAAGGACCGAATGCCTCATGCGAAATGCAAGCGTAGCGAGTCTAGGGGCCTTGGCCCCTAGTTTGCAAAAACTCTATCATATTTTGCCATTATCATATTCAAAGCCATTTTCTAATGGCTTTGAATTCAGCTTGAATGGTAAATATAATCAAGCGGCCATTCAAGTCAGGACCTCCCCCCCGCCTTTTTTTTTTTATTTATTTGTTATTTAGGCAACCACGTAAGCAAAAGCGAAAAAAATAATTAAAATTTAGTGCTCGCGTTCATAATCTCGTTTACATGCTTTGTTGAAAAATTAAAAACATGTAAAACTGGTGTAAAACTAGTTAGTAGTCAGCGCGGAAATGTTTTATTCTTTTATCGCTAGGATCGTTGCACGTTACTAGATTTCCAGTGTTTATATTATTGAAACTTTGTTAGGGTACCAAAAATCCAAGCACGCAGCTATGGAGAGTGTCCACTCCCCGAATATGTCTCCTTGCTAGAAACACAAGTTTTTTAACGCGTATAAATGCATGTAATAATTCCATTAGACGAGTATCGCTGGAATTTTTATTTATTTTGAAAAATGCACGGGGAGGGGAGATAGTTTTATGCTGTTTGTCAAACACAACCACCACTAAAAACGCTGTTCCGAAAAGTGGCGTAAGAAGCACATAAATTTACTTTACTAAACCAAAGACTGAATGGAACATGAATATGTAAATAGGATACAAATGAATACACTAGACGTTGCAGTAGCATAAAACACTTTTATTACATACTCAATTCTTAGAGAGGGTAAAGGAAAAAGAAAAAAGAAAAGAAAGGAAGACACCATTTTATCATCTCTTTAATTTCCTGGAAGCGTATGTATTTGAGAGCGGGTAAAATTTTATTTTTTGCGTTTCGAACGCATCTTCTAGGCGAAAAACACAGAATGAAAAATGGCTCCAACATTAAGAATTCTAATCTTTTTCGTTTGGCAATATGCCAGGCGGGGACCATCGTTCAAAAACTACGACACAACAATAAAGAACGTGAAATGACAATAAAAGAAAATGATAGGAGAGCGTAAATGGTTCTGGTAGGGTTCCAGCATATTTCTTAGCAAAAGGGAAATAAGATGTGTTCTATGAAAGATAACAGGTATTGGATCCGCTAAATTTTAATGTGCCAAAAGTGAAATTACGAATAATTACGATTATTATATCAAGCTCGGGACGATTTATTAAATCTGATCTCTTGCAGTAAATTTTGATCATGTCCTATATAGTATTAATACCGTTCATAATTTGGAAGGGGGAAAAAATAAATGAAAGTCCAGAGCATGAGCAGGCGCGTGGCCAGGAAATTTTTTCGGGGGAATATGAACTTATATGTGTATAAATAGATGGAATTTCTGCACGGCATAAATCTTGTGATCACTAATCCAAAAATTTCGGGGGGGGGGGATATATCCCGATATCCACGCCCCTGGTACAGAGTAGATCATACAGAAACGTTTTCTGTATGATCTACTCTTTCATTGATGTAGATCTACTCATTCACTCATTCTTCATTTCTGATTACTACTGATTTCTTTCCCACAATATTTATTGTGGGAAAGATTGTGGAAGAAAGATTGTGAAGAAATATTGTGGCGAAGTTTTCCGCTCGGACATGACGAAATCACTTTTTCAGCGCGTTTAAAATTCTCCATCTACCGTACGTTGATTGTAATGATAGATGGAAGTCGGATTCGATTCTGCTAAACTCGGAGCAAACCTAACCTGATAGCGAAGGAGAAGACTAGAGGGGCCATTTTACTGCTCTCCGCATGTATCGCTCTGACACTCGTTTCTCCTTCCGATTATTTGGCTGTCAGCATCGTAATGCAACCCAATCACAAGGCAAATCCGCAGTACTAAATTCCCATCAGCACAAAGAGGTCTATCTTTGGTCAAACGTCTGGGAAGGCGTTACATCTGATTTCTGACTTAATCCTTTTAATTGTTCATTCAAGTAACACAAATATGCAATTATTTTATAACATACATTTTATTTTAGCACTTACTAGATGAAAAATGTCTTAGTTTTGTAATTAGCTGGGCGAACGGGAAGAATTATTTGACAATGGCGGAATCACGATGTTATAGCTTTACCTCCACTATCAGATTAGGTTTGCCCCGAGTATAGAATGAGTTGAGCTGTCTTGCTTGGCGTTTATTTTTTCATTTTTTTTTGGGGGGGGGGGGAGGGAGGCGTATAGTTAATGAAAGACGCCAGTTTCCTAAAAAGACTCAGCAAAAAGTATACTGTTGACAATTGGTCTTTAACAGCAACATTTCCGGATGTGCGAATCAATTCTATCTGCCAAGAATGAAGAGTGCCTTAGTTGGAGGATTTAAAGGGTTCTAACACGTATTCACGTTACATCTTGAGAAAACCGTCTAAAACTGCAGACTGTTAGATCGACAGCCGCAGAATAAGCCCCAACCTGACATCTTCATACGTCAGCCGTCTACTATTTTGAGCATCTTATCTACTCGGCCATGGTGGGGTCCTATTTAAATTTTGATAAATTGGGCATTTAATATATCAATGTTTTTACCACTCTCGCAGCAAAATGCCCCCTCTGGAATTTTGACGACCCTGAGAAATGTCCAGGTTGCAAATCCTGAGAGTCGGCCCTGACAATAATGAAAAACTTGTATCATTTATAAAACTATCAAAAAATATTCTTAAAAATCAGCTACTTTGCTATAATTGGGTCACTTTTCGAAAAAATTTGATGTATGATTTCATGCTTAAGAATTTTTTCTCAAAATTTCCTTAAAATCACGGAGTTTTCATTTATTAAAATATGTAATGCAGCTTGTGAAGAAGGAGTCCGAGTGTTTTCCTCACATGAGCGAAGAAAGAATCGGTTTTTTTTAGAAAACGTTTGTAAAGATTAACTGCTGTTCATGTTCCCATAAGTTGAAGTTTCATACCCCTTTGAGGCGCAATCCTTTCCCAATGCTGAATAAAGGGCAGCCGTTTCGATCGTCCGCCATCTTGCTGGTAGTTAAGACGAGCGATGGCAACGGCTGCCCTTTTTTCAGCATTGGGCAATCTATCTAGCTGTTCTCGCATTCTTTCTTCCATTTATCAGCAGATGTCAGTGCTGTTAAAAATAATCGTGACCATTTTTTTACGGGAAATGACATTTTAAAAAGTAAAGGATTCTCGTAGAGCTATGTCACCCGCAACTATTTTTATAGAAATCCAATCTATTCTTCGTCACTGGCAACAGTCAAAACGTCAGAGTTGGGTGTTCCCAGAGCGGGAACGCCGCGCGTTAAAGGGATACTGCATGCACAAAAACGTTCATTGTGTAAAAATAGAATGATAGGAAGCAATACGTGAATTTTATCCAGGGTTGACAAAAATTTTCAAAATATCACTTCATCAAGAAAATTGTGGCCTACGATATAATAAAAAAATACAATAAAATATAATATGCTGCGAACTACAATCGTAAATTATCTGTTAAAATCCATATTAAACCTTTAAAGAGGAACCATTTCCCAATGCCTAAAAAGTGCAGCCGTTGCCATCGTTTCATTTAACTACCAGCAACAGTCGGTCAATAGAATCGCCCATGAGCTGACTGTGCCTCGCCGCGCAGCCGGCAGTGTCAAAAATGTTCTTTAGCTCTGTGACACGAGACAGGAGATTCGATCGATCGCCATGTTCTGTTAGTTAAATGGAAAGATGGCGTAGGCTGCACTTTTTCGGCATTGGGAAGTCCATCTAAATTTTCTTCTATATCGATGTATATTTTCATCACATTTTCCAGTTCTCAGCAAATGCCGGTTACTGATAAAAAAAATTCTGACATCCATTTTACAAACAACCCATAATTTTTACGGGAAATTATGTGCTTAATAGAAAATGATTCTTGTGCAAATGTGTCCTCCTTAACTATTTTATTGAAATGCAATTTATTCTTCGTGAACCAAAACAGTCAAAATATCAAGTTTTGTGTCCTCCCGGCGAGGACACAGCGCGTTGGGTTAACAAATTAAGCGCTGCCCAACAAATAATTTTTCTGCATTCTTACTATGTCACCGGCCATTGCCTTTTAAAACTGCTGCAGTTTATTCACCTTTACATTTGCATCAATATCAACAAATAGTTGCAGATCATTCATTCAAAGTAATATTTCCTATGACCCCAGTCTAGTTTTCATAACTTCAAAACAATTTTAAAAATTTTATTGATGTTTTTTTTTTTAATCCCGTTCATGTCGCAGAGTTGCCAACTGCTCCGGAATACAATTAACTCCTCTTTGTAAAAAGTAAATTTTAAGAAGTAGTTTTTCGAAATTTCCATCACTTCGCACGTTTAGTTTCGAAGTTTCGCAAGTCTAAGCCTTTTTTTTTTTTTAATGCGGTTAATTATATATTCCGGAGCAGTTGGCAACCCTGAATTCGTCATCGCTGGACCCATAAGCTAGAGTGAATAATCCGTCCCTGTTTGTGGGGAGGTCAAGCACCCGACAGTTTTCGGGATAGCACACCACGCTTGGCCGGTCCGAAGACGAGAGGAAGGTGCCTATTCATCTCGGGCGACCCCCTAATCGCCGGTGTTAGAATCCACGCGGATATCGGACTGACTGCACACGCCGGCCAGTATCGGCATGCCGATGAGGACGGTCCGAAGACAGCTGTAGGAGCACAGTTCATTTATTTATTTTTATTCTTTTTCATACCGAATCGCGAGCTTTCCTCTACACGAATGCGCTCTGCCCGCTGATCGTTGACCTCGCTTCAGTTTTTGAAGGCCGTTTATTTTGTCGGGACAGAGGGAGAGGCGATATATGCACAGGCAGCGCCGGCTTAAGGTACAGGCAAATCGGGCAGCTGCCCGGGGCGCCACCAAAACACGATCTCAGGGGAGGGAATTGATTTTCTTTTTCCTCTTTTGAAGGTTTATCCAAAGTCGGACTTCTGACTGTCCCGCTTGCCCATGGTGAGCCTCCTTTGCAGCTTCTTTACATTCTTCATTAGCATCGTCGTTTTTACTGACTTCGGAATGTTAAAAGCCAATACTACCTGAGATGGGGAGGTGGAAATTAATAGAAATTTTATTAAACGCGACAGTGGCGGCTCCTCCATTTCAGCACACGAGCACGTGAACTCCCAAAGGTAAAACTAAAGAATAAACACATTAACAAATTATCTTTAAAACAAATATTAAGTACACTTTTAGATTTTTGTGAATTTAAAACGTGAGTTTTACTCCCCCCCACTATCATTAGAAACGCTTGTTATGGCCAACGCACTGTAGTATAAGTTACTACAGCACACTCTTGAATCAATCGCACGTGCGAACGGAAAAATTTACCGCTGAACCGCTCTCTTGGAATGGAAGCGGAGACAGTCGGGAAGAAGTATGGGCGTTGCTGATATCATCCGTTCGCACATTTTCATTGTGTACACGGGGCCATTTTTTTAAATCTCTTCTGGACTTTCCCTTGATTTGCTACGTTCGGTTAGTTAACTAATTTTTATTTCATTTTCTTATTATTTTCTTTATTTCTATCATTTTTCACTACATTATTTTTTTTACAAACTAGTGTAAAAAATTAAGATGGAAGTAAAAGACGTGTTTCGGAGCTAAAGCAATCACATTTTTCAATAGTATCCTTTGAAAAAAAATTTAAATAAAATGAATCAAGACAACACCTTTGCTAAAACTTATCTTGGTGACGATATGTAAGACAAAGTATGTCTTGTTTTCTTTCAGTTGCGTGCATTGTTTTCTTTTAACTGCTGGAAACGCAAATTATTTTAATTTGTAAGGTGCGTCGTATCTGCATATTTAATTTTTGAAATTTGTTTTGTGAACCTCTATTTAAATAACCCACGAGCCGACACTGAAACACGAAAATATTCCTCGGTATAACAGGGTTTTATTCGTTAGAAGCGAGTTATACACCCATAAACTTAACATTGTACCAGCCAAGTATTACAGATTTCCTCATTAAATCCGGGTTCTTTCTAAATAAGGACTCGTTATACACGAGTCAAGTCATTTAAAAGGGGCACCGAAAATTAGTTTGCCAGATCGGGCAGCTACCTCAAAGCCGGTCCTGGATATAGGAAGGTGATGAACAACTAAGAATTTTCAAGAGATGCATATGGTGTTCTCTTCATCACCAAGAATATAACCCCCACTTCACAAGTAGGCAAAAAAATGTCATTTCTTGCAGTGCCAAAATCTTTCTTCAGGCTTTATGATACCATAGTAATAGGATATCGTGCTGTCTTTGGCGAGATATCGCTAAGTCGCAATCTTATCCGATGGGAATTTAATAAGTCCTGCAAAGAAATTGGCTGATTTATATGCAACAATGCACAATTTTTGACAATTTCAAAAGTAGAACATTATATTTAGCCTACGTTAGAACTTAGAAGCAGATCACTTCGTTAATTGGTAATAGCAGTAAGGAATTTTCTACTGTATAGAAGACGCTTTCTCAATTTAAAATTTAACTGTAGGAATTTAAAAATTGCTAAAAATCATAAACGAGTGGATTTTAAGATGGAAGTAGCTAATGTATAACCCTCTCTATTAACTATGTACACCTGAAAAAAAATTTAAAGCTGACAGATCCGTTAATTCATATTCAAATAAAACAAATTCAAAATTCACTTTCACAAAATATTTTTCTCGTGTCCATTTGGTTCCGTATTGTAATTATGATATGTCACCATCTATTTATTTTCATTCAGTTGACATAATAACCTATTGAAAAAGGAAAATGAATAACATTTCCCATTTATTATTACGATTCTATTTCTAATTGATTGAAAGTAGACGCTCATCATTTTGAGGAACTGCGGATGAGGTGTGCAACCAAACTCTTCAAGCATGCAGAACACATGTTCTGGAAGAGATTTGAACCCTCGTCCACCCGATTTATTCGGGCAGTTCACCTTGTAGGGTTCCAGGTGGAGGGACCGGAACCGCTTTCATTTCTCTCACCTGCTTTGGGTTGCATGTGGCCTCGCACGTAGACCGGAGAACACATTAAAACCAGCAGTTGAGTATGGTGCTGCCATCTACTGACAAAAAAAAGAACTATTTATTCGCATTTAGGGGATAGTTATATATTTAAAATGTGTAAGCGAGGAAAGGAAACTAGCGGATTTATTTGTTTGTGATTATGCCAACGCGACTCTAGGACGATCTGCCAAGGATGGGGGGGGGGGGGGAGGGACCTCGATAGGAGGACTTTCTAGGGGGTTCTAACGCGTATTCACGTTACATCTGGAGAAAACCTACCAAAACTCCACGCCGCTAGATGGACAGCCGCCCGACAAAAGAAGCAGTAGAAATGTTAGTAAAAGCTATTTTGAAAGAAATAGGGTGCCATCATGGCCGAGTGGATAAGACACTGAACATGGTAGATATGGCTGAAATGACAAAGTTCCGGTTTCGGGCCTGTCGCACGACGGCACCCGAACCTTTACACTTCGGCCGTCCCGTCTACCATGTTCAGTGACATAACCACTGTGCCACAGTGAGGCGAAACCATAGTGGAGTACACGGAGTAATCCGAATGGAATGTAGAAATAAAATTGTGCCTAAATGTCGGCAAGATCTGGCTTGTCAACTGGGGATAGATACCCAGCTGTGTCAGAGAACTTCTTTAGCTCTGTGGCGCCAGATGGGTGATTTGCCCGACCGCCATATTGCTGGTAGTTAAATAGAGCGGTGGCAACGGCTGTAATTTTTCTTCTATATCCATGTATATCTTCATCACATTCTCCATTCTCAGCTGGTGCCGGTATCGACAAAAATGATTCTGGCATCCATTTTACATATAATCGATGATTTTCACGGGAATGTTAAATAGGAAACGATTCTCGAGTAATTATGTTTTTCCTAACAGTGTAGTTCGAAAAAAGCCAAGTGATTTTGGTACACAAATACAAATAAACTAATTATGTCATGAACTTCACAATTTTTAGAATGGCTCTTTACAAGCTGTACTGTACTATACACTGCAATAAACCTGTATAAGCGACACCGGGGATAAGCGATAAACCTGTACCCATAGCGAAACTTTCAGAAAAAATTCTTAAAAATCGCAAATTTAGCACTCTGGATCGAAAATCACGTGATCTTTTTCGAACTGCTGTTCAAGATCAGCAAAATGGGCTTTGGAATGATCTGATAATTAGACACTTTTATTTTTGTGCCCGCTCCCTCGCTGCGCCGATATGTAACGACAGCTGTTGTTATGGCTTGCATGAATGAACTTTTTTTATCGCACGCGATCTCTTTTTCATAGTGGCAATTTCGTTAACAGACTGTGTAGGTACGTTTTTCTATTACTCCGCGAACATTCACTTATTTGTTTAGCATCACCCACCAGACCATCGTACTGTGAGGCAGTTTTAAATGTCTTGCAAATTTTCTGTTGCCGAGTTTTGTGCGAACCTGTTCGCTGTTTGACGGAGAAAGTAAATGAAACGTCACAACTTCATATCGCATATAGGTCATTTAGAACAGATCAAGCCAATTGCGTAACCGCAGGGTGCGAATTGACGGGGGGGGGGATGCCGGGGATCGTCCCCGGCTGAAGAATGTAATATCCCTGGCTAGAGAAATATTAATTGATCCCTGCCAGGGATACTATTTATCCCCTGCTGAAGAAATATTAAACTGGTGAGTGAAGATTTTGGGATTCAGTTTAGGAAGTCAAGAAATCAAAATGAAGGTGGTATGTTATCGTTTGTTACTATACTCTAAGGCGACTGCCTTAAAATTTCGTCTCTTTTCTAAGCTAAAAACCCCTCAAGGGTGGCTTTCAATACAGGTGCATTGTATGTAGATTGTGCATCTATGATTTCATAGAACAAACAATCTATGACTTTTGTTCGAATATAAGTCAGTTTCCACACGTGTTGCCGACTGCATTTGTCAAGTAATATCATGTGAGGGAAGCATTTGCACCTTCCCTCCTTCTTCTTTTTATGTGTCCCCCCCGGGAGAATGTTTACTTTCAAATGTCCCCCCCCGGAAAAAATGTTCGGTTCGCACCCTGCGTAACCGGAATTTACATTCCGGAAGGGTGCGGAACAATAACAACACTCTCTCCTTTTCCCCCCAGAATTTTTTTTTTTTTTTTTAACCCTTTAACACGCAGTGATCCCGCTCTGGGAACATCAAATTCTCACGTTTTGACTGTTGCCAGTCATGAAAAATAGATTTGATTTCTATAAAAATAGTTGCGGGTGACACAGCTCCACGAGAATTCTTTACGTTTTAGCACGTCACTTCCCGTAAAAAAATGGTCACGATTCTTTTTAACAGCACTGACATCGGCTGAAAAATTTTAAGAATGCGAGGACGGCTGGATAGATTGCCCAATGCTGAAAAAAGGGCAGCCGTTGCCATCGCTCGACTTAACTACCAGCAAGATGGCGGACGATCGAAACGTTCATCGCGTGCCACAGACCTAGAGACCCATTTTTTGACGCAGCTAGCCAGCTGTCGTCAAAAAAGGGTCTCTAGATCTGTGGCACGCGATGAACGTTTCGATCGTCCGCCATCTTGCTGGTAGTTAAGTCGAGCGATGGCAACGGCTGCCCTTTTTTCAGCATTTTGAAAGGGTTGCGCCTCAAGGGGTTAAAGAGGGAAGACTGCATTCACAGAGATAAATTAATTAAAAAATTAACTAGTGATATTCAGAGCCATTGCAAAGGCTTTTTTTTTTGGGGGGGGGGGGAGGGAGATGTCGATGAACTGCCAAGTCAGATATCGGTTTTTACCAACCTACTTATTCTTTTTTATCAACTATATTGCTAACTTTTGCCAGCTGGATTTGCGTAATTTTGCCAAGTGTACCAGAAACAGAAAGTAAATTATCGTTTTCGTTAACTTTCTATCACCAATTTTCTCAAGTTTAGTAGAATTTTGCGAGCGTTGGGGGGGGGGGACCGGGGGACTTCCCCCGTACTCCCCATTAGCAAGGGCCCTGGTGCTATTTAGATTATATTTATAATAGTCATCATTTCCATATTAATCACAATTTTTAGTTAAATAAAATTTTAAATAAAACGTGAAAATAACGCTAGTACGAAGCAAAGCTGCCGGAGTACAGATTTAAGGGGGGGAAGGGGGATTCTCTCCCCTTTATGTGCGCATAAGGTGCAGAGAAATAAATACACCTTAAAATATTAGTGTTAATAATAACTTTGTGAAAAATAAAGAACAGAGACAGTTTAGTATGTTTTACGAAAGTTTTTTTTACAAAGGAATATTGGTAGTCCATTATGTATTTTTCCGTTACATTTTAAATACTTTCCAATAAAGTTGAGACGGGCTTAAGATCTCGATTAGTCTGTCTGTCAGTGACGTAAACAGTCATCGATCACAATTCGTGGATGTTACTGCTACGCTCTGCATCGTGTATCCTGTTGGGAAAAGAATTCGATTGACGGAATAGAGATTTTTGTTCAGTTAAACATTTGATGTGTGGTGGTTGGGCCGTGAAACCACCCTTATTTCAGCCGCTTTCACTGCCAGGTCACAAAATATATGGTTAAATGGTCCGAACGCTGAGAAAGTGAAACAGTTTCTATTTAAGTGCCAACATTATTTCGGCCGATGGAATTGTCTATCTGGAGACACAGATCTAAAGAAGTGTTTTGACACAGCTGGCTGTGCGGTAGCGCAGCCCTTTATACTGCGATTATAGTTAAAGTGACCATTTTTTCTGAAATGAAAATCAGGACATTTCTAAACCACCGAGTCGGGATGGGTAAAAATCACCCCCCCACCCTCCTTTCCCAAGATTTTTTTTTTTTTTTTTTCTACACATAATTTGATTTTCTTACTTTTATGAGAAAAATGAGTTGAAAAAATATAGCAAATATACAAATAAAATAGACCTGTTAGGTATATAATATATACCAATATTATAAACTTAGGTTTTAAATAATTTGATTGTTAATTTTTGGATAAATTTCCGAAATAGTTTGCTTTCTAACAATAACAATAGAATCGCCATCCATCTATTATAGGTATGTATTAATACATATTATTAAATTATCATTTTCATCAATAAAAAGAAAGAGTGTTGAATACAAGTAACAAAAAACTTTGTAATAACACAATCATTTTCTGTGAATTTATTCCCAATTTATTTTACACTAATTTATTTTTCATAAAGCAGACTTTGGCGGGACAGGAATGGAAAAGCGAGACATTTTAGGGTTCTGTGGCGACAGCAGGCCATATAGGTAAAAATTGGGACTGTCCCGCCAAAAGCAGTACGTCTGGTCACTTTACTTATAGCAAACGTCCTTAATAATTAAACGTCAACGGCTGCCCTTTTTTCAGCATTGGGCAATCTATTGATCTGTTCTCGCATTCTTCCATTTTTCAGCAGATGTCAGTGCTGTTAAAAATAATCGTGACCATTCTTTTTACGGGAAATGACGTGCTAAAAAGTAAAGGATTCTCGTGGAGCTATGTCACCTGCAACTATTTTTTTAGAAATTCAATCCATTCTTCGTGACTGGCAACAGTCCAAACGTCAGAGTTTGGTGTTCCCAGAGCGGGAACACTGCGCGTTCAAGGGTTAAATTTTTCAAACAAAACAAATGTTCGATACGTCAGTGAAGTTCACGAAAGAGTATTTCCTGCGTTGTAAGGGATTCGAACCGTAATTTTGTTGTCTGTCTGTTTAGGATGTCTTCCTTTTTGTTTTATTTCAATTCGGAATTTCATACACTTTTCTACTTATTGCAAGTTCAAGTGTAAACAGAGTTTTAAACATAAAAGAGCGTGACTAAATTTCCGCTCGCCCCTCTTTAGATGAAAATAAATCAGACCTGACGCATGCGTAAATGGGAGAAAGGCTCTGAGAAACGGAAACAGACTGTACATGTAATGATGATAATTATATAGTTGACGTTAAATCAGAAAATACGGATAAGTTGGTTACAGTAACAAAATGTCTGAAGATACCGAAACAAACCGATATTTTTTTCCGGTTTTCGTTCGGACCAAAATAACGGTTTTTCCCGGTTTTCGGTTCAGTTCCCTGCTATATTGTATTGCGTATTAAGGCAAAGCTACTCGATGCTATCTGCTCAAGGAGGGGTGCCTTAGACGGAGGACTTTCTAAGGAGTCACAGGGCGTATGTGTATGCACGTTACATCTACAGAAAACCGCTTAGAACTTCAGACCTTTAGATTGTTGGCTGCGCGATAGGCTTGAAGCCGGGACTTTCGCACTACAGCCATCTATCATGCTCAGTGTCTTTATCCACTGGGGCATGGTGGGGCTATTTTCTGCACACACACACACAGGTTTTGTTTGTGAGATTACGGCCGATTATCTGCACTAGGGATCTAGGCCGAAGGGTGGATGCCCTCGGTGGGAGTCCTCAGCCCCAGACTTTCATGAGAAAAGAAAGCAAATTTTAGCTACTCGTTCTGTTTCTGAAAGCGGTTAACCCTTTAAAGCGCAGTGATCCCGCTCTGGGAACACCCAACTCTGACGTTTTGACTGTTGCCAGTCACGAAGAATAGATTGTATTTCTATAAAAATAGTTACGGGTGACATAGCTTCATGAGAATCCTTTACTTTTTAGCACGTCATTTCCCGTAAAAAATGGTCACGATTCTTTTTAACAGCACTGACATCTGCTGAAAAACGGAAGAACGCGAGAACAGCTGGATCGATTGCCCAATGCTGAAGAAAGAGCAGCCGTTGCCATCGCTCGACTTAACTACCAGCAAGATGGCGGACGATCAAAACGTTCATCGCGTGCTACATATCTAGAGACCCTTTTTTTGGCGCAGCTCGCACAGCCAGCTGTTGCCAAAAAAGGGGTCTCTAGATCTGTGGCACGCGATGAACGTTTCGATTGTCCGCCATCTTGCTGGTAGTTAAGTCGAGCGATGGCAACGGCTGCTCTTTCTTCAGCATTGGGAAAGGGTTGCGTCTCAAAGGGTTAACGAAACTTAATGGAAGCTATTTTACCACTTTCGAAACTTTGTAGGTGCGGATAAAACGTTGTTAACGCTTTTATGTTTATAGAACAAAGAAACAAAAAAATCCTTTTCTGAGTGCAGGAACTCGTTTTTTAGCAAATATCTAATCGCTTTTTACCTAAAATCAGTTTTAAGACATTTTGAAATCCGTCCCCTAAGGAAGATGGTCCGCCACCCTACTAAACTTCTGCATCTGCATTTCTTTCACACCTCACTAATAAAGTTTTCAACAGTGCTGGAAAGGGTCTCCCACACTTAAACAAATAAGCGTCAAACAAGACAGTTGTAAGATTGAGAGTAATACGAAAACCCAACGGATACACTCTTTTAACCCTTTAACGCGCGGTGTCTTTGCCGTGAGGACACAACTCTGACATCTTGGCTGCTTTGATTCACGAAGAATAAATTTGATTTCGGTTCAATACTCGAGGAGGACATCTAGATAGACTGCCCGATGTCGAAAAAGTGCCGCTGTTGCCATCGCACGATTTAACCACCAGCAAGATGGAGGTCGATCGAATCTCCCAGTGTGTGCCACAGAGATCACTTATGACACAGCTGGCTGTGCGGCGCCGCAGAGCCAGCTGTATCCATGGGTAGTTAAATCGAGCGATGGCAACGGCGGCACTTTTTCCACATTGGGAAATGGTTGCGCTTCAAAGGGTTAAATAGATCACCCTGTACTTTAGAACTAAAGTATTGGATACCCCGAAATGTACCCCATTCCCATTTCTATATATGCAAACATTCCTCAAAGTACTGAAACAGGCACCCACGTCCGGAATACTGTGAAGACAATCTAATCTAAATACTACCCAACAAATAATTTTCAAATAAACAAACAATAACTATCAAAACGATGCTCGGAGCTTGTTTGGGCTCGGATCCGGCTCGTTCTCGTCTTTCACACCCTCAATCTGCACAGCATAGAAGAAGAATCGAGACGCACTGGGGCAATGTCCCGTCCCAAATTCCGCGATCGGTTCTGTTCTGACCTCAAAAAAATCCCGCCGGCTGGAGGTCACGGAACGAGCCTCTTTCACTTTCCCTCTTCGATTCAGAAAAGTGAATCGAATTCAGGGACGCTTTCTGAAGAGACAGAGAATTCCTCCACCCCACTCCTCTCTCTTTCTTCTTAACCATTTAACGCTTTGAGACGCAACCCTTTCTCAATGCTGGAAAAAGGGCAGCCGTTGCCATCGCTCGACTTAACTTCCAGCAAGAAGGCGGACGATCGAAACGTTCATCGCGTGCCACAGATCTAGAGACCCTTTTTTTACGTCAAAAAAGGGGATCTCTAGATCTGTGGCACGCGATGAACGTTTCGATCGTCCGCCTTCTTGCTGGAAGTTAAGTCGAGCGATGGCAACGGCTGCCCTTTTTCAGCATTGAGATATCTATCCAGCTGTTCTCGCGTTCTTCCATTTTTCAGCAGATGTCAGTGCCGCTAAAAATAATCGTGACAATTTTTTTACGGGAAATGACGTGCTAAAAAGTAAAGGATTCTCGGGAGCTGTGTCACCCGCAACTATTTTTATAGAAATCCAATCTATTCTTCGTGACTGGCAACAGTCAAAACGTTAGAGTTGGGTGTTCCCAGAACGGGAACACTGCACGTTAAAGGGTTAACGCGCAACCATTTCCCGATGCTGGAAAAAGGGCAGCCGTTGCCATCTCTCGAATTAACTACCAGCAACATGGCTGTCGATCGAATCACATTTTTTGACGCAGACCAGCTGTGCGAGCAGTCTATGTCAAAAAATGGTCTCTACATCTGTGGCACGCGATGAACGATTCGAATCACAGCCATGTTGCTGGTAGTTAAATCGAGCGATGGCAATGGCTGCTCTTTTTTACAGCACTGGGGAGTCTGTCCAGTTGTTCTTCTATATCAATGTATTTCCATAGTATTCTTCCAGTTTCTGCTGATGCCGGTGCTGTTAACCCTTTAACGCGCAGTGTTCCCGCTCTGGGAACACTAAACTCTGACGTTTTGATTGTTGCCAGTCACGAAGAATAGATTTTATTTCTATACAAATAGTTGCGGGTGACATAGCTCCACAAGAATCCTTTACTTTTTAGCACGTCACTTCCTGTAAAAAAAACTGTCACGATTCTTTTTAACAGTGCTGACATCTGCTGAAAAACAGACGAATGCGAGAACAGCTGGAGATTTCCCAATGCTGAAAAAAGGGCAGTCGTTGCCATTCGCTCGGCTTAACTGCCAGCAAGATGGCGGACGATCGAAACGTTCATCGCGTGCCACAGATCTAGAGACCCCTTTTTTGACAACAGCTGGCTGTGCGAGCTGCGCCAAAAAAAGGGTCTCTAGATCTGTGGCACGCGATGAACGTTTTGATCGTTCGCCATCTTGCTTTTAGTTAAGTCGAGCGATGGCAACGCCTGCCCTTTTTTCAGTATTGGGAAAGTGGTGCGCCTCAGAGAGTTAAAAATGACAATTTTATAAATAATCGACATTCGTTACGGGAAATGATGTGCCAATAAGTAAAGGATTCTCGTGTAATTCTGTCGCCCTCGAGTATTTTGATAAAAATCAAATTTATTCCTCTTGACTGACAGCAGCCAAAACGTCACAGATTTGTGTCCTGACGGCGAGGAGACAACTCTGACATTTTGACTGTTTTGATCCGCGAAGAATAAACTTGATTTCGCGTGTAGATCGAAGAAATAAAATCTTCCTCACTGTCTAAATACACAAATTTATGTACGCTAATTGCACCAGGGGATCGAAAAATTTCAGGATGATTTTTTTTTTCAAGCTGTACTACCCACGTTAATAAATGAAACAACGGTGCCTTTTATAAGACTCGGAAAAAATTCTTCAACAAGGAATTGCTCAGTAAAAATTTTCGAAAAAAAAATGACATATGTTGCTAAATTTGCATTTTTAAAGAATTTTTTCTGAAACTTTCGCTATCGATAGAGCAAGGCCGTAGCCAGGAAAATTTTTCGGGGTGGGGGTTCAAGTTTTATGTTTTAATATGGTACTTTTTTCAGCATACTGCATTTATATTACAAATGCCTGAATAATCTACAAGTAATCACAATAGAAAGCAATTTCCGGGGAAGGTGGGTGAGAAGAGGATTAAAATAACTGCCTAGAGGAAATAGAAAGCTTTCCATAAAAAACTTTTTTTAATTTGCTGTTTCAAAAACACATTTCCTCACTAAGAACATGGAAATACAATACTCCAAACATTGCAAGTAAAAAAAAAATTAATTCCAAGTTTTATAAAATACTGTCGATATATGCATTTAAAGAACCGAAAGTAAGAGTAATAACTATCAAGGAAATATTTTTTAAAGAGAATGAGAAATTCTGCTTGCAAGTGCCACGGAAATTGCATTTCCTTTTGGCCATACACAAAAGACAGGTATCCATATAACGTACAGAGAAAAGAGTAGCATATTTAAGTGAAATTTATCACTTTGCGACTAGAGATGAGACGGGCTCAGCCCGAGCCCGAAAGCCCGAGCCCGAGCCCGGGCCCGAACCGGGCTCGGGCTCTGTAATTCACGATTGCGTTCGAGCTCGGGCTCGGGATCGTGAAAAATCTCTCCTTTGTTGAACATGCTCCTTGAAACAGATTTTAAAAAAATATTCAAGAGGAAAATAAAAGTACTTATAAAAAAAAAATAGCGGCACGGGCGCCTAGAAGGTGCGTGAAGCTCTTTGGGTATTTCAGAACGGCGGCTTATATTGCTTAGTTAGTCATGAGATCTTAGTTAGTCATGATTCTTTATATCCATGTTGATAAACATGGATATAAAGAATTAGAAAGTGCATTGAGAGATTGAAACTATATTTGTCTTTCATTTGCACAAACGGCAAAATTTATTGGATCCTATCAATGAAGTAATTAATTTTATTTATCTTTAGCTGAAATTTCGGGCTGGGGCTCCAACTTAAATAATATTGCTCGGGCTCGGATTACAAGTCCTCGGGCTCGGGCGGGCTCGGGCTTCAAAAAATGAGCCCGAACTCATCTCTATTTGCGACCCTCAGAGAAACACAAGTAAAAAATTACATGCGGTTTGAATGAACTGAAGTGCAATAATTGTAGTTGGCGATACAAAGGAAAATTTTTTTTCTACGAACAGTAAGTTATGTGATTGAAAATTTCGGGGGGGGGGGGGTTGAACCCCCAAACCACCCCCTTGGCTACGGCCTTGCGATACAGGTTTATCGCTTATTGCCGTGTACAGTACAGCTTGCAAAGGGGCATTCTAAAAATTGTGAAGTGCATGACATAATTAGTTTATTTGTATTTCTGTACCGAAATCACAATGCTTTTTTAGAACTACACTGTTAAGGACATAATTACCCAAGAATCATTTTCTATTTAGCACATAATGTCCCATGAAAATGATCGATTGTATGTAAAGTGGATGTCAGAATTGTTTTTATGAGTATCAGCATCTGTTGGGAATGGAGAATGTGATGGCGATATATATTGATATAGAAGAAAAACTACAGCCGTTGCCACCACTCGATTTAACTACCAGCAGCATGGCGGTCGATCGAATCTCCCCTTTGCGTGCCACAGAGCTTAAGAGCGTTTTATTACAGCTGCCTGTGCTGTCCCCGCACAGTCGAAATTGCACAAATTATAGCAATTTAAAAAATACGAAATCAAAATATCTTCATTACGCTATCTTCGTAAAATCTACGTAAAGTTTCTTTCTTGCTTTGTAAATAAACAGAGGTTAACGGAAATGAAAACACTGTTACGAATTTTCGGGGCTACCTCTCCTTCGAGGGGTTAAATAGTCTAAAATTCGTATTCTACGCGTCAAATAATTAAAATTTATATTTTGCAGCATCAAAATTGGTTAACAAGAACGCAAGGTAGAGAGTTTTGGGCGTCCCCATTGTTTAACATAGGGTTTTCTCGAATTTTAGAAGAATAATGTAACATCACTTAGCTGACTTCAGTTTTGGGGACTTACTTTTGACGCCAAATTTGGCAATATTTCGTCCAAAAATTGCCAAGCTTAACGACTTATTAATGGGGCCTGTAATGTTTGCTTAAATGTGGAGCGATTTTATTAATGGGGCCTGTAATGTTTACTTAAATTTAGAGCGATTTTATTAATGGGGCCTGTAACGTTGCTTTTGTGCACTTTCATAACGCAATAGTATTAGTATTGCCTGAGCCTGTTTATCGGCAGACAATCGGGCCCTGCGTATTACGTCATCAACTTGCGCGACTAACAGGAAATATCGTTCGAATTAGAAAGTTGTACAGATTGGTTGAAAAATCGGGAAGTGCCAACTGAACCTATGAATACGGGAGGGCAGATCGTTCTTCAGTTCAGTTGCAATTGAATGCTCGTTTCAGTTCACTACATTTGGCTCTGTATTGTCTGCGTTTGTAAGCGATATCTCACTTGTTTTAAGAAGCTTATTTTTTGAATGCATTTTGCGATTACTTCATTGTTGTAAGCTGACGAGCAGATGATAGTTTTCCTTGAGAATTTCAACGGAATTTGAGCCTATTGAAGGATTTTATTGTGTTAGGAATACAGCATCTGAGAAAGCTATGCCTCACCATGGCACAGTGGTTACATCACTGAAAATGGTAGACGGCCGAAGTGTGAAGGTCCCGTGTTCGGATCCCATTGCGCGGTTGTCGATCTAACGGTCTGGAGTTTTGGTAGGTTTTCTCCAGATGTAACGTGAATACGCGTGAGAACCCCTTAGAAAGTCCTCCTACCAAGACATCCGTCATCTTAGGCAGGTACCCCTCGCGCAGGTTTGCCTTAATCACACACAATCACACACAACCTGAGAAAGCTACTGTGTTAAGCTGACTGTTTTAAAACTTGTTATTGCTTATTAATTCCTGTGAAATGTGAGCTGAAGGCTGTTTGTGGACTTTCTAGAATCATTAAAGTTTGTGTTTTGTGTAGTCGACTGGACTGTTTAATAAAACTTTCTACAGATTGGGGCCCCACCATGGCCCACTGGGTACAACACTGAACATGGTAGACGGCTGAAGTGTAAAAGTTCCTCGTTCGGGCTGTCGATCCAACGGTCCAGAGTTTGGGTCATTTTTCTCTAGATGTAACGTGTATACGCGTTAGAATACCTCAAAAAGTCCTTCGACGAAGGCAACCCTCCCCTCCCCTCGCGTAGGCTTGCCATAGCGCAAAACTCAAACCCATACACAGAGGCGGCTCGACACAGTAAGCAAGGTAAGCATCGCATCGGGACGCTATTTGGAACTCAAAAACTGAGGAAAACGTCATCCGGAGCATAAAAGGGATCACCTTTTTTGCGTTTTCAGGGGGACGCCACGTACCTTAGCCCCCCGCCCATGCACACTGGACTTTAATGCTACGAACCCGGAAATTAAGTAGAGTTTTCTGCAACAAAATCAACCATAAAATACTCTCAGAAGAATGCTAAACAAATAATCTCAACCTGTGCGTCTATGTTTAATTAAGAAAAACAGCAATAAACAAATTTAATTTTAAGAAAGCCACAAAAACAGACTCAATATCCGAATGAATTGAGGAGAAAAAGAAATCTAAATTTCTAAAAAAAAGCCAGATTGGCCTTTTTTACCTAACAAAACCAAGGCTACCATGTTAATTAAATGACTTAAACTTTTACTAAATGTAAAAACAAACCAAAGTGTGACTGTGACATGAAAGAATTTATTTAGTGCTGCCATCTGTTATCAATATTAATTTACATCTACTGATCCACATTACTTTACTAAGGTTAAAAGTATAACATGTAGATGGCAGCACCATACTTTCACTGAAAGATTTTCCGATTTTTTTTAAGAACTTTTATTTGGTGCGGCCATCTATAGTTTGTAGTATAAAATTAAAAAGCATGTCAGAAAAATGATTGCAAAATTTCTGTATTATTCTACTCTTATTAGCGGCAAATTTTTTGTCTGTTGCTTGACAACTTTCCTTTTAATGCTGTTCGCGTAACAAACTGCAGTTTTCGGAGAGCTTCAAAATAGCTTTTGCTTTACAAACAAACCAATTATATTAAACACTAGCAAAAATTCAGGCAAGTTCTTTCTTCTTAAACCAGTAGCGTAGACAGGATTTTATTTCGGGGGAGGGGGGGTGGACTGGTAAGAAATTCTAAGCTAAAATTCAATTGCAAGCTAAATATCAAATTGTAAACTAAGAAAAAGGTCACATTTGGGGGGAGTTGGCTGCAGCCCCCTCATACCCTCCCCCTCTCGCTACGTCCCTGTCTTAAACCGTTTTATGCACTTTTATAACTAGCCAACTCGGCAACTCATATGTTTAATTGAAATTTCCGTATAAATCTTATTCCGTTAACAACGAAAATTCGTGTTTAAAATGCAGCAAATAATATTCACATTCTGTTTTGAGAAATATTGCACGTTTAAGAAGTTTTTCTTTTCTATGCATTTCAAAACTGTTATAGATTATTTTTTTTTCTATAATTGCATATATTGCAGGTTTCACTGACGCATTCAACAGTGCAGGCAAAAAACATTTCAATTGGGCAAAATAATTTGGACTGTTAAATTCTGCTCCCAAGAAAAATCTATATCATTTTCTTATGGAAATACATGAAAATGGGTAGAATAATCATTAGTTTGGAATGATGGGATATCGTTCGGAGTTTACTTCAAAACTTCGAGTAAATACGGGCTAGCACCTTTTAGAAAACCCTCGGGGGGGGGGGTTCCAACAGAGGACATCCCTCTCGACCTAGATCACTCGTGTAGATAATCGGTCACTCACCAAATCAAATCAATTCAAGTTTCCCTTGATACTAAGTTTACTTTAAGAAACACATTTTCATGAGCTGTTAAGTGTACCCATGGTGTAGTGGTTATCACATCTGCCTAACACGCAGAAGGTCCCAGGTTCGAAACCTGGTGGGTACAAGTCAGCATTTTTTTTTTCCCTTCTCTAATTTTTCTCTACCACTTTTTACCCTTCGCTTTTCGGTTACAGAAGAGTAATTAAAAGAAGCTTAAATAAATAAAATAACAAGATAAACATTCTTTGACATAAATATATGTACAGTAATTATTAAAATGTAACTTTTGATTTCTGAACATGGGAGATGGCTGAAGTGTAAAGGTCCAGTGTTCTGGCCTACCGCAGGGCTATCTGTGTAACGGTATACATTTTTTGGATGGTTTTCTGCGATACAACATCACTACACGTTAGAGCTCCCCCTTGTCTTATTTGCTTAAACCTGTTCGTTTTCATCATTGCAGTTTAAAAGTACTCCGCCCCAAGGCACCACCCCGCCCGTACCTATATGCCCCTCGTGTAGGCTTGTTATAATACGAAACAAATAACAAGTCAATTTTTTTTTCCCAACACGGCAAAATTTTTCGATTCTCGAGCGTCGCGAAACCACATGTTTCCAGTGCATTCAACTGCCAGCCCGCAAAAAATAGTTTAATGGTTTCAAATTCGAAAGAGTACAGCCGATGCCATCTCTTGAGTTAACAACATGGCGGTTGCTCGAATCGCCCATCACGTGCTACAGAGCCACAGTCCTTTTTTTTTGGGGGGGGGGGCACAGCCTAAGTTTAAAAATAAAATACGAATCGTAAATTATTCGATAAAATCCATATTAACCCTTTGAAGCGCAACTTTTTCCAAATGCCAAAAAAGTGCAGCCGTTGCCATCTCTCGAGTTAACTACCAGCAAGATGGCGGACGATCGTAACGTTTAGCCATCTTGCTGGTAGTTAAGTCGAGCGATGGCAACGGCTGCCGTTTTTTCAGCATTGGGTAATCTATCCAGCTGTTCTCGCATTCTTCCATTTTTCAGCAGATGTCAGTGCTGTTAAAAATAATTGCGACTATTTTTTTACGGGAAATGACGTGCTAAAAAGTAAAGGATTCTCGCGGAGCTATGTCCCCCGCAACTTTTTTTTTATAGAAATCAAATCTAGTCTTCGTGACTGGAAACAGTCAAAACGTCAGAGTTTGGTATTCCCAGAGCGGGCAGGATCGGCCTTCTGTTTGAAGTGGCCCAGTTGCAAACATTTTTTGAGGGCCCCAAACATTATAGATGCTAAAAATTTATTAATTAATAGACCCATTTATAAAGCAAACATTAAGAATGAACTGAAATACCACCAATAACACTTTAATGGTCGTGGTAATTAGGGTTGAAGGCCGGATAAGCTAATTTTTGTCGCCCTTTTTAAATAAATCTTCGTTTATGACGACTCCTTATTTAAGAAGAACCCAGATTGAATGAGGAAATCGGAAATACTTGGCTGGTATAATGTTAAGTTTATGGGAGTATAACTCGCTTTTGACAAGTAAAACCTGGTTATATCGAGGAATATTTTTGTGATTTATAAAATTTCTACTGACTTCCACCTCACCAGCTCAGATAATCCTTTCTTAGAAAAAAAATCTTTTAACATTCCAAAGTGAATAAAGACGACGATGATAACGAAGAATAGGAAGAAACTATAAAGGGAGCTTACCTGACCATGGGCAAGTGGGACAGTCTGACGTTGGATAAACCTTCAAAAGAAAAAAAAAAAACCCGTTCTCTCTTCTAAGGTTATGTTTTTATGGCGCCCCTAAACATATAGCGCCCCAGGCAGCTGCCCGAGTTGCCGGTACCTTGAACCAGCACTGGTTGGAGGTCTGAACAGCATTGAATATGTATGCTAAACCTGTGGGGCCGTTTATCACCCATTTCAGTTGATCTGCATTACTAATACTGAAAAATGTGAGAAAATATGAATCTATTCACTCTGGAGATCCACCGACCACTGAGAGTGACATTAATTGTTTCAGAGTAGTTTAGTTAGTAATGAAGACAGTAAAATAAATATTTTATTGACCAACTACCTATTTAAATTTTGAAAAAGAAGCCCACAATGGAAGTGGGGTGTGTGGGATGACTTAAAGCTTAGGTCAAATTAAATAATAATTTTATACTTAAGTTAAATTAACCAAAATGTGTGTTTGGATATTTTTCTTCACATTAAGTCCATTAATTTAATATAAGAGGACATTTCATTAGTCAGTGCTGCCAATTTAAGGGATTTGTCGCTAAATTTAGCAACTTTTCACTGTATTAAGTAAATAAATTTTTTGGAAAGTGACATTTTTAATGATCTTGCTCTCTAATTTAGAGATTCGGATGAATTTGGAGTATTGTTTCAAACTTTCTAAGATTTTAAAATCTAATCAGTATTACTTTAGAAAAGAAATGATGCGATGAAATGCTTAAGAATGGATCGTGGATGAACAGACATATCAGGGGGGACGTAGCCAGAGAATAGGCGATGGAGGCCTCGGCCCCTTCCGAAATTCATACTTTTCTTCATTGGATGTCAATAATCAAGCTTTTTCATAGAAATGCTATCTTAATTAGAAATTCCTCCTTTGGGGCACGCCCCGATTTATCTTTTTCTTTCTGGTTATGTGCCCGAGACGTAGATTTCAATCATCCAATTTTATGTATACTTTTATCTGCTTTTATACTATAAATATTCAAATATAGTATGAGTGCTATTTTAAGTATGAGAGTTCTTTTAGAAAATATTTCGAAATCTATTATTAATTTCAATTGGTATTTTTTTGAAATAAACCGCTTATTGGTAGGATATTTTTTCGAAATTATTATTCTTTTTTTCATAGTTACCAACCCTTACCAAACAAATCTAACCGCTTTTTGGAAACAGTAAATTTTTAATATCTTTTCAAAATGTTAATCAACCCACACGTTCATTTGGAAACTAAATATGGTATTCAGTTTCCAAATCCACGGTTTGTCCACGATCTTTTTCTATATTCTAACATAAAAATCACTGTACATATAAAGTAGTTAATATAGTGGTACATATAAAGTGGTTAATTATATTCTCTAAATGTTATCAACTGTACGTCGCATGGCACGCGCCGTCGAAGAAGAAGGGGTTGAGATCGATTAATGTGTTTGAAATATTTGATATTCCTAATTTTCAATAAACACAGTTTTAAAAGTACTGACTTTTTCTACTTCAGAATAGCTGCTTCATCTGACTGCAGAACTTCGCTTACTCTAGATCAGTGATTCCCAACCGGGGGGTCGCGACCCCCAAGTGGGTCGCCATGCCGTTTTTCGGGGGTCGCCGCAGACCTTAGGAAATGAGTAGTAAACTATTTTCTCGTTTCTTTGCCATTAGACGCCTTTTTTCCCTTTTTTCTTTAGAAAGAAAAAAAATCCTTATTCTCGTCAGGGCTTTTGTATCAAAGCTACAAAAACTGACGTCGGTGAACCTATGCATTAAGACAGAAGAATCGGAAATAGGAACTGCAATTAATTTAAAGGTGGTAATTTATAGCCACCTTGAAGCCCTTGAATCTGAAATTCAAAGATATTTTCCAGAGTTCGATGAACAAGAGGTTGCACTCGTGCGAAATCCATTTCACGCATTTTTAGATGTCGCCGATCTTCCTGATGAAGTGCAGGGTGAATTTTTGAATTCGCAAAATGACTCCTCAGCAGAAAAACCGTTAACTCAATTTCCGATGTGCTGTGCATTGCTCATGTGCGATAACTTCTAAGCTTTCGTGTAGATGTTAACAGCCATTTGCATACACTTACCTGCGTGAAATTGGATTTTGAACACTTTTGCAGATTAAGACAGTAATAAATTAGATGTCTAAGATGACATGCGGTTGGCTTTGATCAATATTCAGCCAAGAATAGCCAAACCTGTCAGTCAAATTCAACCTCCAATCATCCTATTAATAATCAGTACGTATTAACCCATTCGTGCCTGGATATTTTTGCGACTTTCTTCGATTTTTGCTAACACCAGAAGTAATTGATAAATTTCTGATGTCAACTTATTGAACAAGGAATGATTTCATTTAAAATCGTTATGTATAAAAATTGAAATGTCAACATCCTACTTGCCATATTAAAATATTTTGTGAAATTGAGGTTCAATACTCGCGAATAAAGGCTAGGAAAACTGAATAACGTTTTCGAATGATAGCGATAATGCCGTCCCAAAAAAGGGACGCTAGGCATAAATGGGTTAAAAAGATATCAATTTTAAATCTCAAAATATATTTTTCATTATTAATTTTTTTTATTGGTCAAACATGGCAGATGGGTAGGGGAGGGGGGTCGCGAAAGTTTTGAAAAACCTAAAAGGGGTCGCGATTAAAAAAAGGTTGGGAACCACTGCTCTAGATACTCATTTATTGCTTAGGGATTAAATCGAGTACATATAAGTTACGAGAACAATCAAAATGCATTTAAAACTTTTATAAACGTGAAACTTAACACAATTTAAAATTTTTTGACGAAAAGTATCTAATTATTTGCAATCTCGGCTATTACAAACAAAATAACGACTTACCTTTTTTCAAATGTAGAAAACGCGATGATAAAATTGGTAAAGCTTAATCCATAATTTAGGCCCGTGAAAGTCATAAAATTAAAAAAAAATCTTTCAAAATATATATAACATATACACAAAAGTTAACCCTTTGAGGCGCAACCCTTTCCCAATGCTGAAAAAAGGGCAGCCGTTGTCATCGCTCGACTTAACTACCAGCAAGATGGCGGACGATCGAAACGTTGCGTGCCACAGATCTAGAGACCCTTTTTTGACGACAGCTGGCTGTGCGCGAGCACAGCCACCTGCGTCAAAAAAGGGTCTCTAGATCTGTGGCACGCGATGAACGTTTCGATCGTCCGCCATCTTGCTGGTAGTTAAGTCGAGCGATGGCAACGGCTGCTCTTTCTTCAGCATTGGGCAATCTATCCAGCTGTACTCGCGTTCTTCCATTTTTCAGCAGATGTCAGTGCTGTTAAAAATAATCGTGCATGTTTTTACGGGAAATGGCGTGCTAAAAAGTAAAGAATTCTCGTGGAGCTATATCACCCGCAACTATTTTTATAGAAATCCAATCTATTCCTTGTGACTGGCAACAGTCAAAACGTCAGAGTTGGGTGATCCCAGAGCGGAATCACTGCGCGTTAAAGGGTTAATAGACTCGTACAAAGTCTAATACAGCAGACACTTCCAATGGCTCAACTTCGGTTAGTAACTTTGAGAGAAGGAGTAACTGCAAAATAGGATTTGACCAACACATTTGCACAATTGTAAACTGAAAAAAAAATCTTCCCATGCTTGCAAAGGTAACCAAATGCAGGTCATTTTTTATTCTTTTGTGTACTCTTATCTTCAAATTACACTCATGTCCATAAATTAAGGATAATTCAGAATCACAAAGAAATTGATCTCTAAAATAGAAATTTCACCTGTGGAATGATCACTCACATCTTGAAGAAGAATATGCAAATTACAGGAAACCACCAGATGGCGTGGATGGTACGTCACAATGACGAGAGTGTAAGAGAGGGGTATATAAGGAATGGTGGCAAAGAAGTAAAATTGTTCACAAGCGCTGTGAAAGCCTTTCAGTGCAAAAACCGCATAGTTATGGCACAAAGGAGGCATTTGGATTATGTTTTACGTGGCAGAATTATCGGACGACTGGAATGTGGACGTACCCAGCTGGAAGTATTCGAGGAGCTTGGAATCGCCCAGAGTGTCATCTCTAGGCTTTGGCAACGATTCCAAGATGATGGTAATGTGAGTAGACGTTACAGCACAGGTCGCCCCCGAGTTACAACGCCGAATGAGGACCGCTATTTGGCAGTTACTGCCAAAAGAAACAGACGGAGTACAGCATCAGACCTGTCTCATCAGCTCTCTTCAGCTACCGGTACGACAGTTTCAAGGCAGACCGTGTACAGACGCTTAGGGCACATTGGTCTATATGCTCGTAGGCCTGTCAGATCTGTTCCACTTACCGCAACTCACTGTCGCCTGCGATTAACCTGGAGTAGAGAGCATGCATTGTGGACACCGGAACAGTGGTCTTGTGTGATGTTTTCCGACGAGTCCAGGTTTAGTTTGGAGTCTGATTCTCGCCGGACATTCATCTGGAGAGCGCCAGGTACCCGTTACCATCAAGAGAACACCATTGAAAGACACCGTTACGGTGGTGCAGGATGGCTCGTTTGGGGAGGAATTATTCTTGGTTCCAGAACTGACCTGCATGTTCAGAGTGTAACGATGACAGGCCACATCTATCGGGATGTCATTCTGGAGCATCATGTACGTTTGTTTCGGGGCGCCATGGGTGCTGAATTTGTGTTTATGGATGACAACGCCCGTCCTCACCGTGCAAACATTGCAGACGAATGCCTTCAATCGGAGGATATCACCCGTATGCTTTGGCCAGCATACTCACCGGACTTGAATCCAATAGAGCATGTGTGGGATATGCTTGGCCGACGAATTGCAGCCCGTCAATCCCCTCCCACCTGTCTACCGGAACTTCGGAGTGCATTGCTTGATGAGTGGTGTAATATTCCCCAAGATCAGATTGATCATTTGATACTCAGCATGCCTAGGCGTTGTCAGGCCTGTATTGCATCGTCCGGGAGACATACTCCGTATTAACCATCCTACTAACCATATTATACTGTTTTTTGTAAATAGGTTCTTTTTTGAAATTTGGCCAAGGGAGTAAAACTTGCATTTTTTATTAATTATGTCAAACATATAGCATCTTTTTTGCTCTTTACTTTTTGTTTAATGAATAGACTTTACAAATAAGTCAAATTTGTTTTGCTTCTTTCTCTTTCTTTGCCTGAACTTCATTATCCTTAATTTATGGACATGAGTGTAATACCAGACGCGTGAAACGTACTTCGTATCAACAAAGTTAGTTTCTGTGGTTAGTTTAGAGGGGGGGGCACCCCACAGGTATTAATCAATCAGTCCTTGGTTTTGAATACAAAAAGGCCTCTTCCGCTGTTCTTTGTGTTTCGGTTCTTTTCAATGAATTCGATAATGAGCGGTCGTTATGACCAATGGCCCAGATCTGATAATTGTATTTTTCTCTAACTGATGTTTTCGCTCTTTCCACGGTGAAAGGCGAAGGTAAGTGACATTTGATCGGAGCTGGGGTGTACTGTGAAAGAATACCGTTCGCAGAAAGACACTTTTATAAATGATGTTTAGCTCTGAAAGATGCAGAGTAGTCACACAACACTATCAGTCTACTTTAATTTAAAGAAATCTTTTATATTTTTCACGATAAGAGAGAGACACATGATAAAAAAATAGGACGGATTTGGGGGGGGGGGGCCTTCTGAAACCGGGGCCCAGGTGCCTTGCATCCGCAGCACCCCCCCCCCCCCTGTGGCCGGCCCTGAGAGCGGGAACACTGCGCGTTAAAGGGTTAAAAGAACATCCTCAACATTAGTGGTTTAGCGGTTGCTAAAACCTATTTTTAATTTAGACGAGTCGAAGAATCTATTTCTTAAACATCTAAGAGGCGTTCAAGTGCACATATTACAAGCTTTTACTTACATAACTATTTACACTTACATGCACAAAATTATCAAATCAAATCCAGGCATGCAATCAAAGCGTATCCTGCTCTCTCAGGAATCTATTCTAGAAGTAAAGCTCTCCATCGAAGACAGTGTATGAATCATCGATAGTTTTTCTACAGGAGCATTCAAAATAATTAAAATACATTAAAGTTTGATTTGATTTGTGAGGTTGGTTGATTGAGACCCTCAGCCAAGAGGCTGTCATCTCGATTGTTCCGAAAATACAGTATGGTCAATGGCAGCTTACAGACATCCATTCGTTTTAAACACAATACCATCCTTAATAGCTAGTGGTCAGACGACGGTCGTGTGCTTCTCTCGAAAATCGCGCGAAAACTCGCCAAGCTCGGCGATGTTTGACAATAAATGGCCAAACATGGCACGCTAAGTTTCTAGCTTGGCGATATTTTCATTATTTGTCGGGGAAATTAAAATGTATCTAATGTGATAACATCAAGTTGACTATTATTTGAATGTACAACATAATGTATCCTTATAAAGGTGTATGTAGTAATTATGGTTCTTTTTAGAGCACCCAAAAGAATTCCAATACATTATTCTCTATGTTTAATCATTCTTTAAAGGGTATTTTACATATATTCGGCCCTTTCAAACAAACGAAAATATAATAAGGGTAAAAAAAAAAAATTATTATTTTCATCAAAACAGATTCTGTAGCATTTATAGTTCTTCTGTAGGAGCATTTTAAATAATGCCAATGCGTTTCAGTCTAGGGCATTTAGAGACATTAACCACAATACAATAAGTATGTAAACGCTTATAACAGTTTACTCTTCAGTTACAAAATAGAAATAAGTTTTCGTAAAGTTACATTAATAGTGATATACAGCTTTTTAACAACTTATCTACAAGATCACTATCTCGCCAGATTTAAGGACAGTACATCGCCAAATTTGGCGCAAAAAAATTGTGTTGGATAGTGTTTTATAATCAATGCATTTGGCATGATTTATTTTTCTTGAATTTTTTTTCTTCTCTTGCATTGTTCTAGTAAATGATTTGGTGTTTTTTTAAAACAACCTACACCACTGTTTTATTCCATTCATTGGCATTGCCGTAGAAAATTTAAGACATTTCAATGCTTTAACGCATAATTTGTGATTCACATACGTTTTCATTCCTGTAGAAAATTGTTATAGTAAATTATCTGAACTTCTTTTATTCCACTGTTGGACATTGTTTTAGCTTTTTTTTTTACATAAGTTTAGCCTTATTACTTTCCGAGCAAAGTGTTGTAATCATGAAAAAATTAGACTTCGAGATTTTGATGTATTTACACGTTTTGAGATCTTCTGAATTCATTTATACTATTTTTACGAGATGTATGTGTGTATGTGAGTGAACACGATAGCTCCTAAACGGGGCATTCGATTGAGCTCAAATTGGGTATATATGTCATAAACCACCGTCGCAAGACCGGTATTGATGTTGGTGTGTGTAGGACTTAGTTTTTCTACAGGGCTACGACAACGATTTCTTTTAAATTATGGCATATGGGGAGAAATTCTTGAAAGCGCGCAAGCGTTCAAACCAGGGATGCCCAACCCAAATCGGTTGGTGGGCCAAGTAAAAATTTACTAAACTGAGGTGGGCCGCACATATCAAAATAAAACAAAAAATTATTCAAAATATTTTATTACCTTACAACTAATGTGACACTTGTTTTTGTATTTCACGTGGGATTTTTTAATATCGACGGATAATTTATAGTCGACGCGCATCGTATAGCAACACGATTTTTTCGATTCAACCGTCTATAAGTCCAAGTGTCTAAAATAATATAGACAGTTAAGAACTTCAATTGGGCGGCAAAAAGTCTTCAAATGGGCCGCGGGTTGGGCATGCCTGGTTTAAACGGTGCATTCGATTGAGTTTCAATTTGGTATATATGTTTGAATTATTCATCGATTAAAATTTATTAAATACTTGGTAATGATCTTAATCCTATGTGTTCGGAAAATCGAGTGGAGTCACTCCAGATTTTTTTAGAATATTGTTCTGCACTACTTTGAAATATTGTTGAGCAATGTTTTTGCACATTGTTCGATACTGCTTTCGCATATTGTTCGATATTGTCATAACATTATCTGACCCTGATTTAGTCCATTGTTTCACATATGAAGGACACTGTTGCTATAACATCTTTTTTTTTTTGCAATTTATTAGCCTGTAGGGCATTTTTAAAACAGTTGATTTTAAAAATTGTTTACGATTATTTTAGGTTGTTCAAAGTTCTTCGTCTTGTTCCCACTGTTTTGTGAGACGAAGAGCTTTGACTGACGAAGACTGAATAAATTTTCAGTCGAAACGGTCCAATCTTGTTATAAATATCATTTAATGTGTGTTTTTTCACTAAGTTTTTATTTATTTCAACTTTAAACAGTTTTTGTACATAAAATATATAAATGTTTCTAAATGTAATTGGAATTCCTTAAAAAAATTAGTATAGATAATTTTTCATTGTTGATAGACTTGCTTCTTAGCCTTCCAACTCAGAGTGCAGGTTTGGAGCGCGGTTTCTCTGCCATGAAAAGGATTAAAAATGATTGCCGGAGCGAACTACGTTTTGTTGCTACAAAAGCCTTACTACGAATAAAATGATCATCAACAGATATCAAACATTTTGATCCGGAAGAAGCCACAATCATGTGGTTAAGTGTGAAGCAGAGAAAACCGCATCACAAACTTTACCAAAGACAAAAACTAACAGAGGATTCAGACAATCCTCAGTTAATGAAGATATGAGTAATGAATGATGCTAATGAAGATAGTTTTACAGAAGAGATCTGTACAACTGATGACGATTAAAAATGGTGAATAACACAGGCGCAATTTTATTCAGAGTTTCATTACCGAGTAATAGCAAATTTATGAATAAACATTTGTCAATTTAGCTTTCACTGTAACATACTTATTATTTACTAGCTGAAGTACCCGTCCTCGACGGGTTAGTGAATGCAAATTTCCAAAAAGCAAGAACTTTCGTCAGCATTGTAGGAGTACACAGAATGGATGGAGTATGTTGAGAAAGTAAGGAAAGCGAAGTTGTAATTTTTATGTATTGTTAAAATATTACAGGTTAGAGAGTAACTAAGTAATACCATTTGATTCGCTTTAGTCGTCATTATGGGATGCGCGAATGAATATTTACACATACTGAAATAATTTTCGAAAAATCTCAAAATTTAATCAACATTTTGAAAAATTGGAAGCCTAGAATTTAAGTTGAGTGACAACCTATCCTGTCACTCAAATTCGTTTCATTCCCTGCAGTCTTTATTTCGTGATGCTGGAACAATTTTCAGCATTTTAAAACGATTTTCGCAAAATCTCAAAATGTAATCAAAATATTTTTAAAATTCAACGCCTATAAATTAAGATTAGCAACTACCTATCATATCACTAAATTTCGTATCATTCGTATTAGACTTTATTACGTGAAGTTTGAAGAAATCATCATTGAACGTATTTTGAGAGAATTTTCACAAAATCTCAAAATCTAATAAAAATGTTCAAAAAATTGGACTCCTATAGTTTATGTTGAGCAACCATCTATCATGTCACCAAATTTCATATCATTCGCTTTAGTCATTATTACTTAATGCGGGAACAAAGATTCACTCAGTTTTAAACGATTTTCGCAAAATCTCGAAATCTGATCAATTTTTTTTAATTAGATGTTTCTAGTTTAACGTGAGTGACCACCTATCATTTCACCAAATATCATTTTTTCACCTTTGCAGTTATTACGTGATGTGCGAACACAAATTTACGCAGTTTGAAATGATTTTCGCAAAATCTCAAAATCTAGTCAAGATTTTTTTTTAATTTGACGCCTATGTTTTACGTTGATTGAGCACCTATCATGTCACTCAATTTCATATCATTCGCTTCAGTCGTTAATACGTGATGCTTGAACACAAATTTACGCAGTTTGAAAGGATTTTCGCAAAATCTCAAAATCCAATCAGGATTTTTAAAAAATTGGACGCCTATGTTTTAAGTTGAGTGACCACCTATCACGACACCCAATTTCATATCATTCGCTTCAGTCGTTTTTACGTGATGCTTAAACAAAAAAAGCGTCACGGACAGAATGACAGACAGACAAACTTTTTTTTGAGGGTCGCATCGGATTCCCGGGTGCTTGAAACGGATAGAAATCGCAAAATTTTTGAATTCCAAGAAATGTACAGACAAAAGTCTAATTTTATTTATATAGATTAAAGTTGAACAATGAAAAACAAATACAATTTTTTTTTTTTTTTTTTTTCTGAACGAAAATTTAAGGACAACAAACTTGACTTCCGGTCAACCAAAATGATTTGAGTGGTTGCCCAAGGGACAACTTAAAATCACATGATTCTGCCCTTGGTGACAGCCATGAGCTAACGGATTTTATGTTTCATATTGACACTGCACATTAATTAGATTATTTAGCCTTGTTTCCTCTAAATGTTGAGCATTGTTTTACACTTTTTTGGTATTGTTTTGACCTAATTATTGGATATTGTTTCGTAAATAATTTGATATTTTTATCACATTGTTTACACTGTTTCAATTCGTTTATGGAATTTTTTTGCAACCATTTTGACATTGTTCTTGTTTAATTTTTGTAAATACTTTAACGTATTGATTTTACAGTTTTAGGACTTTGTTGATCACTGTCTCAACAATTTCTTTTCAATTATCTTAGCAATGCTTTTACTTGCTGTCTATTTGTGCGTAGATTTAGTACATTTTTTTTGTGAGCATGCAGCCGGCAGTGTCAAAAATGATTTTGAGCGCTGTGGCACGCAATGGTTGATACGATCGACAGCCTAAATCGAGCGAGGGCAACGGCTGCACTCTTTCGGCATCGGGCAGCCTGCCTGGTTTTTTCGCTACATCAATGTATAGTTTCATCGCATTCTCCAGTTCTCAGCAGATGCCGCCGGTAGTGATAAAAATAATTCTGACATCCATTTTACAAACAATCGATCATTTTTACGGGAAATTATGTGCTAAACCGAAAAGGATTCTTGTGTAATTGTTCTACGGAAATAGTTTATTGAAATCAAATGCATTATTCGTGAATCGGAACAAACAAGATTGTCAGTTTTGTGTCTTCAAGATGAGGACACCACGCGTTGGATAAAGGTTGGGAAACACTGATTTCCTAATGATCTACATTCATGACTCTGATAGGATCATTATGGTTTGACATTGAGTAAGTTTTTGCTGCTCACGTGAACACGGAAATAGTGCAGAAGAATGAAATGCCGTTTAGTAACATGTTAGGTGATCTTTCAACTTAAACTACAAATCATGATTTTTATTTTTGATGTTTGCTCAAAATAGATTTCGAGATTTTGCAAAAGCATTGTATTTTTTTATTCGCTCATCTAGTTAAAATGTCTGCAATGTACGCGGAAAAAATTGGTAGCATGATACGCTTGAAGAGAAATGTGTAACTCAACTTAAAATAGACATTGTGTATTAGCAAAAGTTTGTGAAAATTGTGCATATCTTGACCATACCGAATGATGCCAAAAATCTCTCCTTTTTAAAAAAAGATGTACAGAATAGTCGGATTAGGAGAAAGAATTATTTATCTTCATGTTATTTCATGGAAACTGAATGATTTGTTATACGTGGCCTAATGAAGCAATATGCTTGTAATGCAAATTTTGACTATTTAAAGTGCCAAAGCACTGTACCAAGTCTAAATAAAGATTTTAGAACGTTTTAAAAGAAGAAATCATGCAACTTTTGAGAAACTTCTTAAATAATTCAATTGTGCTAGAGACTCAACAAATTTACAATGTCTCTTTACAAGTTATACCATGCACGATTCCAAACAGTAAACATGTTCTGCCCCCCCTCCCCTCGTTAGGCAGATGGCCCTCATGTGGCTTTGCCTTAATCAACCAACCAACCACAGTGATTTATAATGAGTATATGTTAAAACATGAATAAAAAGTGAACACAGACTTACAAAATCAGACGTGGACACATGTATCTAGCAGAAATAATTTTATTGTTTGAATAAACAGAAACAAACGAATAAAAACAGTGCTACACATAAAAATGGGATAGAAGTTACACAGAGAAAGTAAACACTTAGCTGCCAATTACTAAAGAGAAAAAAAACAAAGAAAATGCCTTGAGAGGGATTTCCCATTGCACTTTCCTTTTTCTTTTTCTTAAATGCACAGTGACAGTATCAGGAATAAGTACAGGTTTTTGTTAATTATTGACTTGGAGGAGGGTAAAAGTCACTTCGTTGGTTCTAAAAGTAAACGCCATGTGATCTAAATCCATGCCTCTATTTTTTGTTTGTTTGTTTTTGACGATAAACATACAATAGAAATGAACTAGAACCTTAATGTCTTTCCCATGAATACAACTAGGATAAGAACTGTTTGAAGTTTCAGCATAACTTGGCTAAATCCTTTCTTTTTTACAATTTAACTATTTCTGAATATTTCTCAGCATGCCCATTGTTACACTTCAAAATGAATTCAGAAACATCACATCAATATACAGGGGAGGAGAGAAGGTCCTATATCGTCTGCCCCAGAAGAAAAAAAATAATATGCTTCAAGATATGAAGCACTGATTTTCTTCAACCAAACCTCTAGTCACTGGATTATACTTAACAAAACTAATTATTGCATATAGAGACATCTTCTTGGTATTCAATAATTGGTTTTATAAAGATTTGTAATACAACACTGAAAATTTTTCAAATTATTAGAATGGACAAGGTGTTGAAAAAATCTTTCTGATTTATATAGAAAATAATAACTTTTAGAACTATAATTATGAACAGTTCGACAACAGAAGCTTGGAACAAAAATTTCAAATTCTGGATGGAATCCCCCCCCCCCTCTTTGGAGCCAAAAATTATTTTGCAGCTTCCAATTCTAGTGTTTTAAATTCTCACTAAGTAATAGCAAATCATGCTGGTACCTGTAAATATAGTCAGAACTCAGTTTCTCAGCTACCCTGTATTTTTGAGTAAGATTTTTGAATCATTTGTGTGTCTGTACATGCAGAACATATAATCAAAAGAAACCTTATGGGGACAGGTTTCTAGACTTTACAGAACGAAAGGGACATCTTTACTAATCAAATCTGGTGGTTTGACCCTTCTCTTCCTTTGGATGACATCATACAAGATATGTTGAAACTAGTTTTTGTTTCTTTAGTCAAGCTATAAGTAAATAAATAAATATCAACATGTCTAAACAGAGTACACAATGAATATCTTCCAAAATGTTTCACTGTACATAAAGGTTCCCAAGCATTTTCATTTCAGCAGAAGTCGGCAAACAACTCAATGTTGTCAAAAGCAAAATAAATTTCTTATAATTTTTTTTTTCTTTTACACCAGAGGAAGGCGGTTTAATTTTATAAATATTAACTTTATACCAAGAATTTTTTTAAATACACTTCTTCAAAAATCAAAATATTTTGCCCCCAAATCTGCAATGTTTGATAAATATTATATAAATAACTCCAATAAAGATCATATTGGAAGTCAAAATTCTCAAAATCTGCATTTAAGATTTAAAAAAAAATCTCGTATTTTTTTATATTAGGCAAATAGAGGAATAAATGTACTCTCTATTTTTTTTTATGAAATCCAATCCTGTTTAAAATAAAACATTTTTAGAAACATAAGAAACAGACTTTTAACAATAAATATTTAAAATTCAAAAATTATTTTAACTAACACTCATAAGAGCAATCAATTAAAATTTATTTTTGACAGCCATTCACAGATCCATAAGGAATTATTAAAAAAGTTAGATTTTTAAAAATGAGAAAAGTACACTTTAGTCATATAAAAGATTTTAGTTAGAATTTTAAAACAGATTTCATCAAATTCAATTGACTTTTTAGCAATGGGAACCTTATTTTAAATTTATAGATGGTTAAACAAAAAGGTTTTTTTAATACCATTTAAGTACAAAGCACTTTGAAAATAAGGTAATAGTAAATAAGTAATAAGTCAACTAAGTTAGGATATTTTTTTCTGAAAATAAGTACAACTCTATCAATGAATGAATTTTATTAGGATACAATTATCATATAATTTAATAGCTTTCAACCATTAATAACTGGTTATTCAATCAATCTGTTTTTTTGAGCCAAGTAAAACTCAATGTCTTTTGCACCATACTATTTCATTACTTTTGTGAGATGTAAGAGATAATGAATGATACTTTGGTATTGTAGGTTAAGTTAAATAAGTAACAAGACTTTGTAGTGTTAATTCATACAGATTTCATATTTTATTTATAATAATTTTTGATCCATTTCAAATATGCAAAGAGCCCATACAGTGAATATTTGAAGAGAGCTGTTAAGTTATGTGTAAATCAAACATCAGTGGGCAATACTAATATGAAAAGTAACATTATGAATAGAATAATTTCTAAAATTCTGAATTATTAAATGAACACATATTATACTATTAACAGTAGAGTTTTTAATTAGAGAGTTTATCGATTAAGCATGTGCGCACACACACATATATTATCTAAAATATTTTGAGAAGCTGTTCTGTTTGCAATTACAATAAAGTTTCTTGAACATTGAAAATCTATGTGAACTGAAATTAAAAGTTAGTTTTGGACTGATATAAAATATAGAGGAATCGTAAATTAATTGCAAAATTACAAAAATTTTTGATAATTTCATTTTCTTAAAAGATGTATGTTTATTTAATAAAACTGTCAGAAAATAAATTTCTAATCAATGAAATAAACTTCAGTATGAATTAAGCAATTTTAAGGAGGCTTTTGCATTTATGAAAATACAGAATGTAGAAAGAATTAAAGGGATTTAGTTTAACAAGCAAATCACAGAATGCAGAATATCTTTGTCAAAAAGTGAAATAGTTGAAGATAATCTATCAAGCCGAATTCCTAGTATTTAATGCAAATACGCACACTTTTATTTTAGGAGAAAAAAAAAGACAATCTAAAATCATGACGATTCTGAATTACAATTGTACAATCTGGGTAACAATTGTAGCCGGTTATTAATGGTTGAACATCAATGAAAGCAAATAGAAAAGAAGAAATTTTTTGGTTTGAGTAAGTCGAAGCAATCTCACGGTGGTGTTCGTCGCTGGTTACTAATAATAATAATATAAAAATAAATAAAAAGAACCAATTTGAACAAGCCAGAGAGAGCAGAGCATCCTTGTCAGAAACTGAATCAGTCGAAACAGCAAATCTCGTGAATGAAAAAAAAAAAAAAAATACCAGTTGATGATTATGACTCTATCCTTGACAAAAATAATATAGATGACAATGATGAAGAACAAGTCTCTCTTTGTGACAGAAGTTCTTTTTTTCATATTTAAGGACAAAAAACACAGACTAGCGACCTTCTGAAAAAAGAGACTATATATTTATATGTATGTATAAGTACGTAGCAACTGCCGCACGAGTTCCGGCACAGAGTTTCTCATTGTTTTGGTCGCAGAAAAAACTGCAGTGTTATGGTCACGGGCTCGTAAATTCGTCCGTTCCAGCGGATGGTCCCATCGAAACTGTAGGATAAAAGGGGGAGCAGTAGACACAACCACGTCGGGTCGTGGCCTGGAAGAGAGTCCATTTTAGAGAAAAGGTAGGGGTGGGTTGAGTTGAGCTGAGCTGAGCGGTGCTAGAGCAGCTGGTCGATGACTGGGTAGAGAAGCGACATGTGCTCTGCGCCTTTGATGGGCAGTTTGTTGACTGAGTAGTGCTGGATCATCTCTGGTATGCTGGAGAAGGGATTGCTGAACTGGCCCAGGATGAAGCGGCCCTCGCTCGTCGGAACAATCTTCATGTGCATGAAGCCACGGGCACTCCTACAATTTGGAAAAAAAAAAAAGTATCGTTAGAACAGCATCGTAGCGGAGAGGGCAAGAGTCTACATGTATAAAGAATTCTCAGGATACTTTCAAAACTGTAAAAAATTTGTCAGATTGAGTTCTTTGTAAAATACACGGCTGGCCAGTAGCGGATTCAGAAAATGGGTTAAAAAGGTTTCAGTCCGATGTCTACAAGTATAACAAGTTCTCAGGATCCATTCAAAAATATAAAAAATGCGTTGGATTGAGTTCTTTGTAAAATACATGGCTGGCCAGTAGCGGATTCAGAAAATGGGTTAACCCTCTCGTCACCCTGAACCTCATATGAGGCTCCTACTTCAAATAGCAATATTTAGAGAGAAAACAATTAAATTTAGTATTTCTTTCTTTCAGTGATATCAATATCATTAATTCATGTAGAAAGTATATGAGGCTCTTAACTAGATGCATAAATCGTGCCTAGATTGCAGTACTAGTCAATTTAGGTCATTTTTTACAGTTTTCGCTTATTGTTTCAGGAGAAAAATTAAGAAAATATTTACGCTGCTTTTTTACCATTTTTTTTTCTTTTTAAGGTAAGTATAGTTTTTTTTTTGTTATTCCTCAACCTTTACCTAATATGTGCATCCTTTTAAATTAATTTTAGCATAACAAAATGCTTCGAAAATGCAGAAATTAATATTAGAAAAATCTAATATTAATCGACATTAGAAAAAATTTTTTTTTGCATGATTTATAATAGTATTTCAGATGCATTAAATGCTAGACAGATTTATTTTCTCTGATTTTTCATAATTCGGTGACGAGAGGGTTAAAAATGTTTCAGTCCTATGTCTACATGTATAACAAGTTCTCAGGATCCTTTAAAAAATATAAAAAATTTATTGGATTGAGTTCTTTGTAAAATACATGGCGGACCTAGAATATGGTTAAAAAGGTTTCAGTCTCACGGGACATACTTTTAAGGTAGACTACAGTACATTTTGTTTTATTGTTACATTCCGTTCAGAATGAAACAGTATTTTTAAATTAGCCCTTAAAAAATAAATTAGAAAAGAGAAAGAAACCTAAATGCTTTCAGATTAACTAAGCACTTGTGTGCTCTGCGTTTATGCCTTAATTATTTTAGAAAGTATGCAACAGTCTATGAGTCGTCTCTGTTTTTCCTTTTATTATGTTGGAAAGTATCATAATCCATACTTCAGCCCTTATTATGTAGAAAAGTGCATCATAATGTATGGGTTGTACCCGTTTCTATTTATTCTTTTATTATACAGGAAAATCTATCACAATCCATGCGATGCAATATTTGTCTTTCATTATATATTGAAAAGTGTATTATAAATCATTCATACATCGTAGTTGAATTGTACTTTGTATTCCTGTTAAATTTGAAAAATGAATCAACGCAAAATTTTGGTGAGAAAATAATAGCACCGAACTCCTTAAAGGAAAAAAAAGTACAGGTAGTCTCTGCTGTTGAAACCACCTTAGGCCCAGTTATAACCTAGCCACCCAGTTATAACCCAGCCACCTAGTTATAAGAGCCCCGTTGAAAAATAAATGAATATAACAAACATTTTCAACTTAATTGAAGTAAAGAACTACAATAACGGGAGAGAAATCTGTGGAATTAAGAGCGAGTAACCATAGCTCACTTGAGAGACAACGAGTAATCCTGTTTGGAGCTTTCACTGTTCCGGACAAGGTAGCTGCCTTCCTTGAGTACCCGGAGCTTGCCCTCGGCGTCCACACGGCTGATGGATCCGTGGTACCACCTGGAAGAAAAATATAAAACGACGGAATCAACAAGTGCTAAAAACATTTTTTTTTTTTTTTCTCATGGGGGAATTGGCCACCACCACTCTATTAGCACAAATGGTCACAAAACAGTCGCTGTGACATCACAGAGGGTTATCTAGTGTCATGGGCGCCACTAGGATTTTTCATAAGGGTGGGCAAAATGTCACAGCAAGGCGCATGCACACGCATACACGTGTTATAGTATGTGATGTATTTAAGTAAAATTACTGGTTTGCTTAACATAAAAAAAAAAAACAGATTTCGGTTATTTATAATTTTGCGCGATTTCCTCATGCCCATAGCTGCTGGCGCCCATGCCCAGAGTGACTGTAAAGGACATGACTCCACTGTGTGATCACTGCAACACTTCTTTGTGAGTCACCAAGAGGCGTCTCTGTTAAGTCACAATATGATTGCTGATTCTTGCGACTCTAAAGTGACGTCACATTGACCTTTTTTGACTTATCTGTCACGATTGTTACACATTTTAACTTTTTACCGGTCAATGTTCCCAATTGGGATCATGAAGTTAAAAATTTATTCAAAAATGAAATTTTACCAATATTGAATTGAAAATATTAGCAGATAAGTTAAAAGATGACTTGATTTTTTGAAATAGAAGTTGCATTTCTCTCATTATTGGGAAACTGGAAAAAAAAAATCATGAAAATAGCCATTTTCATAAATTTTAACAGAGCTATTTAGATACCCTCCCCTACAAACTTAATTCGTACAATTACTTAAATTTAAAAATAAATCCTGAATTCATTCTTAAAATTTCATTTATTATTTAAACTACCCATCAGTATACTTAGTTTTTGAAACCAATGTAAGTTATAGTCAAAAATGACTCATGTTCCCTATTGGAAGCACACTGAAATTTGTATAAAATCCCCCCTCCCCTTTTAAATAATTAGTATCCTCTAACTAACGCATTAGAAGACAAAATATGCAAAAAACCAATTGAAAATAGTCCTGGATATCAATGCAGTCTGTAAAAGGTTTGAGAGTAATTTCGGTAATAATAACACAAAACTACGATGAACTCTTGTTTTAGGAAAATTTTGGAGGCCTTTGTTTGAATTAGTTTGAAAGAAATAAATTATTGAACTTTATGAATTAAGAAATGCACCTGTATAAATAATCAATCGAATAGCTTAAAAATATCGTATTTTAAAAAGCTTATTTTTTTAAGAGAAAAAAAAAACTGCGAACAACCAATAAAACCCGTTAAAATTTAAGGAAATGGTGTTGCGTATACGTTACAAGACTGAACATCATTTAAAAAGACTCTGTTTTCTTATGCGACACTAAATACATTAACATTTCTAAATAAACCATATCCCCATAGTTCTGCCAATCGAATTTTTATGAAACTTATACGTACATATCAGTGGCGGATCCACGGGGGGGGGGGGGGGGGCTCTGGGGGCTCGAGCCCCCCCCAGAGCTAGAAATACACTATGGTTTAGGGAAATTAAAAACAATTGTAAATTTTCATATGAACTGAAATGGGAAAAAGTAGCACTGCATATACAGTTGGCTCTCTGTTTAAAGACGATCTCTTTCCAAAGACGATATTTCAAAGTCCCAGCAACTCCAACGTAAAAAATTTCTATTCAAAGACGGTTTCTTTTCTGTTTCCTTTTCATCTTATGCTACAGAAACAGGGGATACATTTTTTAAGAGTGTGAAAAAGTGTCGGTGAATGTCAAAAGTGCAATTCGCAAGACAATACCACTTACCTGAGTGTATTCTCAAAGGTATTTTAAAAGCAAAGAGAAAATTCAAGAAGCAGCACAAAAATTTAGTTCAGGATACAAATCCAAACGTCCGAAAAGTCAATGTGGCCGATTGGAACAGTTTGCCAAGGCACTTCTGCATGCAAATGGTTGCATGAAGCAAGATAATCCAACATTCTAATTCCTGGGCCTCACCATGGCCGAGTGGATAAGACACTCGACATGATAGGTGGCTGAAGTGTAAAGGTCCCGCGTTTGGGCCTACTGCACGGCTGTCGATCTAACTATCTGGAGTTTTTCCAGATGGTTTTCTCCAGATTTAACGTGAATACGTGTTAGAACTTCTGAAAAAATCCTCCGACCAAAGCAACCACTCCAGAATGCAGATACCTCTAGTATATCCTTGCCACATAACAACACATAACTCCAATTTCTGGAGGCCCGACGAGTGGCTGAGCGCATAGCGCTCACAACTGGGAGAAGAAAAGTGCCTGGTTCAAACTCATTTCGCCTCCGTCAATCTAGCCGTTCAGAGTCTTACGCAGTTTTCTCCGAAACTTCTCATAAATGCGGATTAAGACCCCTTAGAAAAACCCCAAAGTAGGGCACCCCGTACTCGGCCTAGATCCCTCATGTAGATAATTGTTTGTATTGCCAAAATAAAATAAAATCAAGCAATTACTGCAGTGCTCTTATTCTGGCAGAAAAATTTGGAATGCAAAATTTTCAGGCTCCGGCTGGTTAGCTAGAAAAATTCAAAAAATGGAAGCTGACGCATTTCACATTTGAGAAAATCTGGAAGAAAGAATAACGGGAAGGCGAAAAATGAAACAACTGACTCATTTTGATTTTCTTGGCACCTAATTTTATTGTATTGCTTGTTTTTACTACTTTTTTTTTAAGGTAACTTAATATAATTTTTGTGGATAATAATAAAATGTAATGATAATAAAAGTAACATCTTTAAACACGCCACTGTATCACGAAAAATATTCACAGTCCTAAGAATGTAAAGTGTAAAGGGTTGGTTTTGGTGCTGTACACGCTTAAACCAAACGAGCGAAATTCGATCAGTCGGAGCGAAAAGTGGGCTTCTCCTTAGGAGCGCTTTTCGATCACAAGAGCGGAGCGGGATATAACAATAAGCGAGGACGGAATTTCTCGGAAAAAGCAGGAAGGGAAGAAAGAAGTTCTCAGAAAAAAGACTACTTAAAGAGCACTTTCGCTGAAAAACCGGTCGGTTTCCATGGAAACTGATCGCTCCGCGATGCATCGTTTTTTTCGCTCTTCGGGTTTAAGCGTGTAGGATTACGGTCAATTATCTGCACATGGAATCTAAGCCAATGGGTGGGGTGCACTCCGTGGGGGTCTTTCTAAGGGGTCCTAATCCTTATTTACTCTTAAATTTCGGAGGAAAGCACGAAAAACTCCGAACAGTTAGATCGGCGGACGCGAACAGGTTTTGAACCAGGCACTTCCAAAGTGTAAAGGGAAATGTTATTCTTTTACAATTTCTGATTATGGAATATCTCTATTTAAGGACGATTCTTCACCAAGAATATTTACACCAATACTTACTGAATCCTTGTGGACTAAACATAATTTCTCTATTTACAAAAATGATAGAGTTTTTATTTTTAAACAGAAGGAGGGGCAAATTTTATTGACTCGTTATCGCCACAGTGGCTGGAGCACAGTTCCGTTTTATTTGTACAGTGGAACCTGTCTAATGGGACTACTCTTGGGAAGAACAAAATTGGTCACCTTATAAAGACGGCCACCTTACAAAGGTGGTAAAGTGTGGTGGTTGTAAAGCGAAATTGCATTAAAGTTGTCACTATAGACAGACGATCTCTACCAAGGTGGTCACTTTAGCAGGTTCCACCGTATTTGAATTGACGACGGCACACTGATACGGGGGAAAAATCTTCCATTGCTCTCGCCATTTTATAGGGGACGGAGTTTGCGGTTCACTGCAGAAATCTTTTATCGGTAAACCCAGATTTGCCATTAAAGTCGTAAAATTCGCGACGAGAATGCCCTCTTCCCCACTGCAGTCACGTTAGACGCAGCGGCAATCAGCATCGGCGATTCTGAAGCATAGACGAACAATAAAACCCTCCGCAATTTGTATAGCTTTCATTCTTTCAACTGCTCTCATAAGTTGTCCACACCACCCAGACGTATGGGTACAAACAGCCCCACCGAGAGGGGTGGAGCAGCCGGGGCACTGCCCCGGGGCCCGTCGAACTAGAGGGGGCCCGTGATTTTTTCAAAATGCACTACAAATTTCCTTTCTACATCTTTACTTTTAAAAAATTACTTTAAAAAATCACAGCCCAACACAGTGTCGGTCCTAGCTACTTTTCTAAGTGGTGCAAAATACAAAAACGCGCCCCCTCCCTCACACATGCAGATAGAAAAGTTTTGAAAGGGGTTAAAACGGAAATTTCAACAATGTATGGACATTCAAATATATACTTGCACATAGTATAAAGTAAGGTATTTTGGCACCCCCATAGAGATGGCGCCCGTTGCGGTCGCACCGTTCGCCCCAATGGTTCGTAAACCCAATGGTGTTCTGTTTCGCATTTTTTTTTTTTTAATATTCTGATACGATCCTATTCTTCGAGAGCATGTATTGAAAGTACAAGAATCCCTTAAACTAGGTGAATGACTGCAAGTTCACTATTTATCACCTAAATCTCAAAATGAGTTTATTGCAGAATGCTCAGATCTTGCCAAAGAGTAAATTTTAGATGAAAGACAGTCGTCTAAATATTTTTCTGTAATAGTGGATACAACTCCTGATTCCTCCCATAAAGAGAAAACAACAATTTTGTTAAGATTTTTAACTTAAAAAAATATGCATTATGAAGCTCAAGAACGATTTCTCACATTTTCGGATTGCAACAACAAAAAAGGAGAAGAAATTGCTGAATTAATAATTTCTACCTTGAATAAGCTAAACTCAATTCCACTCCGTGACTGTCTCAGTGACTGTAGGTCTTAGTCTTATGATAATGGTGCAAATATGTCTGGGAAATATATGGTGCCCAAGCGAAAATATTAGAGCAGAATCCAAAAGCAATATTTGCACCTTGCGGATGCCACACGCTTAATTTATGTGGAAATGACGCTGTTGAATGCATACCAGAAGCAATAACTTTTTTTGGTACAATACAAACAACCTATATACTATTTAGCTCTAGTCCGAAGCGCTGGGACATTTTACGGAAGCATATCGACTGCGCAGTTCACAGCATGTCAGATACCAGATGGTTAGATGGAATTCACAGTGTCAAACCGTTTGCAAATCAACTTCCTGGGATCAAGTTAGCACTGCAAGAATTGGAAGATTTAAATTTAACTCCAAAAACTAAAAATGAAATTAACGGAGTTCTATGGTATATGCATAGCTGCCAACCTTCCCGATTTCCTCGGGGGATTTCCCACCACTAATTCTTATTTAGCAATTCATGCTTAAAATAACGCCAAAAATTTAATGCAAAATAAAGCTGTTTGAAAATTGTGGTGGGAAATCTCCCAAAGAAATCGGGAAGGTTGGCAGCTATGGTATATGTCATCTTTCGTGTGTGTGTTAATGTCAGCTGTGTGGTTCAAAATATTGCTTCGAATCGATATGTGCAATAAAGTCATCCAATCCAGAAATACAACAATTGGTGTCGATGCTGAAAATATAGGAGCATTGTTCTCCGATCTGAAAACACTTCGAAATGATTGGAATTCAGTCTGGTCTGAAGCTAAAACTGTAGCTTTAAATATGGAGATCGAGAAAACATTTTCTCGAGCATTTGATGACAGACGCAAAAAACAAAAGATCGGTAGCTTCTGCTGAACGAGCATTCAGAAAATTGAAACTCATAAAAAATTTCTTAAGATCAACCATGTCTCAAGAACGACTTGTAGACTTAGCAAGACTAAGCATCGAATCTGACATTGCCAGAACTATTAATTTTGATGATGTTATACGAAATTTTGCAAGTAAAAAGGCACGAAAAGCCATTATTACAATTAAATAATAAATACGCTAATTCTACCATTTATATATATTTTTAACCTTCAAGCATGAATAAAAAATCGCTAAATAGGAAGATTTCCTTACTCATTCTTTTCTTTTAGCATTCTACATAAAAATCACTAAAAGAAAAAAAAATTAATTTTCGAAACTATGTGTTTAACTATAGCAAAATATGAACTGATGCAGATAAATAACACACTGCTGGTGATGGTGATTTGCAACACATGCTAGACAGCGAGGGTGGTAAGGCAAAGGAAGATTTTGAAATCTGGTTATAAAAATACCGTAATGATACTTCATCTTTTTATATTTTTTATAATACATTATTACAGATTGTAAATACTATTATTAAAATTAAAATTTAGGTAAGAATAAAAATGACCCCACAGCCACAATGTTAACTTTTTTATTTTTAATAACTACTTTTAAAATAAAATTGGGCAGAATTTAAAATATATTTCTTGGCAAAAACTCCAGACTACTCCTGTCTGGAGTTATTTGGACTCCAGAAGGGGAGGGGCCCGGGAACATTTCTGACCCGCCTTATAAAATTTCTCCCGGAGGCCTTGGGTACAAATCCTCATTATAAAAGTAAAACATATTCTAAGATATCAGACAAAGCGAGTACCTGGCAATGTATAGCTGGTCTGGTTTTAAAAAACAAAGCTCAAATTGTAAGTAACAGGTAATAGTGATAATAGTTGTAAATAGCAATTGAGGTTGGTTTACTACAGTCCTCACAGAAAAGGATGAGAATTACTTAATCTGGAAAACTTAATGCCATCCTAAAATGCGAAAATGTATGCTGTGAACACTGTATATTGCACCGTGGCTGTGAAATGGGTTCAATAATGCATTCAGCAATTATACTCTGTGCACACTAAAATGTTAATATGTAGGGCCCGCGAACAACAACATGAATAAAGGTCTTGCTGATTAGCCACATCTTGTCGTCACTAGAGTGGTTAAGGCGACATTTTTCTGGCAAAATTTACGACTTTTGATGACCATTCGGAATCTATCAACAAAAGATTAATGTGTTAAACTGAAAACCCTGTTCCCACACACAATGGAGAGAGCAACGGAACACTTTTTTCCCGTATAAGTCCCGTCGTCCATAGAAACGCATAAAACACGTGGCTTATGAGCATCGGCCTTAACTTGATCGGTATAGGGCGCACGGCAGCTCTGCCCCCCCCCCCCCTTCCGAGTTTTCTTTCGACGGTTCTTGCAGCAGACAACATACTTATTTAGTTGTGATATACCATGTCTAATTATACATTGGGAGAAAAAGTATTGGGAAATCAATATATCATCATAATGAAAAACGGAGCCCCCCCCAGATGGTTTCTCGGGATCCGCCCCTGGTACGTATATATACATTATATGGACCACGGGGAAAAGATTTCTGCAATAAAAAAATAATTCAAATCTTGATCACCAGATGGCGCTTTTCGAATTTTCCTTATGCGAGTTAGCCTAACCTATGAAGAGACCTGCAGTCAGAGCCAGAAAAACATTCTTTGTTCTTTTGTCATCGTTAATCATCCCTTACAGAAGAAAGATCGAGCTTTATTGCTAAAATAGTTTTATAATAACGGCAGCAATGGTTAGCTGCTATGTTTACTGCAGTATAGGGTGTTTCACATCCTAATGGTCGGCAACAACCACTTCATTCTGCTTATGTGACTGCATGGTGTCGATTTTCTGCTGATTTAATCCTCGGATCGTGTTTCTTTGAAACTCTCACTCCTCAAGGTCCGAAAACGTAACAAGTACACGGTACAGTGAATTCCTTCGACAGCAGGCCATTTCTGCTTACGTTAGTCTGCTCTGCGGTCGAAATGTAAACAAATAGTGGAAGGTTAGAATAGCCATTTACAGGTGATGAAATAAGACCAATGAACTGTATTTATCGGTATATTAATTCTTTTTATGACATAATGTGAAACAAAAAAAGGAGTATATTGCTAGTTAGTAGCGTTAAAAAAAATTATGCGATTATGAATACACCATCTCGTGGTGATTCTAAGATAAAGCAATGCACATGATTAAGTGTGGGGACATCGCGATTAATAATAAGCTGCAGCCATTAGAATGTTTTAATAACAAATCTGTATAGTCCTAAATTATGGCAAACAGAATTTAGATTCCGTGCGTTTATTGAGGGATCGTCCCATGGTCTAATGGTCCTTTCAATGGATATCTATATAAAATAGGCAGGGCTCCTTCACCACAATTTGTCTGTAACAAAAAATCTTGATTCTCTACACTATGTATTATCATATCCTCTTACGACACGTTACTACTAAAAAAAAAAAAAAAAAAAAAAAAATCTTCCTCCCAATCTTAACCGGCCTGGTCAGACTACATTCTACGTTTCCTTAGTTTACAAAATAAGATAATCAAATGTTTATCATTTCTTGAAAAGACCAATTATCTTTTAATAATACAGAACTTTACTTATATTTGCAATCAGATTCGGATATAGATTCTCAGGCGCGATTTTGTTTTCACCTTGTACATATATTCGTATTTGTATAATCTTAACTTATCCCAGTATAATATTTTACTCATTTTATTAATTTATCCAAGTCATGATCTATTTCCAAAATTTGTTTCTTTTTATTAACTTTTTGCAATCACAAATCCAAGATCTTTTGTATAAAACTTTTGAGCTCAACCTTGCTCTTTAACTATACAGCAGCGCTGCCTGGTTTCGACTACCTTCACCGTTTTGGAATATAGATGACTGATTTTGTCACAAAGTATCTGTAAGTATAAATTTACAGTTGGAGATTGGCAAGTAATGCTGTAAACCCGTTTGGGTCAGTATCCAATTCTCCGCAGACAATAGCGGAGTGCACAATCTGTAACTGTAAATTCCAAACAAACAATATTTAATATCACTGTAAAGTATACGAAAATCCCCTTTTGAATGAAGTATGGGATAAATTTAAGATAAACCAGCCGTGTAATTAACCCTTTAACGCGCAGTGTTCCCACTCTGGGAACACCCAACTCTGACGTTTTGACTGTTGCCAGTCACGAAGAATAGATTTGATTTCTATAAGAATAGTTGCGGGTGACATAGCTTCACGAGAATCCTTTACTTTTTAGCACGTCATTTCCTGTAAAAAATTGTCACGATTATTTTTAACAGCACTGACATCTGCTGATAAATGGAAGAATGCGATAGAACAGCTGGATAGATTGCCCAATGCTGAAAAAAGGGCAGTCGTTGCCATCGCTCGACTTAACTACCAGCAAGATGGCGGACGATCGAAACTGTGCCCGCGCACAATCAGCTGTCGTCAAAAAAGGGTCTCTAGATCTGTGGCACGCGATGAACGTTTCGATCGTCCGCCATCTTGCTGGTAGTTAAGTCGAGCGATGGCAACGGCTGCCCTTTTTCAGCATTGGGAAAGGGTTGCGCCTCAAACGGTTAATACAGTTGTAAAGATAAAAGTGCCATTTAGTTTAGAACGTATAAACATTTTAGGAACCGGGATTGGCCTTAACTAAAGTGACCTGCGTTTCACGTCAAAAAGAAACAAATTTCTCATCACAATTAAAGGGGTGGGAAAATTAAAATACCAATAAGTAGTTTGCTTACAAAATCACAGTGGCATAAGCAATCTTTCATTTGATTTGCGCATGCAATCCTTAAAAAAAATACTCATTGAAGTAATCCAGCCAATTCAACCACAAAAATATCAAATACTAGCTGCGTGCCCGTTCTTCGCACGGTAGAAAACAAAAAATTTCCTCACATGTGTAATTCGAATTAATTCCAGTGATGTGGAATCTAGAAAAAGCAAAATTATTTCACTCTTGACTTAAAATTTGCGTCATATATGTAATAACCTGAGATCATTGCAATATAATGACACACACACACACACACGCAAAAAAAAAACTATGTCAGCGTCATTCGGTATCAAAAAAAATGCAAATGAACCATTTGCAGTGAACTTCTCACTTTCAAAATGTCTTATTTCCTCAGACATGCTGTCTTTTAGGTTCATGTTTTAGCGTTAAATACCTCAGACACTACATGAAATGGACATTTTCTTTTTTTTATTTTAAAAATACGTCACCCTCTCTTGCAACCCTTTACAAAAAGAAAAGAGATAAGACCGCGCTATTTATAAAGGCTTTAAAATTGTTTTTCTCAGTTTAATTTTTCTTCTCGCTAATAAATCCAGTATTTATAAAAGGAAATCGAGCCAAGCAAAGAAATCGTCTGCTCGCGGGACCCGTTTTTATTTATTTTTTTCAACTGGCAATTTTAATCATTGTTACTGTATCCATGACAACCAAACCGCAAGATATCAAACCGAAACTCATAAGCAGGTGCTACTGAAATGAAAATCCTTCTTTACTTAAAAATTCGTAAAAATTCTCCTAATTCATATTTTTCCTCCGTTCTTCTTTTAAAAGTGGGCGAATTGTGTGCTCCGTCTTTTGCCCAAATATAAAAAAGTTATGAAAGATAGAATTCAAGATGCAGCAGTTTTAAAAATATTTTACGAAAGTCAGCGTCAAATTTAATTTTATTTGAAAAATTCCCAAAAATCTGCAAATTATGTTACACAGTCCGAACAAACAGTTTTTAAAAGAAAATTTTCTCCTCTATACGATGATGTAAATATAGTTTTCTTGCGAGTGCAATTACCGGCGTTATTATGTATTACGCAAGAAAAATCGCTAAAAATCGGACAAAACATAAAATAAAACATTTTCTAATTCGATTTTCGAAAAAATCGCTTCGAGGTGTGTCGAGACCCGTCTTGGAGAATTTCCGTACAAAATTTGGTAGGTCTACGATCACCCGTTTCGGAGCTACGCGAGACACAGACAGACAGACAAACGGACAGTTTACACTCTGTTTTATTTATATAGATTAGAAGTTTCACGAATTTTATAATGATAATAAAATATAATAGACATGGTTTCCATTACCGGAAAAAAATGGGTGAGAATTTCTCACTATGCGTGGGTTGCGTAAATAGTCATTGGGTACGGTATTTATAAATGGGTATTTACACCTGCTTCGGGTAAACACCCCAAATCAGGGTATTTATGATTTTTAGTTTCTTTTTATTGCATGTAACTGGGCCTCCGAGTCTGTAAGTCAGGCCCAGTTACATACAATAACACCCCCTCCCCTCGTCTCGAAATGCGAGCATTTTGTGCAAAATGAAACCGTTTTGTAGGCGGGGACGGATACAGAAATTACTCCAGGAGGGGGCGATTTTGTACCTTAGAAAAAGGCCACTTAATTTTCATTATACTTTCATAATACATTTCAACAGATTATAACAGATTTTTGGACTTCGTCCAGGAGGGGGCGATCGCCCCCACCGCCCTCCCCTTGGATCCACGCCTGTTTGTAGGGTGCGCAAATTTCTCTCGTTCTCGCACTCTAGTGAAAACACCGATAGGCTAAACAGCTTCTTATGGAACATCTTTTAAAACATTTGGAATGGCGTAGAAATTAATGATTGCAAATTAACACTGAAAAGTCGGCAGGATCAAGAGAAGCTTTCCTTTACCCTTGTTTTTCCAAGGTGACTTGTGGGTCCACTTTCTCTCCGACTGCGCTGAGCGCCGCGCACCCGAAGTTGAGCGTCAGACTCTGCCTTGCTTTACGCGGGGAGTCCGAATTCAGGTTGAGGTTGAGGTTGGGTCGGGACGAAAGACCTGAAAGAACACATCACATTACTTAACATTTAAAGTAGATGCCCAAGCAGAAATGGACAATAAAATAGCTAGTAGTTTCAAGGTTAAAAGTAAACTGAATAACTGCAACGCCCAATAAAATTTTCAGTATTGCAATGTGCCGCATTGCTTCAAAATTTAAGAATCAATCCCAAATACTGTTAGAGGTATGAAGATAAATATATGCTGACTTAAACCACTTTTCAATGGCTCTCGAAAGAAAAAAATAGAATGAAGGAAACATCAGCTGATTGCATTTCAGGGGTCGTACAGATATTGCAAAAGAAAATATTTCTTTCCACCCTAGCAATAAACGTTTATATTCAAATTCATGTATATAACCACCGATCACGTATAAAGCCATCCGATGATGAAATGCTGAAATTTTGTACATCACCTCATTAGTGTATGGGGCTCATTTTACTAACTGAGAATTATTTTTTTTGTACTGGGGTCATGTACACATTTAAAAAGTGAACCTTTTTGTAAATGAACGAGAGGAAAACATATCGCCGTATTACATGCGATCTTTGACCATTAAGCGTCAGCCAATGAAAAGTGGCTTCCTTCACGGCCATTGTGGCATACTATTTGAGCTAGCAGTAAAATGCAAGATGACATCTGGGATACTAAACTGCACTCTCCTCCAAACACTTCATCTTGTTTGATTAACCCAATCCGGACATCTCTGATAATAGTGAGATAGGTGGCTTAAATGAATTACCATGATATGGTCGATAAAAGCACCAGTACTTTAGGGTGTACTAATAAATGTTACGAATTTCTAAAAATTTTTATTAACAGCACTAAGAAAATCGAAAATGGGTAACAAATGCGACAAAATTTATAAATTCCATTCCTGCTCTAAGAGAATGCCCACAAAGATTATAAACATGGCATGCATGTCATTAGATGAGCTACTGAATTTTTTAATCGAGGAAAAATACAAGAAAAACTGCCAACATTTATTTTTGAAAATCTTACCGGGTACCCAGTAATTAACCAAAAATTTTAACTGTGCAGTAAGAGATAATAGAAAAATATTTACTTTATAAGTACTTATTCCGATTTAATGCACAAGATTTTCGAAGTGCTCCCCATTACTTGCAACAATATGGCGAAACCTAATATCAAAGTTATCCAAAACTGTATGAATAGCTGGCCGAAATATCAGCATAAATGGCTTGTCGGAGCACACCTAATGATTGTGGACGATTTTCGTACACATTGTCCTTCAACTAGCTCCACAGAAAATAGTCCATGGGGTTCAAATCAGGAGAATAGGCAGACCAATCAATCCCACGTTCTGTTGCTTCAGCAACATTCAAATCCAAAATTCTATCATGGAAATGTTGCATCAAACTACTAAGTTCAAAAGTTTTTAGTTCTGTGGGGTCTGGCACCATCATGCATGAACCAGAAACCATCAATACAGTTCATTAGGTGTCAATAAACAATAAAATGTTCTGGCAAAACGTTTCTGTATCGTTCTGTAACATTTCCATCAAAGGAAAACGGTTTGTGTATCCCCAAATTCTCATGTATAGCTTGTTAACGTAGCCGTTTGGCCAAAAATGAGCTTCGCCAGAAAGCCAAATTTTTTCTGGATCAATACTCTTGTTTTCAATCATTTCAAAGATTCTGTTTGCAAAACTCAATCGATATTCAACATTACTTGTTGAAAGTGTCTGCAAAAGTTGAATTTTGTACGGGAACATCTTTTTTTTTTTTCAAAATTTTACGAAAAGATTCTCGTTTCATTCCAACTTCTTGAACGCCGATTTGTGTGATGTGGCGTTGAAGATGACAGAGTTGGATGGTCATTGCGATGGTCATTTGCGTATCAGAATGGTCATTGCGTATATTCAGAGTTCTTGGACTTTAGCGTTGTTCTCTTCTGTTGTAACGGTCTTTGGTGGCCCAACATTTCCATTTTGCATATCGTGCATAGTCCCATTCACTTCAAATTTCGTAATCAAATCAGAAATTGTCGAGTTTGCCACACCGTTTCGAGTCCCATACAGACTGTCGAACTTTCTTCTTGTTGCTGTGGCAGATTAACCATTCGGATTTTTCTACTGCAAACTGCTTGCAAAGACGCGAACTTTAAATGAAAACTGCTGGCAACTTCGTGTCTGTCTAGTGCTGCGTCACAGCACGAAACAAAAACTCGTTTCGTAAATTGTAAACAGCGTAGTGTTGCGTCATCAAATGTTACGTGACTGTGACCTCCCAATCAACAGTTATTGCAGTTTCAAATTTTGGTTAATTACACCATGTACAATCTCACGTTCTTACGCAGTAGCGCAATAAATATATCCTACTAAATCTAAAATGTCAAGGAAGAAGCATGAATATATTTAGTTTATTTCTTATTTGCTTCCCAAGACATTTCTTTTATTGATAAAATATACTGAAAGGCAATTAATACATTTGCTTTTCAGATGACACTATGTGGTATGTTTAGAATTAATACATAACTCAACTAAATAGCAAAAGTTAGGTAGTGCATGTTAAAAAAAAAATAATAATATAGTAAAAACCACGTTAAATTCTTCTTGTTTGTTTTCATAATCTTTTTTTTTTTTTTTTTTTTTTTTTACTGACAAATATTCTTCTTTCAAAGTATATTTTAATTTCGTTGCATTTTTGTTGTTCGATTCTTTTCATTCATATCTGAAGCAGCACTTTTATAAAGTTTTTCCTTTACTGGTGTCTTGATATAAAAATAAATGAATAAATGAATGAGTAAATTTGAAATAGGAATTAATTTTTATTGTTAAATCATTGGAGATTTAAAAAAAAAATACTGGTGAGGGGAAAATATTAATACACCATGTTGGAATCTTTTTAGAACTCGGGTGCTATTTCTTTCAAGCACGAGATTTTTGTCTAAGCGGCGAACCGTGGTCGCTTTTCCGTTTGATTCATGTTTTCTGCAGATGATTTGATACTGCAAACGGAAATAAAATCTGGGACTTATAAGCGCGCAAATAAAATCTGGAAGAATTTCAGTTTTATTTATTTATTAAATTTTATTATTATTTTTTTTCTCCGAAGAGAGTTTGCATTAGCGATATGTCTTCCGTAAGCCGCAACGTCGGAGGAAGAAGGCCTTTTCGGTAGTTAACGTCTCCTCCCAATCCAGAATCAATATCACTGTGCTTTGTTCGAAAATTCGTACAATCCAATTGTAAAATCGTACGCCGTGCACAACCTCCAAAATCCTTATATTGTACGGCGAATCCGTAAAAATTGACAGTTAAGTACAAATCATTATATTTGGTCTACATCTGTTCGCCCTGGCTCAGTTTGTATTTTAATCTCTTCTCGCTGGTTGAATGGAATGAATTACGTGCAACTGGAGAGAAGGAAGAAAAGTGGCGCGATTGTTTTTTCGGCTGAAATTTGCGAGTCATGCTTTGACTCGCAATTTCAAAATATGAGAGTCAATTTTTTTTTTTTTTTTCAAAAAGTGCCAATTTAAGGCCATTGCCCACACCCAGCGGTTGCCGCCGTTACAATGTATTTGAATGGGGATATTTGGCCACGCTTTCCGCCGGGCGACAGGGGAGATCCCTGGACCGAACAATAGATGGGGTCTGAAACCGCAATATTATCCACGGTCCCCAATTACCTTTTGTCGGTTTAATACCGGAGTATCTCCCTCTTTCTCTGCGGTTCGAAAAATTTACTGCTTACAAGTGATAATTGACCAAGCGGCGAGCGGTTCCCTCTCGATGTGGAAAGCGGCCTTTACGCGTCAAACGCGAGCGCTGCTCAAGCCCTTGCAAAATTTAACTATGTAATTTCATTTGCGACCCAACTGGCAATACTGGTATAATGTGCGACCCAACTGGATTCAAGCGTTCTCACAAAAATAACCCACTATTCCGCCCCATTACAACCGAGTTAGCAAACGTAAAAGCAGCAGAGACTCTACTCCCGTCTCTACAGATGCATCTAACGGTTCGGGCATAAGAAGTGAACTTCTCCCAATCTCATTCTCTCCTTTATCAGAATTGCTGAAGCAACCACACACACAAAAGGGGGGGGGGGGGAATAGAGACATATAAAGAACAATAAAAAATCGCCAGAAGTTGCAGTCAAAGAAACAAAGAAAAGAGAGGTATTAACGTGACAAATAGCTAGCACCCGGCTAAAAGCGAAAAGGAGGCTAATGGACCCGGGCTACCAGAGATAAAAGAACCACCACCAGAGGGAGGTGTGCGGGTGGGTGAGGGGAAGCGTCCTAATTGCATTAGCTTGTTCGGGCAGAAAAAGATGCTCGACGAAGAGCCTGGATTACGTCTGATCTGGATAGTGCGAGAGATATCGCCGAAAGCGGAGAAATTCCGGGAATGCTTGGGATCGGGCAAACTCGAACAAATTTATTATCGGGCTACACCGGGAAGGCATGGATGCTATTCTTTTAACTGGAATAAAAATTGGGTTGCCCGTATGTCACTCTTTATTGATCCAGAACAGTTAAATTTTGTATATTCCTTTATGTTTCATATATCAAATTGTTGACAAAACTTCATACTATATATTTGATTATTAAAATATGTATAAAACTACTGGCAAGGCAGGATAGGGCTTTCACTTCTCTTAGGCATCGAAAAATCCTATTTGTTAAGTCTATTTAGTAAAAAAGAAAGAAAAAAAATATTCCTTAGACTGAAAACGAAAAATAGCAAACAATATATGTCAGTCTTATGATGGTTTTAGGAAGAAAAAAATCCCAGAAAGCTAAAACGCTAGAAGTCGAATTAATTTTGGTTATCGTTATAATATAAAGAAACGCTTTTTTAACTAGGATTAATATACAGTGAAACCTCTCTGAGCGGCCACCCCACCGTACCGAGAATATTGGGCCGCTCGGAGGTGGCCGCTCTCAAGAGCTATTGTCTCACATTATCTCAATTGACTATTATAAGATAATTGCTATAATGCATAATATAAACAAGTCTGACACACATTCCTTATTTAAAATAAAATTTAAAACTTATTTAAAGAGAAAATAATACTTTATTCAATGCTTTCTTACATTTTTTGAAAAAAAGGATACAATTTGTGTCTGTTTTAAGTTTTTACTTTTCTCTGAAACAACCATTTTTTCTAGCTCGATTTATACTTTGAAAAGCAGACCTCTAACCGATTTGTTTGTAACCGCTTCGAAATTTTCGATTACCGGCATTAGCAGAGCCTGATTATAACCAACAGGGGCCCCGGGCATTGATGAATTTGGGGCGCCCCATCTATGAAATTCGTTTTATTTTTCATAAAATTTTGATATCAAAAATATATTTCAGAACAATATTTGAAGTTGGGGGCCCTGGGCAAAGTCCCGATTTGCCCATGCGATAATAAGGCATTAGTACTGTCAGACGTATTCGCAAAGCTCCCACGCAGACCTTTACTGTATTTTCTGCATTCCAAAATTACATAAAAATATAAATTATATTTCCATTTCGGCGTCCCTCTCAAAATAGCACGCCAATATAGGCATACACAAAACATTATCTTACCACCGGGTCTGCTGATCTTCGCAGACGCCGTCGGTCCGCCTTTGGCCTCGTCAGCGTCGAGCTTGTCATGAGTGACGGACGTGGGGAGCTGAGACTGACCCGCTCCGCTGGAGGACGATAACCTCTCTGGAACGGATACCGAGCCGTTGACTCCGGACGGCCGTAGGACGTTGTTCACTTTCAGTTCCCAGGGCGGATCGTAGTCCTCGGAAGACCTGAGGTCGTTCTCCGGACTCTGGGGAAGGTTGTCCATCGGCCTCACTTCGGACAAGAGGCTGGCGGGTCTCCGGACCACGACGTCAGAGGTGGGAGGAGCCTGCTGGGAATTATTTTCCTTGAGCTCGGGGTCAGCCTGAGGCGCAATCGCTTTGCTGGACTTCGTCTTGGGGTGGCGCGAAAGGCCTGTGTCGGTGGGAAGCACCTGGAAAAAGGACAATTTTGTATTTTTGCTATATTGATCATGGAATAAAATGTCGCAGTAAGCTTAGGGAGAAAAACAAACTGTTTATTTTATACTAGAAGATAAAGCCTGTTGTGGAAACAACTAGAACGGGCACTAGAAAAAAGATTTTGAAAATTATGTCTGTCTACACCACATATGGGCAACCTCCAGCCCGCGGGCCGGATGTGGCCCACCACGGCTTTGGATCCGGCCAGCGGAACATATCAAAACCCTGAATAAAACCCATATAAACCATTCAAAATCCCAAATAATACGGCCCGCGACTCCGCTAACATCCTAAAGTTTGGCCCGCAACTTCTCAAAGGTTGCCCATACCTGGTCTACACTCAATATATTTAATCTTTATCCGATTAAAATAAATAACTTCATCTTCACTTTTTTTTATATACCGAAATCGGAATTGCACGCTATTTTTGAAACGGGCGGAATCTCTCCGAAAGTGGGTGAGAGGAAAATTTTCACATTATAAAGACTTCATTTCGCTGGGAACAGCATTCTTATATCAATACTTCAAGCAGAGGAAATCGTTTCATTTGTGAAAACAAGGCTGAGGTAGGTAATCTCAAAAAACTATAGCAAACGAATAAGGGTCGCAATTCTATCTTCAAAGACTGGTAAACGTGACATCAATATGCAGTGGCGGATCCAGAAAAAAACTCTGGAAGGGACACCAAACATTTTTGTCGCATTTTCTTATAATAAAATAACTTGAATTTATAAAACAAGTCCGTCTTCTGCAGTGTAAACTTATTTCGTATGCGGAGCGGGGGGGGGGGGGCATGTGCTCCTGTGCCCCCTGCATCTGTCAGTGTTAATATGACGTAAATGTCACTTGCGATATCTAGTTTTGACACTTAATAAGTTTTTTTTTTAACTCTCATATAGAAGAAGCCGAAAATAACATTAGGAACATAGGGAACGAATGGATTTTCATATTAAAGTAGCGCCGATTGTTTTCAATATTTGTTTACATAGTTATGAAAAAATTTAAACGGATCGTACGAACAGTGTGGATGTCATTACTTTTTTTTTTCTTTTTTTAGGCGTAACATTTTAATCTTTTGAGAAATAGCAGTAATTTTATTTTGGAATGACTAGACTGGAATTGTGACACAGTCAGCGAATCTGTGAGTTAGTGATTACTCAACTATACGATCTATATTAGGATAAAATATCATTTTTGGATCAACTCAGGCTTAAGGTCTCTACAGAATAACATTAATTATTCTATAGAAACATTTTAAGTTTAATTTATACTAACTTTATCCGAAAATAAGTATTTTTTCTATAAAAATCAGCAATAAAATTCAAGGCTTCAGGTCTTACAACATCCTAATTACAAACTATCCTCACTGGCATTAACAGGAAACATCAAACTCGTAGCAAGGTTTGTATAAGTCACATAAACGTAGCTGCTGTAGTGGTTGATACGTTCGACGATCTCCCTCTTACATCTCTGATAAAGACTTGCATACTCTGTTCGGACAGCTCGGGGCCATCGTGATTCTACCGGGCCTGCTTGTGCACTCCGAAAGAGGCCTACGGACGTTTCCTCATTGGTTAGATTCGGCCTTTAGATGACGTATCTAAGTGCTGGAACCAATAAGTGAGCATCCGCAGGCCTCTTTGGATGACTCATCGGAGTGTACAAGCAGGCCCGGTAGAATCACGATGGCCCCCTACAGCTTCGGAAAATTAAAAGGTTTCCTTTGTGTCACGCAAACGTAGTTGTGGTTTAGCGTTGAGGCAACTCTAATCTCATTTTGCAATTTACAAGAGTTTATTTCTTTCAAGTATTGATCCATGGTTTCAGTGGCGGATTCAGAATTTTTTTTGGGGAGGGGCTAAATTTTTAAAAAAGCTTATTTTACCCATTCAATATAGTACTATAAATCAAAATTTCAGTCTAAACCAATGTGCATGCTTTTAGGAAGGGCCAAGTTATAAAATATGATCATTTTAGCTATTTAAAGTGTATAATAAAGAAGAATGCTACCTTTTAGCAATTTCTTTTTTTTTTGGGGGGGGGTGAAGCCCCCTAGCCCCTCCCCTGGAGCCGCTACTGCATGGTTTATACATTGATCTTGTGAAAAAGGTCAATCTTCAGTTTTGATGATCTCAAAGAGCTTTTATTTCAAGTAACTGAAATCATAAAAATTACGAAATTATTTTATCCAAGACGTAATTTTCACTTTGAAGCCTGGTTAACCCAATTGAGTTTCAAACGCAGTTTTAAACTCTTCACATCAGAATGACATAGATCTCATGATAGCTCAATCTTTTCGCTATCATTAGAGGATCGGATATTGAGAGAGGTTAAAATTACGAAAAATTGCTTAAAAATCGGAGAAAGTGTTGATTTTCAGATTTTTAAAGTAGTGGAGATTTTCCTCAATACCCTTTTACGTAAAGTTTCAAGCCAATCACACCAACAACGGCGTGGATTTTATTACCTTGTTTTTTTGGCATAAACTTTTTATTGATTTGGAGTGGTGGCGGTTGAAGTTTTGGTTTGGAGTGGTACAACCTTAATCGTTACCCTAAGGCTTTTATTTATAGGAGTTAAATAAAAGTCCTGTCCGTAACGCTACCGGGTGCGACTCATCGCCCCGGTGCATCTGTCACCATGTTGAAATTTTGATAAAAGACATTTTTATCTCTTACTAAACGAAAATTTTTTTATACAGTTCAAAAGATCTCTAAAAAATTTACCATTCTTAAACTTGAGGCTTCTTCCAAATCTAAATATCTAGCGAGATATCACGCCTTGAAAAAGTAGACACAGAATAGAAGCAAATGCTTCATTCTTCGTATGTTGAAAAAAAATCCTGGAACATAATCTCTGGCGTAGATCGATTAGATGACGTCATAGAGACGTCATACTCCTTATTTAAGTTCTATTTAACTGAAAAATTTTAAGACTTGGGCGAATTCATTTAGAATGCGTAAAATTTTGTTTGCACAACCAAGGCGAAACTGCATAACTGTACTTCACCTGGATAATCATAATTCACAAGTTTAGCCATCAACCTGAGCCTTGACACAACACTTGAACATCCATTTGTAAGAATTCTTTTTTAGAAATTGGCAACGTAAACGTACATTGTTATTGTTTTTGGAAGTCATGCTTTTTTTTTTTCCATTGCTCTCACCGGAGTGTTTTTAAATGTTAACGGCTTGATATTTTGTGAAATCGTATTTTAAAAGTGCGTAGATCGATTAGATGACATCATATACTGGCAAAAATACTCTTTTTGCGTGAAGTTCTTCGGTGACATTCCCAAATTTCTGTTTTTTTTTTTCCCGATTTGTCCCCACAATGTAAAAAAGCAATTGGGGACAAATTTTAACTATGGCATTGTTTTTTAATTGGATTACTGTTAATTTTTTCATTAATTAGAAAATGTCTCCAATTGTGTTTCAAATTTCAAACGTTCAAAAACATGATCACCTTAATTTAACTGAAAAATTTGATAGATTTTGCGCAAATTATTGAGAGTGTGTAAAATTTTGTTTGCCCAACACTTAAACACCTGTTTGTAGAAATTCTTTTTTTGGAAATTGGCAACACTCTTTGAGATGAGAAAAACGTATTTGTGGTTGTATGTGGATATGTGGAAGTCCTTTTTTATTTTCATTGTTCTCAGCTGAGTGTTTTTAAACGTTAACGGCGTGACATTTGTGAAATCCTATTTTAAAAGTGTTTGAGTGCTTTAGATTGTTTTGGTTTGCTTAATTTTGAATTCGTTTAAAAGGATGCATTTTAATTTCAACGTTGCTGGATCGTAACCCTTATTTCGATTGCTTTGGGACATTTTTTTTTATTTTTGTCATAAATCCATAAACGGTTGTTTAATTTTGAAGCGTTTAATTGGGTGTTTTAGATTGTTTTTGGTGAGATATGTTTTTGTCATAAGCGTTTAATTTTGAATTCGTTTAATCAGATGGATTTTGATTTCAACGTCGTTGGATTTCAGATTTCACATCCTTTATTTAGGTTAAATTGGTGTTGTTTATTTTGCTTTTGCCGTAAACCTATAATTACTAGAAAGCGGATGACCCGCAGGTTGCAAATTTCGGTTGCGAAGAAGACGGTGTGGCGTATGTTGCACAAGCCAGTCCCGAAGCGGCCAGTGTGCTCTAGATTGCGCATTTTGGCCGAGAAGCGGCCATCGACGGCCATAACTGGTCGCCAAAGGCGGCTAGCATATAAGAGTTATGATCCAACAACGTTGAAATCAAAATCTATTAAACTACGTTTTCACGAAAAATCTTGAATTAAAGACTTTTACAATACGTTTTACAAATGTTTGCTCGTCACGCAGAAGGAGTTTCTCCCCAGAAAAGTTTTCACCAGTCTCTATGGCGGGATCTTTGCGATCCTGCACTGCCAGCCGTAACTAAGAAACTACTCTCCGTATTTTTTTTTTTTTTTTTTTTTTTTTTTTTTTAAAGAATCAAGGGATGAATCATGTCGTCTTCGATTACCACAGGTGAGTTCTGTTTTGCGATCCGTGATTTCAGTTTGCGGTCGATCCCGGACAGGATTTTTTAAGATATAAGGTCCAGAGGTAAAATATGAATGAGATGAAATACAGAATGAAAAGTGAACATGAGGTGGCTTACCTTAACACCCGGATGGCTGTTAATACTTTTCTTCGCTGCGAAGGAAGCAGGATCGTCACGCCTTTCGTCTTTTGGCAACAGCGCGTCTCCCTTCTGGAAACCGTTCTCCAATTTGGCACTTGACAGTTCCTTCCAGTTATTTGGATAGTTGGACGTCAGATTAGAGCGGCGGTCATCGCGGAAGACGTTCAGACTGTCCCTGCTGGCACTCCTGCCCAGCAGGCAGCTTTTGTTGCCCGATGATGTCGAATCGACGTTCATGGACTCCTGGCTGGAACTCCTGTCTGAGCCAGAACACCGAGACACACTGTCCCAATTGTTGCTGCAGCTGCTGCTGAAAGATATCTTTCTCTCGAAGTTCTGGTTCACGATACCCCTGCTGAGACCGGATTCCGGATGCCTGGGCCTCGCCTGGGGAGACATGGACCGTGGTTGCTGCTGGCCGTCTCTCACCAGAGTCACCTAATGTATGCACAATACCATTAATCTATACTAATAAATTTGGAATTAAAGTCATAAAATCTCATTAATTGATAGTAATAAATTTTGGAACTTAAGCTATAAAATTTTCTCACTGTGACACATTAGAAATTTTATAAGGTATAATTTTCTTTTGACATTAAAAAATAAATAATTAAGAAAGTAACATACATAATTAAATTAGCTAAAAACCAGGAACCGGAAAATTTTTAGTCTGTTCCCACAAAAATTATCGAATATTTGTAAAATTGATGTGAGAATTATTTTTATCTGTACCAGCATGTGCTGAGAGCTGAAGAATATGATGAAGATACATCGATACAGCAGAACAACTAAATAGATTGAATAACGCTGGAAAAGCGCAGAAGTTGCCATTGCTGGATTTGACTACCAGAAACTTGATGGTCAATCGAATTGTTATGTTCCTGGTAGTTTAATCGAGCCATGGCAACGACTGCACTTTTTCAGAATAGGGCAGTCTATCGCACAGCCAACTGTGCCAAAAGTGTTCTTTAGCTTTGTGGAACGTGATGGGTGATTCGATCGACTGTCATGTTGCTGGTCGTTAAATCGAGCTATGGCAATGGCTGTACTTTTTCAGCATTGGGAAATGGTTCCGCTTCAAAGGATTAACCGTAAACCAGTTTGGGTCGGTTCCCACCAGTGGGCAACAAGTAACCTCCCATAAGTAACAAAAGACAACGCATAAAAGCAGCAACACGAAAATTAAGATAGCAGACCGGTTTCGGCATGTATGGCATGTCCTTGTCAGTGCTAGAATGAGAATGAAAGAATTTGCTCCGTTTATATAGAAAAAGTAGGGATTCAAGATAATGTTTACGAGGGCCAATAGGAAAGAAGGGGTTCAAAAGAGTGGCAATGGGAAAGCAGGAAATTAAGGTAACCGAGAACATAGGGATTTTCAACATTCAGAAAATTTGCTTTCCTATTGGCACTCGTAAACATTATCTTGAATCCCTACTTTTTCTATAGAAGCAGAGTGAATTTTTTCATTCTAATTCCAGCGCTAATGACAGCATATCATACATGGTGAAACTGGTCACTCTCAATTTCCGTATTGGTGCTTTCATACGTTGCTTTTTGCTGCCTGTGTATTTATTATATCTTCTGCACCAACTACTTAAAACTCACCTTCCGCCTCTCGATGGGTGTGAAGTGTCTCGGCGACTGCCTGACGATCTCCATCGGCTGATGGGTGGGGGTGCTGGACGCGGAACTTCCACTCGTCGAACCGAAGGACGACCTGGAGGCCGCCCTGGCAACGGACTCGTTGGGGGGTGCCCTGTTGAGGAAGAGGGGGCTCTGCATCAGCTTGTCGAGATCGTCCGCGTCCCTCTTGACCCGACTGTCGAACGCCGTCTCGTACAGCAGGCGGCGCTGCTGTCGTGCTGCCATATCTTCGTCTTCCAAGTCGTCAAGCCTGTCGTCGTCTAGAGACGGTGAAGGCGACACCTGGAGAGAGTATAATTAATTAAAACTTTGTTGATAAATATAACTTTATGTGTGTTATTTGACAAAGTGATCATTTCGACCCGTACAAAAGGTCCAGCCTTGCTCGGTTCTTATACAGTTCAGGCGTCCACAAGATTAGGAAGACTGGTTTCAGGCTTTCTAATCATATGGAGGCTGGAACCTTTTGAAACTGAGGAAGGTTGGACCTTTACTACCGGGAGAAATGATCATTTTGTTGATAAGTACAGTTTTATGTGTGTAATTATACAAAGTTTTTGTTAATTTTACATTCTAACACCCATTTTCGTAGAGTGTTTTTTGTTACCTGGAGAGAGCTCGTGAGCCGGGCGCCCACGCTCCATTCCCAGGGTTCGTCGTACTCGTCGACGGGTCTGACGGACGAGTCGTCTTTTTCGTCTTTGTTGCCTTTCGTCCCTTCATCTTCGCTGTCTATGTCTGGGACAACGTCGTATGTAGCATCGGCGTCAGAGCTGTTGTTTTCTTGATTCCAGTCTGCGGTTCGATTATTCTCATCGGGCGGAGGACCTGAAAAGACGTAGAGAAAATGAATTTAGATTCTGAATGAAAATGAGAAACCGCCAAAACATCACAGTGAATAACAAAATACGTCCAGAACATCATGGACTGAACTTTAAAGAATAATTCTGCATTTTAAAATTTTATTGTTATTAGCTGGTGCATGATTAATATTTAATACTAGCAGCTCTATACCTTACGGTTCTTTATGGTTAGTGCAGTGTTGGCCGAATTATTGGACTCATTTCAACGAAAATCAGGTTTCTTTGTTTTAACTGCATTTGTCATTAGGTTAGGGTTACTACAAATTTTGGGTGCCATCATAAAAGTCGATGGTGGCCATGCCAAATACTGACACTGCAAAATGTACAAACAGACATAATGGTTGACATTTATATTCATAAAATGATTATAAAAATACTGTATTGGGTGATACGTTGTGAAATATGCTGTACAAATTCCTACCGAAATACTTCTTAATTGCAGCAACTGCGAACTTCCTCAAATTAGTACTTAGCTCTTTGAATAAAACCAGTGTTGTGCCAAAGTTAGCAACCTGGTGGTTTTGTTTTTATAGTATGGTTCCATTATTTAATCCCTAGTTACAATAATATAAAAGAAACAGGAAATGACTAAAATGTGCTTTAGTCCACAGCATGGTGATATTTTCTAGTTGAGCGATAAATATGTGCCAAGTATAGTAAATTAGATATTTTAAAGCTTTGAAAAGATCTTGCATTTTCACGTATTCATTATTGTTATTCTGTAATCTAGCTACTCCGTGACATACGTAAGTAACGAATGGGCTTGCTCCATTTGACGTCATTGAACTGTTAATTTGGGTTTTTTGCACATGCGTTATTATTGTTACGCTAACGATTACATCTACTTGTTGCCGTTCACAGCGTAGAAATATCGTCGATTTTGGTACCGCATACGTTAGCTTATTATATAAGTAGACTCTTTCAAGAGCACAGCTTGGAAGTAACAACAATTTGGAAAAAAGACAAGCAGATTATTTAGAACATAGGGAGAGAAAACAAACTGGAAAGACTAGCTACAATTGCAAATGACAAAATATTAATTAGTACGGATATTTTGTTAGTTCTAGAACAATTTAGAAATTATTTTTCCAAACTACGAATCGCTTAATTTAACTTGAAACTCATTTTCAAATAACCTGAAACAAAACATCTCTAATTAAAAAAAGAATATTTTTTGTTCATTATAAAATACTTTCGTTCCGTTCATATAAAAGAAAATTAAACGTAGATTTTCCCTGAATGTAATTAACAAAAGCGGCCTTGGATTCATTTACACTGAAAGAAGAAAAAATGATTAAAAAAGAAAAATCCTTTTGCAGTGCTCAAAAGCATAGAAGAAAATGAAAATCTCAATTAAGAAAGACAATGGAAAACGATTGGCGGAAAACACTTCTCACTTTACTTCAGTTCGAAAGCTGCGCACAAGAAAAAAGTACCATTAGTCGAATAATTACAGTTAAAGAGGAAAAAAAAAAAATCCGAGTGTAGCACAACTTATTCGTTCAGAACAATCCTTTACAACGTATTTAATTTTGTATGTTGTCCGGGGGGGAAGGGGGGGCTACGAGAGCAGAAATACGCTTCAAACACCCCACCCGGGAAGCATTTGTTCTTACCGCTTTTAATTAAAAGTGAGCTTTTTAATTGACAGTGAAAATTCCATTCATTCCGGGCCGACCAGAGTGTGTATGTGTGGAGGTTAACGAATTCGTTTTCGATGGAGAGATAATAAATGAATTTTTTCCCCCCAGAAAGAAAAGAAAATTTTTAAGTGGGGTTTCGAACGAGAACTCAAGTTAAAAAGGAAGTAAGCACGTAGTTGAATAATTGAATTTACAAAAGCAGCCATATTAGAACTTTTCTGATGAAGTTTTCAAGAGATTGACGTGCCTTTCCGCAATTGCCAGGTTATTTGGGGGCACTGCAGTAGCATAACGAAAAATTCTGAAACTTTTCAGCAGAAAGTTTCTATGACAGATGTCTTAGTTTCTACAGAAAATATTTCGCGACACCCATTATGTGTTGTCGCTTGGAGCTTCCTATATCCTTTCCAGAAATTCCTCCGATCATACATACTATGTAGGGGGTCTAAGATCATAATTCTCTTTAGAAAAGGACGGATTTCTGAAGCCTCCCAGAAAATGCTTACGGCCACCGAGATGATTTTCGTGACTAAGTTTGAGAAGTGTTGCGAACTCTGTCTGAGAAAGTGGCTAGAATCAAACCTAGAAATGGCTAAGAATGATTTCAAGCTGAAAGAAAACTAAATTACTAATAACCGATTCTAAAAACAAAATAAAATTTTGCTTTTGCCTCGTTTTCTGCAATATCTGTCCTGAAAGGAATGAAGTGTGACGTCAAGTGAAACTCCGTTATTGCGTTCTCGACATCCGGAGAGTCATTATCAGGGGCGTAGCAAGGGGGGGTTAGGGGGGTCATAACATCCCCTCCCCGAGGAACTTTTTGCCATACAAAATGTATATTCTTCACTCCCTTATCACACTCATATGGGAGTATATATGGGAGTTGTAGTAGTCGTAACCCCCCCCCACCCTAATGAAAAATTTCTGGCTACGCCCCTGGTCATTATTATAAAATAAATTTAAATAAAATTTTATAATGCAAATGGAAAACTAGATATGAATTGCGGAAAAGACAGTATGATCTGATCAACGCAGGTTGAAAACGGCTAGAAATGGCTTAAAACAGAAAGAATATGGCTAAAATAGCTACTAGTATCTTTTTCAAAAATTTGTAGTTATTTAGGTTGATGAAATGGCCAGATCTAGCCACAAAGTGGCTAAGTTGGCTACCCTTAATTTGAGAGAGCACATATGCGGTGGTCTTCAGTGACTCCATCTCATTACAAATAGAGGTGTGCCGGATATCCGTATCCGCGGATATTTAAAAAAAATCGTATGAATCGGAGCGAAAATAAATCATTCGAATCCGGATTCGTGAGAACGGACAAAAAATCGTATTCGTATCAGTTTCCTTCAGCGGATCTTTGACGAATTTTTTTAATGGTTATACAAGATAAGTGAGACATTGGGAAAAATCTAATTATTCTGTTAAAATTCTTTTTTTGTAATTAAAAAAATATTTAAAAACTAATAATTGCAGTCTATTATTTTTATATAAATCTTCGTGTTTAACAACATGAAACTAGTATTAGCAAATTAGCAGTTATTAGCATATATTCATTAAAGTAATTTGGCAAACTTTTTGAATACTTCTACTCGAGAGGGGAGGGGGGCACGAACACCCTACTCCCACAAGGCACACAACCATGCATTTTTTTAAACTTAAACTTACTGTGTTCTCATTGGCTTAGTCGCTAAGCTCAGTTCCCATAAAACCCATATCACACCCTCTCGTTACGTTCAATTTTCAACTCAGACAACTGTTTCGTTGACTTATTCATCTATTTAACTAAACTAATTTGGGTGGAAAAGGAGTGAGTGAATCTGTGATGTCACCGCAGCCTCTCCATTGGATTGCCGGTGATTAATCTGTCCCGAAAGTTGCGGATGTGGTACATACATATCACACAAGACTTTTTATACAACTGTTGTGGAAAATAGTTGTACGAAAGGGTTGTCTGAGTTAAAGATCGAACGTAACGAGAAGGTGTGATATGGGCATAAGAACAGGGAAAGTGAAGCTACAATGGCATGGCCAGTGCTTGGGAGGGCGAAAAAAATCTCTCTGCTGGACTGCTTTGGAACCGTGTACTCAAATGGGAACTGGTGCACGTAAAATTTGTTCGTGGCTCCAATGTCCACCATGTTCAAACGATACCTCTGAAAGGGCCGATTTCAGGTGCTAGGTCTCTCATCTGGAATTAGGAGACCACGAGCAAAGTCGAACTTTCTCCCATTGGGCATTTTTAATTTATTACATCTTTTCATACCATGAATTAACTACCGTGAATTCCCGTTACAGCAAAAGCAATAGAAGACCAGAAAAGCAATTAAAGCAGTGTTAAATGAATTTCAATGTAACGAAATGATCGATTTTTGAAAACACCAATACAACAAAAACTTTTTTTTCCCTTGGAGGGGGGGGGGCTGTTAAGCCTCTATTTTGGAACTGGGTTGTATACAATTTAGAAAGTGCTTTCTGAAAATGAACGAGAGGAATTTTTTCTTGAAGTAGCCTTTTCCCCCCACCACCTTGTTTTGAACGTTTTTTAAATTTACATTACATTTTTTTATATTTATAGTGCCCACTTATCTCTTATAAATAATTAAAGCTCTAATAGAAAAATATAGAATTAAATCATGTTACCATCTTTTTGGTACACCCTGTATAATTAAGTATTAATGTCATGGATGGGATACAAGTGTTTTTTTCATATTTGCATAATTTTCCCACACGTTTCACTGAGTTCCCCTTATGCTGGTAAAGTCCAAGAAGAAGAATTTGCATAGGCCCAAATAAAAGCACCAGAATCATATTATTTCAATTTTCAGAAAATTGAAGAGGAGAGGAAGTTTGAATTACACAGGAAGAATAATGGGAAAGCTTGAATGAACTATCGTAAGAATGATAAGCCTTTATATTTAGCAAATCTTTATCTGATAAAAAGGTCCTACCTTAACTTACCTAGATACAGAATTTCTGTACTAAACCTAGATACAGAATTTTGTGAAATATATAACATTAACAAAATTCTGTATCTAGGAATGCTGATTTTCTTACAAGTGTTGTAACCATTTTAATTTAAATTTTTGTAACTGGATAAATTGATCTAACCTATTAAATGTATGCAAACGTATTTACTAAATATATCTTAAAATTTGACTTTACAATTCATTTACACTCAATTAAATTAATCAATAGTGCCATTCAAAATCTACTATAAAGCAAAAGCTACTTTAATAATTCAAGATACTTCATTTAAATAATTTTTACATTCGAGATCGTATAGCGTTTATAAAAATTTAGTACAGTGCGTTTTTAAATTATTTATAGGAATAAAATTACTGCAAAAACCCATTCAGGACCGTTAGTGAAAAAGAGCAATATATTTTCCAATGAAATAACACATAAAATAAGTTAATAATCTTGTTTACTGAAAAATATTATTTGATTGTAGCTTTCAAAAATAACATTCCCACAAAATTATTCACATGCGACTTTTCAAAAGTTTAATAGCCTTTTAGCAAATCTTTATCCATAATAATAATAATACAATTCATGACACGTGAAATATATAATATTAATACTTAAACGATTCCATAACCCATATCAAATTATTTCCAACAAATATTATGATTAACTACTAGTCGGACTTCTTTAACCTTACATTAACATTTTCAGGATTCATAACTGATAACACAAAATAAATACATTTTGGCTGACAAAAAAATAAAAAATAAATAAATAAAATAAAAAAGAGAAAATAAAATAAAATAAAGTTTAAATTAGAAGAAAATTAGTGTGCATGCAAGAAGAGAAGAAGAAAAAAAAAACATCGAAAAACTCGGCCGATTTTGAAATCTAGGAGGGCCCTCCACTACACGTTGTACCACATCATTTTCTTTCCAAAAATCCAACACTTGGAGGACACTGTCATCTGAGTCCGCATCGGAACGATCTTCCATCTATTCCCACCTTCAGGCGAAGGAGAGAGAAAAATTTTCCTCGCCCTGGTCGCACTCGGCTTTTATACCCTCAGGGATATTCTCTTGTACACAGGCACCGGTCGTCAAACGATGCATTCCAACCATTGAGTCTGATGTTCATCAAAAGTAATTAACTTTTCAAAAGTAATAAATACTTTGTCCATATCAAAACTGTAAAGGATGTTGCGTATAACTTCGTAAATGAGATAATTGTCCATCTTTTAGCAAGTATTACGTCCTTTTAAAATTAATTATTTTCACGTGAATGAATCGGGAACGTTCGCAACCTTAGGTGATTCTTTGTCGATTTGGCAACATCAACTTCGTTTTAGCACGTTTACGGAAGCTAAGATCGGTATGGCCGCTCGATCTTTCGTTCCATGAACTATGTAACTTCGTTGTAATGTTTGAAAAATATTTAAAAATTAGTAAAATATTTAGAAATTCTATATTAGCAATGTTAGAACAGGTTGTTCAAAAAAAAAAAAAAAAAATAAAGGATATTTATGAAAATTAAAGGAAAAGATCAGCCAAAATATGGGAAAATATTTATCAGTCAAAATTTTACATGAGGACAAATAACTAAAAATCTAATATAATTCGTATTCAAAGTTTTCATTGCATTAACAACCACCATCATAGATCCATACCAGGTAAATCATTATATCTTAGAAAAATATGTATGGGTCATTCCACAAGAATAGGGTAACTTCGTGAAATTGTAAAAAAATTATTTACTATTCAACATTTCAAAATTTTGAATAATGCCCATTTATAAACAGCATTGATTCTGTTTAGGAGCATGTATAATATTTTGCAATTCGAAATTTTTTTAATTAAAAATTAGGTTTTTAACCCCAAAAAATCAGTCCCCTGGCATGTACCACTCGAAAAAGTGAAGAGTTAAGTGCTAATTATTTTTAAACTAACCGACTTAGGCAACAAAAATGATCGTTGTTGTGTTCTGAGCTAGTTATTTAATAACTTGTTTTTTATTAAATTGCTATTTAATAACTTGTTATTTATTAACTAATTTTCATCACTTTTTTTCAATTTTAAGTTGTGTACCCCTACTTTGCGCGTCAGTCCCCTGGCTCATGTTAAATTCCAAAAATTTCTGATATTATCCATTGTTGATAACTTTATTGCCTGTTTCATATTTATTTATCATATAAAGATGGCATTGACGAGGTTTATTTATACATCAGCCATTTTTATTCAATGTTTTTCGCCATTCTTGTGTCAACAAACAGAATGCTAACACTCAATTTGTCAGTCCCCTGGTAAGTAATAATTTAATAATTTATAAATAATTATTATTGATGTATGCTGATTTTAATGTCTTTTTATTACTAGATTTAATATTAGAACAGAATAATATGGCATTTGCTTCCAATAAGTAGATTTTTTGAGTTTTATAGTAAAAACGTCAGTCCCCTGGCAGTTTTCCATCTGGAATACTGCTTGTAACTGCTTGGATAACTTGTAAAAGAACTGCCGACCAAGTAATTGCTCAAAAGGTGATAAAATGAATTTGCACGAATTTGCTGACATATTACATAAAAAATGCCCAGCAATAAAAATTTCTATTATTGAAGATGTTGGTATTAAAACAATGGATGATCTGATAAACGAAATCCAGAATAAGCAAATTTCCTTTCTAGGAACACTCAAGGTACATCAAATTTGTGGTGATGTACAACACCCTAATCGTCTTATTATGAAGTCATTCTGTGATCCTATAATTTGTGAAAGTTACAAGTTGGGAACAATTAAATTTGAACAAGATCAAAATCTTTCAGGGCGCCGTTCGACACTCACAGCTTCAAATAAATAAATAAATAAATAAAATTAAAAAAAAAAATAAAATAAATGTGAGAAGCAAAGTAAAATATCTACAAGTAAGCAACAGATCAAGTTCACTGTTGGTGATTTTATCCTAGTCAAATTTTTAGTCAGAAATAAAGAATACCGGAGTGTTGCAATTTGTTCGTATGCTAAAGAAAACGAAGAGAAGTTGACTGTCACATTGCTCAAAAAATGTAATGATAAAAATACTTTATTTCGATTAGATGAAAATGATATAGCTGATATATCGTTTGAGCATGTATTGGAAAAATTACCAATACCTATTTCAAGTACCAAGCGTAATAGAGTCACTTATACATTTAATAAATTTATTGATGTTTGCGAAAAATAATTACTATTATTTTTGCTTTGATGTTAAATTTATGACTTGTTTAAAAAAGTTTTATTTAAAGTTTAAAAAAAGTTTTAAATAGTATAATTAAAATAAATAATTAAAAATGTATTAGTTAAAGATGATTAAATAGGAAAATATATGTATTGAGGTTATGTATGAAACATGTTTTTATTACTTCTTTGGATAATTATTATTAATTATTAATATAAAGTTAGCATTATTCATTAAAAAGTTCATTCTAGAATGAAATCACCTGTTCCCGTCAGTTCCCTGGAAGTCATGTCAGTCCCCTGGAATCTACTTTTTGAAAAAAAATCGATTTTTTCAAAAATGTTCAAATGATTGAGTGTTGCTGTACGAATACAATAAAATTAACTTATTTTTCATAGATTTTATCAAAAAAATTCTAATTTGAGATAAATGTAGTATGTTTCAAATTCACCTCTAAAGTTACCCGATTCTTGTGGAATGACCCGTATATATCATGTAGCGCGCAATTTATGACAAATACATGGAATCCTAAAATACAAATCAAACTGACATAGCTCCCTCATAGTGCCCTAACATAACATAAACTTAAATTTTCTGGGGGAAAAAAACTTAAATTTTTTAAAATTCTAGACTTCTTTCTTTTAAATTAAAACTTCTAATAAGAAAACTTATTCATTCAAATTTTTGTAAAAAGTTATTTTTTTCGGTTAAATCTTCTTCAAAGTGGCATGCATGGCTGAATTTGAAAAGTATGGATGAATCTCAGACAACCACTTATTCCCGTTGTGGTCATTTTAAGTAAGTAGACTAAAGAACTTAAAATTATGTAAAATAATCAACTAATATAGCTTTGTAGCTTCTTTTAGGAGGTTTATGATAAGTTAGAGGCATTTCTGCAAGTTGTAATACGATGAAATATTAGCAAATTATACAGACTACATATGCTAACAAGCTAGAAAAGCAAATTTTCAAATGTAGCGTCAATGCAGTAAACAGAATATGCAGCGAGATTCAAGCATAATCTTAATTTAGTGCTCAGGAACATATTTGCATACAGAACTGGAAATAATGCGACCGTTAGTTTAAAATTACCTTCCCTTATGTTCTAATTAACATGCACAAAAATGTCAAATTTGGCATCAATTCACAACCAACACGCAAGATTCACTCTATGAGAGAACACAGACTGAATCTGATCGACAAGATCTATTGGCACAAATCTGGATGTAATTTTTCATCGCTGATCCGAGTTAAATAAATATTATAATCTGCGAACTCCTATACAATGAGTACAAACGCCAATATTGAACACTGGTGTTCTAGAGTGGAAGAAAAACTTACAAAAACATCGTCGATACATTAAAAGGGCCATACAACATGGAGATTGAGCTTAATGAGGTCCAAAACTCTTATCTCTTCCACAGGCTCAGAAAGAATTACATAACATCGAACACACATCCGTCTTTCCTTCTAAACGGACAGACACAACAAAAGATCCCACTGACAAGGATGCAAGCTGTGTTTTCTGGGATAAAAAAGAATACCAGGCCATCATTAGGCTGGAATTGCGAAAGGCTTTTCAGACTTTTGTGCACCCCCCCCCCCCTCGTTGTAAGCCCATCGTTAGTGGCACTCGCTTTTATCCGAGTCACGAAATTTTTCATCGCTAACGACGAGCCAGTTCTTCAGAGGAGGGTCCTTTTAACCTTTTATTCTCTGTTTACTTCAAAGGTTTGTTAGGAGGCACACTTTCGTCTGTTTGGACAACATCGAGATGCAGAGAAAGAAAATCGTTACAGAAAATCGGAACGGTCTATCAGAAGTAGGTGACGTTTCCTGAACATGTTCCTCTAATACAAGGTGACGATCGAGTAAAAATATAGGGCACCACTAATTGGATAGGCAGTATTTCAGGTATCCAGCATATACTTCTGCATAGTGGTACCAAAATTATATATACAACACAGTATATTTTATGTAAGAAAGGCGAGAGTTTAATCACTCTTTTTCTATGCAAGAGTACACTGTTACAAACAGGGATGCACCGGAGATCGATTTTGTCGTATAATCGGATATCGAACATCCGAAACTCCTGCTGAGTCAACTTTGCCCGGCCTGGAAAATAAACTCCGGAGTTGGCGCAGCACGCGTAAAAATATTCCCGAATTTAAAGCAAGGTTGGGAAAAAACCAAAAGACCCGGCTTTTTTTGGTTTAAACCGGGTTTTTTGGGTTTTTTTTTAAAATCCTTTTATATTTACCTGTTACATACTTATGATATAAAAACTTATTGTTGACACTTATAAGGATAATTTTAAAAGATATCAGAACGTATTCTATCTGTAGTATTCGGAATTTTAAGTTATTCTTTAAAAAATACCAATTGGTTTTTTGATAAAAAAAACATTTGGTTTAAACCAGTCGGTTTAAACCATTCCAACCCTGATTTAAAAGGCAAGAAGTTCGTATATTTTTACAGGCGAGTACCATAATTCCAACGGACAAAGGGACAATACTTGTAGGTAACCGTTGCGTTGTCGGCTTTCCAAGCGGTATTCTCCTATGAAGGAAAAACTGGTTTTACAGGCAAACGTAGGATGGAACAGTATTGAGACCCTCCAGATACAGCACCCCTGTGAAGGGAAAACTGGTTTTACAGGCAAAAAGTGGAATGGAACTCTATTCGACCTTACAGACAACGTACTCTTGTGAAAGGAAAACTGGTTTTACAGAGATGATGTACCATTCGACAATTAAATTCTGTAATGAATTTCTTAATTCGAATAACACATGGCATTTCAATGAATTGACCTATTTTAAGTTCGCCCCCCCCCATTATAAAAGGAGGGCGCGTTCTCTCAACTTTCTTTAAGGGGGAAAAAAAAATCTTTTTTTTTATGTAACACAAAGAAACTTCGTTATCTTACTTTTGAATGTGCTGTGCTAATCCCTTCCCCCGTAAAGAAACAATTTTGCTGTTGGAATTGCAGCGGGATATATTAACGTAGGATTACTTATCGTTTAGTGAGATGAAAGGCTCCCGTTGAAAAATTATGAATAAAACAAACACTTTTAATTTCATGAAATATTTAATACGGTATATTGTGCTTTAATTCTACAGTCGTAACAATTCTATTAATACTACCTATTACTTATATACTAATACTACCTATAAAGGTTATCCCCATGCAAAAACCCTTAACGGGTTAAAAATTTGTGACGCAGCATTTTACTTTATTATAGCTATATGAATTCTAAATATGGGTCTTTTTGAGTGGCGCCCTGGTGTGACTTTATAAGATTTAATTTTAAATTCCATTACAGTTACTTTCGTTTTATTTTCTAAAGATGATTTAACGAATTATGAAATACACTGCCAAATATATCACACTTTCACTGAGTCTATATAATGTATTCAAATGAATTTATTTCAATAATTTAATTTATCTTTTGCGTCACGCTGATAAAATGAATAAAGCAGATAATGATAAAAGCAGTGACGCTGATAATTATGAATTGTTATGAGCAGTATCTTAAATTATTAACTATGTGTTAATGTATTTTATTCATCGTCAACTACGATGTACAAAATGTGAGAATTACGACCTTAAATTTGGCGGAATTCCTCTAACTTAAATCAATTTACTTAATTTGTTAAAAATTTTGTAGATAGCTCGCTTAAAATCGCCTTAATAACTGCATTTTTTCAGTACGGAAAATTAAAATTTAACGCCTAAATGTATCCTAATAAAACGCACACTTTTTCTTAAATATTCTATTACCTTACGCTCTCGGTAAATTGCGCCAATTCTAAAATTCTGCAACCGCTAGAACTTGCTTTCACAAAATCGGCATATTAGCCATTTTATTTTTCTCCAAACTCTGAAATATTATATTACTTAGTCTCGAAAATTTTCAAATTATTATTATTTTGCATATAAAACATTTCATTCCCGCTCTGAAATGACATGAACATGATATTTTAATTAAAAAATAACCCTACGAATATAAACTAAAAGAAAAAGAATCATATTCTTTTATTTTTACTTCAAGAATCTAAATCATTTCATTCGGCAAAATCGCCACACATGGCAACCATAAAGCTTATTTTTCATTTTTTGACTACAGGGGTTACAATTGCGGAATTACGGAGAGAAACAATCAGCGTTTTTGACGGGGTTTTCTATCAATATCTTCTAAACTAATCTGAATTTTGAAATTTAAATTAGCGGAGGTCCTTTCTCGAAATTTTCCGAATTCGTGGATACCTTGGTCGAAGCTCAACTCCCAGCCGTTTTGGAGGAGATGATGCTACACACACAGACAGACGCGCACAGATTTTAATAGTACAGAAGAAGAGATTATATAAAAGTGAAAGTTTGTTTATTTGTTTGATTGTTTATTAGTCCGGGAACTCCTCCCACACCTATCGAACGATCAGCTTGAAATTTTGCACATACACGTAAAACGACACAGAATAGTCCGTAGTCAACAGAAAGCTTTCCTAATTATTTCCGATTGTCTAAAATAGTGATCATGTGATATATCATCTATATGCTGGAGATAGACATAAATGTAACAAAATTTCAAATAATTTTTCACTTTTTAGATTCCGCATCATTGGACTTAAATCGAATTATAAGAGTAAAAAAAAAAAAAAAAAAAATCATTCGTTTCCTGCGGTGCGGTGAACGGACACGCAGCTAGTATCTCTCTACTCTAAAAAAAAGTAAAGGCCGCTGTCGCCGTCAAAGCTTGTTGACCTATCTCCTCCTAAACCGTGGGGATTTAAGTTTCGACTAAGGTGCCCACAGATTCGAAAAATTCCGAGGAACCTGATAAGCTGACTTAAATTTCGAAAGTCGAATTATTTTAGAAGATATTAATAAAAAACTGAAAAAATAAACAGAATGGTTGCCAGATTTGGAATAAAATCATTCATTCCTTTGCAACAAAGCGTTTCCAAGTATGTAGTATCACGTGAAATTGTCAAACATAAAGAAGAAATACACCCATTTTACGCCAAAATAAAAAGTATATGAAATAAGTAACTCAAAATGTGTTACACAAAGTTGACAATTTTCAAATAGCAAGTTCGCTTAGACAACAGGAGTTTAGAATTAGCGGTTATTCATTTTTCCAAAACAGAATAACTAATATCTTGAAAATGAAAAATAATTATGCAGATTATTTTAAAGCCGGTTCGGTCCAGCTGGACTACTTGCTACCAGTAGAAATATTTGGCGGCGTTAACTATGCCATTATAGCAGCTATAGTACACTTTGGATATTTGCTAGCGCGACGAGATGGTATAATTCGTGGTGCTAAGTACGCCAATCTGCAAACGATTATGTAAATGAAAATATGGATAACAGTTTTCCGGTAGCCTTAAATGAACAGTAATTATAGGCTGTGAGCATGTGTAAATCGCCAAATAATGAAAAGTCGCCATTGGTGGCAAGCTATCCTATCTGTTCCGTAGCTTTTATTAACTTTACATGTACGCAAGTCGCCAAAATAATGAAAAATCGCCATGGGTGACAAATTCGCAAGGTGTTTAATAGGTTTTACATTATTAAAAATGCAGCTGAAATAGATGTTCTGGTTTTACTACGCTTAAGCTCCTAATTAATATAACTTTTGAATGGCAATATTAAATATCATTGTGTTTCTGAGGAGTGCCAATAATTTTCGCACTCCAGGTGGAGTATACACACTACCTACTACACTACTCAGAACCCGTACAACACGGATTCCCATAACAAAATATCTTCCGTGTTATTAGGGGGAGGGGGTCTACTGCACTGTGAAGTTTAAATTTTTTGTGTACCAATGAACATGCAAGAACCAAGCAATGTGTAGCTCAGTAACATTCTATATGATCCAATCTTCGGGTTTTGTTTGTTGAAATTATGTCTTTTTTAAGAATAAGCCTTATTAGGGGCCGAATGCATCATACGAAAAGCGAGCGTAGCGAGTCTGGGGGCCTTGGCCCCTAGTAAGATACAATAGCTTAACTTTTCAGATTTTTCTTAACCGAAGGCAACCCTGTAAAACTCAACATCGAGCATCATTATTATACCCATGAAAACGTGAAATAGTGTTCTTGACTCACAATTCGACTGTGAGCATTATTATTAATACATTCAATGTCAAATTTGTTTTTGCTGGCGCTGTATAAAACATACGAGCAGCCACTTATTAGAGAACGACATAGAATTACAGGTTGATTTAAAATTAGTGAGACCAATTTTAAAAGCGTATAACTAGTTACGGTAAAATTTAATCGCTTTACCAATAGTTTTATTTTAGAAATGAACAGGGATGTGCCAGCTAAAATTAAATTTTGGAGCAAGAAAAAAGACATTTTTGGAGCAATTTGGAGCAAGAAAAACAGATTAGTGGAGCAATTTGGAGATTAAGAATGTCAATTTTGAAATACAAAATTTATTTTTGGAGGGAAAGAGAAAAGGCATTAAAGAATGGCCCCCTTTTTTTGGGGGGGGGGGTCAGAAGCTTATGAAATAAATAAAAAATTCAGTTATTTTATACATTGCTATACAAAATATCTATTTTAAATCAAAAATACAATATTTACTAAACTATATTAACCCATTTATGCCTAGCGTCCCTTTTTTGGGACGGCATTTTTGCTATCAGTCGAAAGCATTATTTATTTTTCCTAGCCTTTATTCATGAGTATAGAACCTCAACTCCACATAATATTTTAACATGACCCAGTAGGATGTTGACATTTCAATTTTTATACATAACTAGCTGCGTACCCGTTCTCCGCACGGTGGGAAACGCACATTTTCCTTAAACATATATAATTCGAATTAAACCCAGTAATTCGGAATCTCAAAACGTGAAAAAATACTTGAATCGTGACTAAAAGTTGACGTCATGAGTGCAAATTTTAGACGATTTGCAACATGACACAAAAACTACGTCAATGTGACTGGCGATCAAAAAAGAAAGAACTTTATGGTATGCAGACAAAACTTTTCTCTTTCGAAAAATGCCTGATTTGTACATCAAATAATTCGTATTGTGAGGTTTAGTATATACCACATTCACGTTTAGTATACATAGTATATACCACATAAATAATATTACATGATGTTGACAACAATTTTATCTTGCATTTTTCAATGCGTGGACAATGCATTAGCGCAGTTATGTTACACACGACTTTATTAAATTTTACCTAAATTAAAAAACCTACATGAAACAATGGATGCATCATTTACGTTTAAAAGCCAAAAATGTACCCTGCTCCGGTGAAAATCATGTCGCTTTTGTAAATGAAAACGTTCTTGATGTAACTTCTGAGAAAAAGCTTATTACCCTTATTGAACTCTTAATGCAGTATCACACTTGTTACATAAAACTGACGTTTATCTCACTGTCAAATCGCCCTAAACAAATAACTAATTTCATTTTTCATAGATTACAGTTCAGCCCTTTATTACATGGGTCTACAACACGACGAAAACATTACGATCGTTTTCGTGTAACACGTTAAAAGAGACTCGTACAGCACGGTGAAATGAGACATATGTTCTGATATTATGACGCCTTAGCTCCTGTAATTAACATTCCTTTTGAATGGCAACACGAAACATCATTGCATTTTTACGGAGCGCAAATAAGTTTTGCCGCGATTATACCGCGCAGCTCGCACTCCAGGTGGAGTATAGCGCAGGACCCGTACAACACGGATTCCTATAACACGGAACGTATCTACCGTGTTATAGGGAATCTACTGTAGTTGCATAGTGTCAAATTCAATAGTTAAGAAAATTCTGGGTTGCCGTATTTAGTAATATTTCATCTCACCTTGGTGGCCGAAATGTATTAAAACCAAATATCCGAACTGTATCAAAAGTAAAATTTACTAAAGAAAATTTTAACTTTGTATAACCCTCAGAACAACTTCGGAGTTTGCCATCTATGACGGTTTTTCATGACGTGATAACTTGTGCTTGCGTACAGTGGCGTAGCCAAGGAGGGGATAGGGGGTGACAACCCCCCAAGCGGAGTTTTTTGCCATACAAAATGTATATTCTTCACTCCCGTAACATTCCCATGAAAAATTTTTGGCTACTCCTGCTTGCATATAATTGATCTTTTTTTTTCATTTATCAGTGATCAATCGGAATCTCCGCGGTAAAAAAATGGTCTAAAAAATCTGACACAAGAAAATTCTGATTAACACAGTGGGGTTACACAAATACGCGCCGGACATACGCTCTTGCTCATGTCCGGAGGAGCAATAACATTAGAGGTTATGTGTTGCTCTGGATTATCTGCCAGCAAAAATGACGTAAAAAATGACATCCACACGCGAAGGAAATAAAATTAAAGATATGTAGAATTGCATGAAAACTTCGATTATTTTTAAAGTGCAAGTCTATTACAGTTAGTTCTATTTATTTCACGTTTGATGCGTTTTCACTTTTTCGAGTCTTAAAAGCTGTAGAAATGAGTGGTTTCATTAATTGTTAAATTTAGCAACTTAAGTGGCAACAATGGATTCCGTTGCTACGGAAATTATAGCAATGTTAAAAATAGAACACGAAATGAGTTATTCATGTTTACTTTGCTAGAACTGCCATATTGGTGATATTAACGCCGCCAGTCGATGGCCAATAGTTCAAACCACAAATTAAACTTGACACCAAAAGCAATACGCAATACTTTGTTTGGCGGAATTAAAAAAAAAAAAAATATCTATGCATACGCTCGTGACATCGGCTCATCTCAATTGTGGAATGGAATTAATAATATGTACAGAGTTGCACTACATTTGAATATTTTTCGCCAACTTTGCTAAGAAATGTACTAAAGTAGGAATCAACAAACATTTCAATTCGTAAAACAAAAAATATATTAGACAGTATTAATTACGCCTTTCTAACAGCTTCTAGTAAAAGAAATTTCCGTAGCGCCGATTTAACAAATAAGAATCAATTATTTATTACACAGTACTTCGATCGCCAAATGCCAACATACACCATTTTGCAAGATTTTTTTGTTTTCAGGGAATTATTCGAAGCATTGATTTAACAGCAATCAAAATGGGAAATATTTATCTATCATTTATATGATTCCTTCGCCAAAATTTAATGCAGGCATATTATTGATAAGTAGCAGTTATTTAAATTATTATTAACTATAACGGGTTTTAATCACCGTTAACTACCATGTACAAAATGCGAGAATTTCAATTTTCTGAAATTTGGCGGAATTCCTCTAACTTAAATCAGTTTACCTAATTTCGTGAAAATTCTATAGATCGTTTAAAATCGCCTTAATAACTGCATTATTTATATATGAAAAATCGAAGTATAGCGCCGTAAAACATATACTTGTTATTAAAAATACTATTTCGTTACGCTCTCTGTAATTTGCGCCAAGCCCAAAACTGTGCAAATCGGTAAAACCTACTACTTTCTCAAAATCGCCAAATGAGCCATTTTTTTTTTCGGCCAAACTAAAAAATATACATATTAGTCTCGGAAATCTCTCAATTCCTTATTCTTTTACACATAAAAAACATTGAATTCCTGCTCTGATTTAACATGAACGCAATATTTTAATTAAAAAATAACTTTGTAAATAATCTAAACAGAAAAAAAATCATTATTCTTTTATTTTTACTGCAGGAGTCAAAATAATTTAATAAAATAGCCAAAAATGGCAACCTCGATGCTTATTTCTCACTTTTTTGACTACAGGGGTTACAATCGCGGAATTGCGGAGAGCAAAAATTAGCGTTTTTGATGGGGTTTTTTATCAATATCTCCTAAACTAATTCGAATTTCGAAATTTAAATTAGCGGAGGTTCTTTCTCGAAATTTTCCGAATTCGTGGATACCTCGTTCGAAACTCAACTCCCAGCCGTTTAGGAGGAGTTGATGCTACACACACACACACACATACACACACAGACAGACGCGCACAGATTTTAATAGTATAGACTAGCTGCGTGCCCGTTCTTCGCACGGTAGGAAACGAATATTTTACTAAAATCTAATCGTAACTATCTATGCAAAAGCAAAATGTGAAAAAGTTCAAGTAATCCTTTTGTTGAAACTACCGTGAAATATATTACGCAACGTAGGATTATGGTTTAGTTAGTTATAAGACGATCGTTGAAAAATAATGAATATAACACTTTTAATTTCACGAAATAGTTATTAACGTGGTATACTGATCTTTAATCCATATTATCCAAACAAATCTACTATTACTACCAGAGATAAAAATGAGAATACTATCTATTACTTATATTAATATTATCTATCTTCGTTTCTCAGATTTTAATGCACATTTAAAGATACAGATTAGATATTTTAAACCAATGATGCCTTTCTACTTTTTGGTGATTCTGTGAAATTTATGCATTGCCATTACAACAGATCTCCATATATTTTTAAGCATAATTCTTGTCTGATCGGCGTGTTTAGCACAGCAAAATATTTCATCTCGCAGTGGTGGAAAACATCCAAGCTGTACCAATTTAAATATTATTTAAATCCACCATGGTTCAGACTCGTGAAAACATCAAACTGTGTAATCTCGAGGAACTATTTGGAATCGCTCAAATTGCGAATAGGGCGTTAAATTGTGTTGCAGAGTTTACGAATTTCAGACAACTTTTAATCTATGACGTCACGTTCTGACCAGGGTAGTCGAATTTAGTCATTTCGCGCAGTAGTTTTCAAACGGAGTAATATTGAAACATACGACGTTGAAAAACTCTCGCTTGCAACAGAACTTTATTGAAGTTAATTTGAGAGATATTGGGGTTATTCCTAGCTAATCGGTATTTCAAATATTTTCCGTATCCATTTTGCTAATGATGTAACTTTTGTGCAAGAACTTGTTAAGTTGCTAAAATTTAACAAAGAAAGAGTATATCTAATACAGATAATATACCGCCAAAAGTCGTCCAAATTTGGCGACATTTTGTACGATTTTTGGGAATACATACAACGACCGTCGTCAAACCGATAGCGAATACTATGAATTATTTTAATTAGTATATTGCATCTTGTGCCGACATTTGAATTTCCCACAATTTAAAAAAAATGCAAGTTTCCTTTCGTTATTATGGTTGCTGAAAAATCACAGAGCTCAAAAATCGCTAAGGGTAACACGCGCATTAAACAAAATACTTTGAATTTTTTTAATAGTAATTTTTGCGTCAAAACCTTTTAATGTAATTAGATTTCTAACTCATTTTCATGAGGTCAAAATGACATCATTCTCAGTTGCGATATCTAACATGAATTAGTGAAAGAAGAAAAAAAAAAAAATACACGCTATTTTATTTTCTACAGCATCTGATAATCTGGATGGTCTTTATAATGTCGTTATCTGGATAATCTGGAAGTTTATTATTTCGCTCATGGTGTAATTTTTTGTCAAAACTTGTTAACCAGGATTTTTAAAGCATTTTTACACTCCTGACATCAAAATGACGTCAGTCTCACTTGAATTATTGGAAGTAATAAATAAATAAACCTATCTTTGTTAACTATGCTCACGAATGTGCTGAAATCGGTTATTTGAGTAGCTTTCTACCCTGAAAATTGCGAAAAATCGTAAAAAGTTAAAGAATGGGTGGATTTCCAGAATTTTAAAGCAGCCTACGGACTATTCTATGTCGTTTTACCTATGTGTGCAAAATTTCAAGCCGATCGGTCGAACCGTGTGGGAGGAATTCCCGGACGAAGAAACAAACAAACATACTTTCACATTTATATAATAGATTGCATGAAAACGTCGATTATTTTTAAAGAAGCGCAGATATGTTAATGTTCTATTTTTTTCATATTTAACGCATTTTCATTTTTCGAGTTTTAAGAGATGTAGATATTAATGATTTCACTTATTCTTATATTTAACAACTTAAGTGGCAACAATGGATTTCGTTACTACGGAAACTGTATCAATCTTAAAAATAGAACATGAAATGAATTATTCATGTTTACTTTGATAGAACTGCCAAATTGGCGTAATTAACGCCACAAATTGATGGTAAATAGCTAAAAGGAATCACCAATTAAACTTAACAACAAATTCAAAAATTTACCCGCAATCCTTACAATACCCACAGTTTTTACCAGGGTGAAAAACCATTGTTATTCACTTCCAAAAGCATTCGTATTTTTAAAGAATTCCGATTTTATTACACCTTGTTTGGTGGGATTAAAAAAATATCCAAGCATACGCTCATAATATCGACTCATTCCAATCCTGGAATGTAATTAGCCGCACAAACGCGAGAACACACTCTATTAAACACAGCGTTACACTATATTTGAATATTCATCGCCAGCTTTGCTAAGAAAGGTAAAGTAGGAATCAACATACACTTTAATTTGTAAAGCAAAAAATTTATTAAACAGTATTAGTTATATGCATTCTAACAGTTACGAGAAAAAGAAATTTCCGTAGCACTGCTTTAATGAATAAGAATCAATGATTTTTTACACATTCGATCGCCAAAGCTTTTTCGCGTTGCTAAATACGCCAATCTGCAAGGATTGTGCTTAGAATATATAGAGAACTGTTTTAACGGCAACCTTAATGGGTTAGACGTTGGCAACAAAAAAGTGGCCAACTAAACCTGCCCCCGCTTTCGGAATTATTCCCCCAAAGTGCCAACATACACTATTTTGCGAGATTTTTTTCAAGGAATCATTCGAAGCATTGAAATAACCGTACCAAAATGGGAAATAGTAATCTATCACTCATATGGTTTGATTGCCAAAGTACAACAGGCATATACTTGAAAAGGAGCAGTATTTTAAATTATTAACTATGTGTTAATGTGTTTTATTCATCGTTAACTATAATGTACAAAATGCGAGAATTTCAATGACCTTAAATTTGGCGGAATTTCCCCTCACTTTAATCCATTTACTTAATTTGGTGAAAGTTCTCAAGTTAGATCGTCTAAATTCGCCTTAATAACTGCATTCTTTCTGCACTAATAACTGCTAAATTAAAAAAATTAAAGCTAAACTCTAGTAAAACCTACACTTTTTTAAAAAAATACTATTTCGGTACGCTCTCAGAAAATTGCGCCAAGCCCAAAACTGTGAAAATCGGTAGAACCTACTACGTTCTCAAAATCGCCATATCAGCCATTTTTTTTTTCGCCAAACTAAAAAATATACATATTAGTCTCGGAAATCTCCAAATCCTTATTCTTTTACACATAAAAAAACATTGAATTCCTGCTCTGATTTCCCACGCAGACGATATTTTAATTAAAAAATAACCTAGCAAATATTTGAAACAGAAAAAAAGTATTATTCCTTTATTTTTAATGCAAGAGTATAAATCATTTAATAAATTCGCCAAACATGGCAACCTCGATGCTTATTTCTCACATTTTCACTACAGGGGTTACAATCGCGGAGATGCTGAGAGCAAAAATTAGTGTTTTTGACGGGTTTTTTTATCAATCTCCTAAACTAATTCGAATTTCGAAATTTAAATTAGCGGAAGACCTTCCTCGGAATTTTTCGAATAAGTGGACACCTCGATCGAAACTCAACTCCCAGCGGTTTCGGAGGAGATTATGCTACACACAGACAGACAGACGCGCACAGATTTTAATAGTATAGATAGAAGATGATTTTGAAAGAAATCATCCCTTGCTCAAGAAGTTGACACCAGAAATTTATCTATTATTGCTGGTATTAGCAAAAATCAAAGAAAATATCAAAAATATCTGGGCACAAATGGGTTAACTACCATCAGCAACTAATAAAAAATTTGGTAACAAAAAATTACAAATTTCTATAAAATTAAATTTAAAACAGAAGTCAATTTTTACTCTTAAGGCATTGGAGGTTTAAACAAAGGGATGCTAAAGAAAAAATATTCATTTTTAAGATTAACAGAGAAAGATTGAAATTAGAATGCTTAGAACGTGTGATGACTTTTGTAAAAATCCGGGAGATTTACAAACGTTTAAACATATATAGAAAAATTAAAAATGTAGCAGTTTTGCTGAATTTGGAGCAAAAATTTCCAAAAATGATCTTTTTGTAGCAGATTGGCACATCAGGATTGATTTGGCACAATTTGGAGCGATTGGAGCAGCTGGCACATCCCTGAATGAAACGTTTAAATTGCCAATTGAACTATTTTTATAAGTGTGAGGAAATTATGACTCCGAAATTAGATCCTTAAGCCCGAAACGAAATTTTAAAGTTTTTGAAAGATGGTCGCTCAAATTCTGTTATTAATAAAAAGCATTAAAAAATCAGTAATCTGTTAGAAAAATGTATTTTCTATCAAAACTTCGAAAAGAAATAAAATTTGGCTGGCAATTAAAAACTCCAGGAAAAAAATGTGGACGAAAGGAAGTCCTTGGTGAAAAAGAAAAAAAGAAACTGAAAAGACTTAGCGCTGTAGAAAATCCTCTGCCTCAAAAAACTTCAGCAAAGAAACTACAGATACCGCAATCGACAATTTGTCGCCAGATAAAGAAAAGTGACGAAACCAGTCTGTCATCAAATGTATGCTAAGACCGTAGAAAAACAAACAAACAAAAAACGTTCTTGGCCTTTGTATTTAATGTTACGCAAAGGCAGATAGAAAACATGGATAACTTAGGATGAAGCCTTGTTTCATCTGTCATCTACAACTGGTAAAACTGCAAAACGAAGATACATGTATTTCACGCGAACACCGTCGCAAAGATGCAGCTGTTTTGCAAAAGGCAAGTTGGTCATCTAGCGTTATGGTATGGATGGTAATGTCCTTTCAAGGATTAACAAAACAATTTTTTTGTAGAACAAATGGCTAAAATTGATGCTAAATACCATCAGAATAAAGTTTTGAGAAATGGGTACCATCATCCCCTGACTATGCTCCTTGCGATTATCTTTTGTGGGGATACTTAAAAAAACAATTAAATAGAATTACAGTAAGAACACTTCAAGGGCTTAAAAAAGCAAATCAAACAGGAAGTTGGAAAAATACCCCTAAAAATGGTCGGAAAAGCTCTTTTGGCTTGGCCTAAACGTTTACGTAAGTGTACTATGCTAAAGTAAACCACATTGAAAATTTCATGTAAATAACTTAATTCAATAAAAATTTATGAGTCTCTGAAATTGTCACATTATTTTTCTTTGTTTCTGTGATTATGGCAACGCTACACTAGGACGATCTGCTAAGGATGGGGGTGCCTTGGTAGGAAGACTTTGTAAGGCTTCTAACGCGTATTCACGTTACATCTGGAGAAAAACCTAGCAAAACTCCAGACCCTTAGATCGACAGCCGCGCGATGGGACCCGAACCCGAGACCTTCACACTTCGGCTGTCTACCATTTAACCACCACATTACTTTTGAATCAACCTGTATTAGAACAACAAGTTTGCAGAATCCTCCGGCTTATGACCATGTCACTAAGCCCTGTAGTTTCAAGTTTCATATGTCATGAAGATAGAGGGGATTGGATGGGGCGTTCCAATTTCACATCATCAGCGATTATAATATACCGGCAAAAGCTCAAAAAAATCCTTCTTAATAAAAAATGAACTCATCATCAGACAAAGGGGATACTATCTAGGTGAGGACACAGAAGAAAAAAAAATTAAGTGAAGACGAGGAAAAAGAAGCAGTAGAGAAAACCTCCGATAGCAGAGTGTGTCAGGAAAGAAGAAGAGGGGGGGGGAGCTGTAAGTTTCTGTATTTTATAAAAGCCTTTAAGCCTATTACCCCAGAACGCAACTTAGTTCCCCCCCCCCCCTCTGTTCTCTTCTTCCTTGCAGAGACAGGAGGGAGAAAAAAAAGTATGTACCGTAAGGCAGTGAAATAATGGAGCATGAAGAACACTCGCCCGAGATAAAAGTGGGAACGGAAGGGATGGAAGGAGTGAGAGAGTGGAGGAGGCGGAGAGATGTAAGTGACTACACGAGTTTACAACTTCCTATCCGAGGACGCGATTCTTGTCAAAAGAAAAAAAAATCAACTTTCATTAGTAGAAGTTGACGAGAGAAGTCTTCTGTAGTTGGAGATAGCCGGATCTCATGTTAGTCCACTAGCAGGTCGAATTTAAGGCTGCTCCTTTTACAAAACTATAAGTATAAGCGTCACAGACATTTGTTCTGACTTTGCCCAACCAAAGAATCCAGGTGTTTTTTTAAACCAAGAAAAAACCCAACTGTTTTTTTTTTTTCAAAATTTTAACTATTGTAAAGTTTAAAAACAGCCTCTACTACCACTATCCAAGGAAAAAAAAATTTTTCTCTCTAGACGACTTTTTCTAGAGAAGACTTTTCCTTGCCTATAGTTTGAAATAAAATGCATAAGCACTTCTTAACTATAAAGAATATTAATAAAAACTTTTAATTCAGCACTAGTATAGTACTTTAATTCCATTATTAAAATTATTACCAATAATCAATTTATATAAAAGCAAAACCAGATTGGTTATTATTATTGATTTATACATTTTTCATGTATAATTGATTAATTATTAATAATTTAACCATTTTTTCTTTTATAATTGATTTTTGTAATCAGTTAGCTGCTTTAAGTTGTATTTAATAATTAGAAATAGAATATATTTCAAACATTCTTAACCTCAAACCGTTTCCTTAAAAAAAAAAAAAAAAAAACGGGTTTTTAAGAACCCTGGCTTACAGGACTTTTGAACATCTTTAAAAACACGTCATTAACGTTAAGCACTCGAAAAAAATAATACCCCTGCACCCAAATACACTTTGCACTTCTTTTTCAGCACTACAGTCCGCCAAAGCCGTCTCAACTAGCTTTCTTCAACGAACCCCGATCAGTCGCCATGGTTCGTCAGTGATTGACCTTTAATAATTTGAGCGATCTATAATAATCTTGTGCGAAGCCTTTATCTTTATTCTGGTACCCCCTGGTAATGTACCCCGAAAATGGGGCATTGTCACAACATACATTACTGTCAAAGACATTAAATACTGGTAATAAATGTTCCTTGTATTCATATTAATGGCATAAAGTGTGAATGAAAAAATTGTCAAAGATCATTAACAATAAGAAGAGTCAAGAGTATCACCAGTTCTCGACTAATACTTAGTGATTAAAATTACTTAAGAACTTTATAAAATAAGAGATATATAAAATACCAAAGAGCGATCGTTTCGCATACAGAAGGTCCACCCTTCCTCAGCAGCAAAAAGTTCTACACCTAACATACGCAGGGAAATTAGAACTGAAAGTAAACACAAAGCAAGTTGTCCTTTGGATGAAGGGAGGGGGGGGGGGAAACCCAGAGAGAATGAAAGTTGAACGAGAGGTAGGTGGTTTTGGGAGAGATGAAATTAGGAAAAAAAAATCAGTATAGTAAGTTAAAAATGAATAAGAAAAAACTGTGGCAAACTAAGAATATGCAAATACAATACATTTGAATTCATGCGGAAAGTCTAAAAATTTATATTAGAAAAGGCCATTAGTTTAAGAAAAACTTGCACGAGGAAGCATTCAGAGGTAGATACCTCAGAAGAAGCTAAATTATTGTAACTAGAACCGTTTTTAAAGGCGAATGCCACCTTCAGTTAATACTGCTTCCACGGCAATACGCGATACGAGACCTAGGTTTGTAAGACGAGACAGTCCCGTGTCTCGTTTCATCTCTAATCCACCCCTTTTGTCTACGCAACGAAGCCCTTTCTCCAAATCATATTTATTTGTCTGCTCTCACAACTCTGAAAACTTTCACCAAGCAAATTTAGAAGAAAAAAATAAGATCTCTTGAAAGATTAAAAATGCATTCCAATAAGTACGCTCAGTTATTCTACAGCCCGGAGACAGGAGCAAATTATCATATTCAACCGAATCGGAACACGAAAAAATATCAGTTCTGTGTCACTAAGCGCCTAGAATGCATTAATTTGTATATTTTACAGATTCCCCCCCCCAAATGTATTCCTTTTAAATCTTATGGCTACTTCTTCTTCTCGCCTGACTACAGCATTATGAGTTTAGAATGAACAGAAGAGCCCATACACACCTCAACAGCAAAAGCGGAAGAAAAAGAGAGAAAGGACGTCTGCACTAAATTCTTTCTCGACACGTGTGTCTGCGGTAGCTGTGATCAAAATGGCGTCTGCCCCGACACTATTACATTCGTCTAATTTTGCCAGCCACGTTTTCCTTTTAATTAAAACGAAAGGGGGTACTCTCTCGAGGGACTAAAACAGAGTGACGTCAGGCGAGTCCCCCCCCCCTTCTTTCCTTCTCTCTTCTTTGCACACAAGCGTGAATATATGTTTATCGATTTGAGAAGTTTTTAGAAGTTTCTTAGATCTACCAAACCGTCTCGCCAAAGTATGCATGCACTTCAATAAAGTAATTTTGCAGAGCACAGAAGTTTTGCACAGTTATAACCATAGTGCTTACAAAATTTTATTTTTCGAATCGATCCCCGCTGACATTAGTACGTGCATATTTATCAATGCGTCAGCCCAATTTGTCTTTCCTTTTTCCATTACGCCAGAAAAAGTGTCATAATCCACGAGTGTGCGTATTTGCCGTTCTTGTTCCATAACACACTTCTACTTCTCTGGAACTAAAATAGTCTACTAAAGCTGTTTCTTTGTCAGGCTTATTCTGATTATACTTCACTTTTATAATAAATAGCAGGGTATGGTAATTTCTCGAGAAATATAAAAGATATTGCTAAGGTGGGTTCAGTTTTAGGGAGGACTTATCTTATAACGCCCACCTTTTCAATAAATAATCAAAAATCGCCAACCTTGACTGCTTTTGACATTTTTCTACCCCCTTGCCATCTGTCTACCTTTGGAAAAGTGATTCGCTGTTTCTGAGTTTAGTCAAAAACTCGTCCCTGAAATTAATAATACTGAAGTTCTAAACAACCGACATTACTTTCCAGCAACATTTCACATAACTAAATGAACACAAATTAAGCGATTAAATATTCCACTGTTAAGATGCTTTTAAGAGAAATCTTGTGACCAAGTCGGCAGTCGGTGAAACGTATGATCCCGATTGCATCTTATATTCCATTCAGATCGGATCTGTGGTGACGTCAACTCTCGATAATTTATAATTTTCTCTGATGTAGTGAAATATTAGCACGCGGAACTTTTATTATTTGTTTATTAGTGATGTATCTCGTGACAGTATTGTTTGGCAGCGTTTCTAAAAATTAGTGTAATCTTAAAAAGTGCAGTTGTTCGGTTGTTGGAAAAATTTACTATGCTTTGTAGCAAGAAAAACAAGAATAATATAATTTAAAAAAAAAGTGAATTCCTACTTAGGTCAACAAAAATTTTTTGTTACTTTTAATTAAATTAAATTATTAATTAATTAATTATAAATTAATTAATGCAGGGCCGTTTGTGAAGCAAGGGTCGATACCATTAATCTAGTTTGTTCGTTCAGTTTATTATTTTCATTCATTTTTAATCCCAAGTAACAGGATCTGAAATTAATTAATTAAATTTAATTAATGAATTAATATTTGAAAAACATGAATTAACACCAAGTAACATCCACTACAAGTTTAAAAAAATGTATTTGAACTTGAGTGGATGAATAAAAAAGTATTTTATTAACGATATATGAACAAGATGATGGAATGTGATCGAAACGATCGTATGTAAGTGATCGAAACATACTTCTAATTAGAAATGTTCGTCAAATTAAGAGTAGCTTTCAGATGTGGCATTTGTTACTGGGGGTTGTATACATATTAAAATACGAAATTTAATTTTTATACTGTCCCTCCTTTCCAATCACTTATATTTAGAAAAATGTTGGTCTTTGTCTAAGAAAATTAATTTAAAAAATCCCGTGTCTCTAAGTGAAATAGTTAACGAGAAAATTAATTTTGAAAATGATGACTTACATCACTTTACTTAACATGTTGGCGTCAGTTTTCAGGCTAAAAAATCACGAGACGCTGGGCAGGAAGGATTAAAGTGCTCTCTGGCGATTTGGCGTGCAGTTAGACTCCTTTGGCAAGAGTCGTTTCTCCCGCTGTTATACACTGCACGCTAGGGGTTGCCGCCCGCAAGTTGATCAGCGAAAAAGAGTACAGTTAGAAATTCTATGTTCTTTTCCTAATATTTTATGATTTTATTTGTTTAGTAAAATGAGAAATCAAGCTTTAGAAATTCCATGTTCTGTCTTTTTCCTAATATTTTATGATTTTATTTATATATTGATTGTTCTACAAATATATTTGAATGCATTTAATGTTGCAATATATTTACATACAGCATTTCAATAATCCGTTTCTGTCACTGCTATGGAATAGAAGTAAGGTGTTAGAGGGGGAGGGGGTGGGCTTTAAAAAAGTACGCATTTATTTATGTAATAACAAGAATGGAAAATATGATTTATGTCAGAGGTGGTCAAAAATTTTAAGTCACGGAGCACTTTTGAAATGGAAAATTCAACGTTTGAGCATAGCATTTTAACTCGCAGCTATTTACAGTTTTCTTGTTATCTTTTTTTATTTTATTTTATTTTATTTTTTTTGAATGTTTTACTTCTTTCCCTTGTCTTGCCTTTGCCATTTGAAAAAAAAAAAAAAAAAAAAAAAAAAAAAAAGACAAAATGTCATGACAATACAAGAAATTTCCAGATTTCACCATTCAATTCCCCCCCCCCCCTGTCTTTATACATAGACAATGTTTTGACTGAATTACAGTAAGTTGTATTTAAAACAAATAATAAATCGTTTGCGGTTTAAAACAAAGTCAACAGTAAAAAAATTATCTAGAATTTGCTTTCTCATTTAATTTTAAGTTTTTAGCTATATACCTTATTAATTTTTCACTGAAACAAATGGTCAAAAGAAAGTCTTAAAAAATCGTTCTTGAATGCCCATTAGTTTTTTCTTTCACTGAATTAGTAGTTTGTGTTTAGTTAAAAGAATTTAGCATTTTATAAATATAGATTATATGTAAATGAACTTTACACAAAGTTTAACATTTACTTTCTTAGCGTTACAAAGACGAACAGTTATTATTCTTTGTTGTTACACACATTATTGCTAGCCCATATTAATCTTTCAGTATCCTACAAGAATCAGTAATGCAATTTTCGTCCTCGCTTCAATCTGCATCCATGGGAACATATAGGTTTAAACCCGAAGAGTTTATCTGCATCTATAATCCATATCTATAAATTGCTAAAACCCCGGACTAAACATTTAATAAAGAAGGGTTTTCTATAATCGTATGTAAATTTCATACAAAAGCCAAATGATGGTTGCTTTTTAAATGTCCACTGTTTCTTTTTTATTTCCATAACATATTACCTTTAAATCTAAAATTTTTTTATTCATATTTAAATGCATGCATTTAAATATGAATAAAAATTTTAGATTTGCAATTTTAGACTGCAATTTTAAATGCATTAAAATATATATTTAGAACAATTAATAAACAAATAAAATCATAAAATATTAGGAAAAGAACGTGGAATTTCGAACTCTACCAAAGTAAATAAAAAACTTTGTAAAAAACACACATAAGAAGTTATAGGTAAGAAGTTCTTACCTATAACTTCTTATGTGTGTTTTTTACAAAGTTTTTTATTTACTTTATCGTTTAACACCAGTAATTTGAGTGTTTTTTACCGTTCTGACTGTACTCTTTTTCGCGGATCAACTTGCGGGCGGCAACCCCTAGCGTGCAGTGTATAACAGCGGGAGAAACGACTCTTGCCAAAGGAGTCTGACTGCCTCCCTGCCCAGCGTCTTGTTAAAAAATCTTTACTTTAGGGGACCAACTATGAGTTGATGAAAAATAAATACAGATCCAATTGTTGGGAAAAGCAATTAAACGCGTTCAAATGTGTGAAATTAACAGGTACAAATTTAATCTAAAATTATCGCTACTGCTTTATGAAATTAGCGATAATTTAGTCTTTTAAGGGGTCATCCACCAATTACATCACACTTCCAGCGAAGGAATTTTAAAGTGTAAAAGAGAATGACAAAATAAGTTAATATGGTGTGGGTAACTTTCCCTAGAAACTGCCAAATATACGTTACTGAAAAGTTCTAGCTAAATTAGGATTTGAAGAGCCAACTATGTCTATCAAGTGACTATTAACATGAATTAACGACAGTTGAAAAGTAATTACATTTTTCTCACTTTCGAGACATCCCCTTATTGCTTGGCGACAATTGCCAAAATTTTTAAATTGATATATCTCTGAAACTATTCCGCGTGGAGACACGGGATTTGTTTTATTAATTTTGTTAGGCAAAGAGCAAAATTCTTCTAAATATAAAGGGTAGGAAAGGAGGGACTGTATAAAAATTAAATTTCGTATTTTAATAAGTACACAACCCCCAGTAAAACAAATGCCATATCTGAAAGCTACTCTTAATCTGACGAACTTTTCTAATTGGAAGTATGTTTCGATCACTTACGGTTTAAAAAATAATCGCCTTAACATCTATTTTGAATCACCCGGAATATATAGGGAGAGTGTGAACTAACAATAGGAATTGAATGAATAAAATAAGTTTTAAGCCAATATTTGCAGACTTTTATTTATTACTTTTACATGTCCCGACTTCCCAAACTCCGGAGTACGACAGATCTATAACCACTCATTTAAAATGTATCTCATATTACGTGCATGTATAGTTTAAGAAGACTGGTATGTTTTGCTTCTAGAACATTCCTGTAGGATTTTAGTATTTTAGACTGTTGGTTTCGAACTGTGCTCTCTCCAGAGCCAGAAAACATTGAGCGGGATGGCTGCATTTTTCTGGAAGACTCCGCGTAATGTTTTATTCAATCCGTTTTGTTTCTTTTTACGAAAGCATACACGAAAGGGAGGAAGGATATTTCTAGCATATTTATCATTCCCTTTTATTTTTCCAAGTTTGTCTTTCCCATTATATCCACTCAGTAACGGGAAAGGGAGGTTCCTCTCATGATGTTTCATTTTTAGCATAATGATAAATTCCTTTTCTGATATGGAAAACGAATTTGGATTTATTTCTAACATGAACTTATACGAAAAAGGCACTAAATTTAAAAAAAAATCTGATGTGAACACCACATGACTTCCTTGTACGTCTATTAAATCATAAATATTTTCGTTTCACTACATCTAAACTTATTTTGTTTGAAAGAGATAAAATACTACAATATTAGTAAGATTTAGAGATTTCGTGCCAAATATTTGAGATATCGGGAAGCTGGGTTCAATTTGAAAGGTTTGTTTTAGGCATTTAATTGAGTGATATTTCGCCAAAAGCCGACAAGCTCGAGATAGTTAGCGAGATTTTGGTCATAGTCGCAATAGTGAATTATCACAGATTTAACGAATAAAAGGTATTCATACACATAAATGTATTTATAGTCTTTTTGGTTGACCCTGTAAATAAATTACTCAGTCCATTGCAATCAAAAAAGAGATTCACAGTTAGATGTTACAATAGTTCTAAATACAAACTTTCAACATTCTACGGTTAAAAGTTTTAGAGTTATGCGAAATACGTAACGATTTTTGGAGTTAAATTTAGCGATATTTCGTAAAACTCGAAAAAGCCGAAAGCAAATGGTGAGATTTTGGGCATGGACCAAACAATGGCTGACTTCAGACTTAATACACTGAAGATGACCATAGATATTAGTGTATAGAAAATCTTTTGGGTTCTTCTGTACATGAACTCTCCAGTAGATTGGAATCAAAAATCGATGTGCACAACTACATGTTACAAAAATCTTATATATAAAATTTCAACAGTCTACGACTAAGCGTTTTTGAGATATACGAATTACATACATGCAAACATATAAACACCAAAAGTCGTCAAGCTTGGCGATTTTGGCGCAATTTTTGAGGGAGGCACAAGACCGTCATCGGACCATTATCTGACTATAGGGTAGGATGGTACTGTGCTTGAAAAGTATGAATGTCTCTAAAACTGCCATTGACAATAATATATTGGAATTTTTTTTTAGTGTTCCTGTACAAGAACTAAAGTGATAATGACACTATTTTCGATGGAGATATTCATTATGTAATCCTTAACAACATGTATCACTTTTGATTCGTTTGAAATAGCTTAATATCTCTAAAATACACTTTAATGAATTTCTGCCCATAAAGCGTAATATAGAGAAAATCTTTTGGGGGGCCATGTAAATAAACTATCCAGTCGATTGGAACCATAAAGAGAGGTGCACAACTAGATGTTACAACATTCCTAAATATATATACTTTCAACATACTACGACTAATAGCTTTTGAGATACGAGAGTTTCATGCATACCGTATGTACAGACGTCAGGGAAAATTCTGGTCAAAATGGACTAATGTTCGGTGGGATGGACTGTATACGCAATTATACGAACATGTATACGTGCGTACGATGAGATGTCTCGGAAAACTTAAAAGTAAATTTAGAGGCAGTCAAAATCCTTTTTTTTTTTCTTTTTGTCAAAATCTAGATACTAAAAATTTTCGCGATCACATTACGTCCTTGTACAAAGTACAACGAAGAAAAATTGTGCCAAAGATTATCAATTTCGAAACATATTTTAACGAAAATGCAAGCCTCATTTGTTTTGTAAGATAAATTAATAATAATTTTTCAAAGGATAGTTATATCTGTAACCCGTCAATATTTTCGTATTGTATCGGTAGCTTTCCCAAATAACTATGAGCAGCACATTGAAAATTAAAGCGTAAAATAAATATTTTCCGTGCTGCTGCAGTCATAAAACCGAAGATTTGTCAGGGACCAAGCTGAAAATCGCGGGATTCCGATAACCACCGCAGACCTGAAAAAAACATGCTTTTCTTTTTCGTTTCTAGAACATGATAATTTTATTCCCATTCTTCATCCTGTGCCAATTCAAAGTTTTTATAAATGCAATAGAAGGAAATAGACTACTGTGTGTGAGTGCACAGAAGGTATATTTTCTACCAAAGACTGTACCTAATGTTTTATTCGATTCCCTTTTATCTGTAGGAAGTACAGCGGAGCGAAAAATATTTACATATTCTATCCATTCCCATTTCGCTTATTCCTATGTTTTTAGTTTTCGTACGATTTGCTTAGCAATGGTGGAACTATTTTTTCTCTTTTTCTCTAAACAGGATATTTTCACGAGCATAGCGGCATAGCAACCAGTGGACCATCCATTATTGAGTAACAAGCCTCAAGCGTAATATAATTTAACGGGTGATACCCGATTCTGAACACCATGAAACGGTATTCAAGTTGTTACATTATTGTAATACACTGAATTTGTTAAAAATACCTTCCACCCTGATTTTTCAGCAGTATATTATATTTTGAGGTGATTAACGATATTTAAAACTAATGCTTAAACCCGTGCCCAGCAAAGCATTTAAACAGCCATTATGGGAAGCAATACAGCCGAAAGAAAGTTTTTACTGCGTTCTACTTTTTAATGATGAAAGAGAACATTTAAAAATTAATTCAGATTAAAAAAGTACAGATAAAAAAATTAAATTACTTCACCATAATAAAAAAATATTCCAATTCTAAACCAGTACTGTTTGGCAAATTCTCGCCAAATATATCAGACATTGCCAAGCTGAGTTCAGTCTTCGGGACTTATTTTTTGAAGCCAATTTGGCGATACATCGTCAAATTGACCAACATTGGTGACTTTTGACATGTGTCGGTACCGGCAAACCTTTTTAAGCTATACCATTATTCCCATTGAAAACAGTAGGGTCTGGCGAGTTCTCGAAAAATATAGAAGATACCGCCAAGCGGAATTCAGTTTGGAGAACTTATTTTTTGAAGCCAAATTTGGCGATAAATCGCAAAAGTGCTCAACCTTGACAACTTTTGATATTAAGACCAACGCCATTACTGGCAACCCTTTGGGCAATAGCACTAAACACACGTTTTCTGAATGATAAAATCGTCAGAACGAGACGAAATTGATACGAGACCAAATCTGAGCAATGCTCTTTCCAATAAAAAAAGAATTTTTGAAATTGTTCCGTGTGATAAAAAATTACCACTGTACATAGATTAGAAAAAAAAAAGTAAGAAAATCTAAACCACTTTCAGATTTTAAATACGCACTAAAGTGCTATATTTTAAAAGCGTATCATAATTCATGCGTCGTCCCTATTTTTCTTCCTTATTCAATTAAGTTGGAAGTGTATCATTATTCATAAGTGTTCCGTATTTTTCTTCCTTGTTCTAGAAAACCAATTTTTGGAATCGAAATCTATCTTAAGATCGCCTACTAAAACTCTTACAATCTTTCACAAGTATATTCCAACAATATATCACGGTTTTAAATATTGTTTGGAATGTGGATCATAATACATGAGTGTGCCGTGTTTGTCTTTCTTGGGTTGATTCCTACTTTAACGCCCTGACTCTCGCCAAGGTGGTGATAATTAAACACATGTAGTAACCATGACGATTTTTCGTAGCTATGTGGCAACCATAATTTAGAATTAAAATGGCTATTTGGAATAACATGTAAGTAAAGGATTCCGTTACTTACTTATTTATTTATTTTGGGTTGCCAATTAATGTAGTTTTAATAATTAAGTGTCTACGAATTCCTTAACTGGTGCGTTTATCGCTAATTTGTTCACTTTAGTTTTCATCTAATTCTTTTGGGGCGTTCAAAATTGTGCATAACTCTTAGAGACCAATCTGCAAAGCTCGCCAAAGTGCGGCGATTTTTTTAGGTTGGCGGAAGTGGGGACGTTAAAATAGGAATCAACTCTTTCTTGTACCATAAAACACATCTGTGGAATCGGAATCTATCTTAAAATCGTCTACTAAAACTGTTTTACACCTTCGCCAAGCATATTCCAACTATCCTCTACAATTTTAAATACTGTTTGGAATGGGCATCATAATCCATGAGTGTGCCGTGTTTTCCTTCTTTGTTCCTTAAAACACTTCTTCGGAATTGAAATCTACAGGGTGTCCGAAAAGTGCTTGCCACATTTCAAAAATTCATACAAAAGCAACAAATTGTTGTATGAATATCACGTTTAAACCAAAGGAGCGAAATTCGATCAGTCGGAGTGGAAAGTGAGCCAGTTTTCAAAAGTGAGCTTCTCCTTTAGGAGCGTTTTTCGATCACAAGAGCGGAGCGGAATATAACAATAAGCGAGGGGAGAATTTCTCGGAAAAAACAGGGAGGGAGAAAAGGCGTTCTCAGAAAAAAGACTACTTGAAGAGCACTGTTACGTCCTAAAATGCAACTGCTTGGGCGATAACACGCCAAGACTAGAACGCCTCCTGTGTTTTACATACTTTCTCCCTATCTTTTCTCTTCGCTTTGGATTTCGTGCTGTATGGTCAGCAGATTTGTAGGGGCAATAGAAGTCCAGTTAATTCGTCAAATTGATTAGTTATTGTGCTAAATTAAATGTAAATATGTTTTGATATGTACATACTGTAAATAAAGTTCACTTTAAATATCGACGGACTATTGTAGCACTATCCATTATGGTCCGTAGCGACCGGAGTGCTAACCAGCTTCCTACGGATATTTAGTTCATATATTGCGAATTATAGTTATTATCGTAGTTATAGGTATTTGTAATTGATCCTGGTCGTAGCTGCAAATATTGGAATATAATCGGTCACCTATGGCTAATAAAGCTCTCGTCGCTTTAAATAGAAAAAAGGACAGTTTACAAGCGAAATCGACTCGCTTAAAAACTTTCGTCGACTCTTATAGACCCTCCTTGGATGTTAACAAAGATGAAATCGAATTGAAATCGAAGTTGGATACAATTCGTGAAATTAAAGACAGCCTTAAAGATCTACAAGATAGTTACTTTCAACTTCCAGAAGCAGTTGACCCTTCGAAGGACTTAGCCGACGTCGAAACAATAGAAATAGAGAACGAAGATTTAGAGGTAAGTCTGAAAATACTTATCTCTAATCTTAAAGTATCTAGTATTGGAAACCATGAAAATAAACTTACTAGTTCAAATGAAATTAAGTATCGTTTGCCTGAAATTCCTCTCCCGACCTTTTCAGGAAAGGTACAGGAATTTCAAAGCTTTAAGGATCAATTTATGTCTATTATTGGAAAAAATGAGCAATTAACCGACGTTCAGAAGCTATTCTACTTAAAAGCTTCACTCAAAGGTGATGTAAAATTAATAGAAACTCTTGAAGATACATTTGAATCTCTCCTTTCTGCTCTAGAAGATAGATATCAAAATAAAAGGGTTGTCGTAGATGCACATATATCGAATATATTAAATTATCCGAAGGTTCAGGAAAATCCAGCTCAATTACGACTATTGTTAGATAATATAAGAGGAAATCTCCGCGCATTAAAACTGCTAAATTTTGAAAGGAATGATTTGGCTGATGTTTTGTTACTTAATATTTTGCTGCAAAAAATTGATCAGGACACCAGAAAGGAATTTGAACTTACTCTTAAAACAAATGATGTGTCAAATTTCGAAACGTTCTTAAATTTTCTGGAAGAACGAACACGTATATTAGAAGGTTTACAGAAAACAAATTATTTTAATTCTAAAGTCTCACAACCTAAATTATCTAATAGTAATTCAAATCAGAAACTTCGTGCTAAAACATTGTTAATGCATAATTCTAATGTGTCACATGTATGTGTGGTTTGCAATCAAACCCACCCAATCTATCGTTGACAACAGATCAAAGAATTACCAGTAGCTGAGAGATTTTCTGTAGTAAAAAAGCATTCCTTGTGTATAAAATGTTTAACCCCCTCACATAAAGTGGTAGAATGCAAATTTAAATATAACTGTAAGCTATGTGGCAACCCCCATAATTCACTTTTGCATTACGCATCCAATACAGAAAAAAAAGAAAAGCGAATTTTCGGAATCACGCGAAAATGACAGCAAGCGTTCCGGCGCTTTGGAGGATCAGCCCCTTGAAGAGCCCCCACTATCTGTCTGTGCTAGCACAAGCTGCTCTCCTGATAACCCCCAGACTGTTGTTTTGGCCACAGCTGTGATTTATGTGAAGAATGCAGCTGGAAAGAGACAACCCTTGCGGTTTTTGCTAGACTCTGGTAGTATGGTGAATGTTTTATGCAGAGACACCGCCAATTTGCTGAGTTTGAAACAAGAAAAAATAAATATGCCAATCGCAGGATTAAATGGAACTGTCATTCCGATTAAATCGAAGGTACGCGTTGAAATTTCTAACTCGCCTTACGATACGTTAGGGTTTCAGACTTTCTCATTGTACCAAAATTCACAAACATAACGCCCGCAAGGCATTTAAATATTGATTTTAGAAAATTGCCTAGTGGTGTAAATTTAGCAGATCCGGTATTTTATAAACCCGGAAAAATCGATGGTTTACTTGGGGCACAATTATTTTTTGATATATTGAAATCAGAAAAATTGAAACTTAGGGACTCTAGCTTAATTCTTCAAGACAGTGTTTTCGGTTTTATCGTTAGCGGCTCAAATGACATTTCAACCGAGACCAGCGATTATTATTGTGGGTTATTACAGGAATCTGATAGCATTGACGACTCACTCAAAAGGTTTTTTGAAATTGAAACAATTGATGAGTCTATACCTATTTTAAGTGACGAAGAGAAGGAATGCGAAAGGCATTTTATGGAAACGCATTACAGAATGGCAGATGGACGATATATGGTTCAAATGCCCTTGAAAACGGGCGAGGTTTTGGGGGATTCAAGAGAAATAGCGGCTGCTCGATTAGAATCGCTATGGAAAAGGTTAAATCGAGATCCTAACTTGCAGTCCCTATACACAGAATTTATGAAAGAATATCGGGAATTGGGGCATATGGTGGAAGCTCCCAACGATCGAGAACCAGATGTTAGCTACTATTTTCCTCATCACGGAATCTATCGTCCGAATAATACATCAACGAAGTTAAGAGTAGTGTTTAACGGTTCTGCTAAAACATCTACTGGTGTTACTTTAAATCAGCTCCAGAAAAATGGGAAAATACCCCAGCAAGATCTGTTTTCAATAATGCTTCGTTTCAGAAAACATGCGTATGCCTTTACAGCAGATATTAGAATGATGTACCGCCAAATTCTAATTCATCCATCGCAAAGAGATTTACTTCGAATTTTATGGAAGGAAGGCGAATCCCAACCAGTTAAAGCATACCAACTTTGCACTATTACTTATGGCACAACAAACGTCCCTTATCTAGCAACAAGAACATTGAAACAGCTGTTTGATGATGAAGAAGAATCATTTCCTGAAGCAGCGGCTGTTGGACGAGAAGATTTCTACATAGACGATATCCTTACGGGATCTAGTGATTTAGAAGGTGCAAAGAATTTACAAGACCAGTTAGTTCAGTTACTAGAGCGCGGAAAAATGTATCTTCATAAATGGAGTTCAAACAATGTCGATCTCCTCCGCAGTATTTCAAGTAATGAAAATTATGCTTTCGATGACTCGAACCAAGTGAAATCTGTTAAGGCTTTAGGAGTGCTGTGGAACCCTCAAGACGACTGTTTTACCTTTAAGGTAAAGATTCAACAACAAGGGACATACACTAAAAGAACTGTTCTCTCGGACATTTCGAAGATCTTTGACCCCTTAGGTTTGATTGGTCCAGTTGTGACTAGAGCTAAGGTGTTCATGCAATGCCTCTGGCTTCTACATTTGAATTGGGATTCACCTCTACCGGAAGACGTTAAAGGAAAATGGTTAGAATTCGTGTCTCAACTTAAGAGTATTGAAAATCTTAGCATACCAAGATATTTTCCTAATGATGACAGTATTATTTTACACGGATTTGCGGATGCATCAAGCATAGCCTTTGGAGCTGCTATTTATACTCAGTGGAAGCAAGCAAATGGAACAAGTTTTGTTCACCTTCTTTGCAGCAAATCAAGGGTTGCACCAATTAAGCCGGTTTCAATTCCTCGTCGTGAGCTTCTTGCGGCACATCTACTGTCGCATCTTACTCGAAAGGTAGTTAAAGCCTTAAATATTAAGGTCTGTACGACAGTTCTATGGACAGATTCAACTATCGTTCTCGCATGGTTGAAAAGGTCGCCTCATGAGTTGAAAACATTTGTCGGCAATCGAGTTTCGACGATTCAAGAACTGACAAAGGACTATCAGTGGAGACATGTGCCTTCAGCTGACAATCCTGCCGATCTCGTTTCGCGAGGTCTTGCTCCTGATCAGATGCAGACCCAAGACTTGTGGTGGAAAGGTCCAGCCTTTCTCTCAAACTTCACGGATTCGCAAGAAGATTATAATTTAGAATGCGTCACAGACACTAGTGAATATAACTGTGAACTTAAAAAACCAATGAACATTAGCTTAGCTTCTACAGTGGATAATCCAGTGTTATCAGATCTTATTTCTTTTACTAATAACTATATGAAATTAATAAGAATTATTAGTTTTCTTTAAAGGTTCATCGGAAATTGTAGAAAAGGAAATCTTACAGGTCCCATTTCCAGTAAGGAGCTGTTAAGGGCAGAACAGATTGTTCTGAGATGGGTCCAAAAGGGCAGTTTTAATAAAGAGTATAACGTAATAAAAGAAGGGAAACCTCTTCCAGGTAAAAGTTCTTTGAAAACCTTAAATCCTTTTATTGACGAGAACTGGTTACTTAGAGTCGGTGGTCGACTTCAAAATTCAAGGGTTAGTTTTGATCAAAAACATCAAATTATTCTTCCGGCAAAAAATAAGGTAACTTGTTTAATCTTAGAATTTTATCACAAAAAATATCTTCATTCTGGCCCACAATCCCTTTTGTTCTACACTAGACAAAAATTTTGGCCTATTAATGGAAGGAATTTGACTCGAAAAATTGTTCATAATTGTGTCATATGCGTTAAAAACAGACTAGTTACTGTAGATCAGCTAATGGGAAACCCCCCTCCTGAAAGAGTTACTGCTAGTCCTCCCTTTACAAACACTGGGGTTGATTTTGCAGGGCCATTCTATATTAAATATAGAAACCAAAGAAAGGGGATTCTTCATAAAGTTTACGTCGCAATTTTTGTTTGCATGGTCACAAAGGCTATTCACATAGAAATGGTAAGTGACCTCTCATCTGAGGCATTTATATCAACATTGAAAAGATTTTTCGCTAGAAGAGGTAAATGCCACACCTTATTCTCTGATAATGCTACCAATTTTGTGGGAGCCCACTCGGAGCTTAAGCGCCTTCATGGCTTGATAATCCATCCTGATGTGTTGTTAGGAAATTTCCTTGCGTCAGATGGAATCAATTGGAAGTTTATTCCTCCTGGAGCTCCAAATTTTGGCGGGCTGTGGGAAGCAGGCGTTAAGTCGTTTAAACATTATTTGAGGAGGGCCGTGGGAAATGCTAAATTGAACTATGAAGAATTTAATACGGTAATTGCAGAAATTGAAGGGATTCTAAATTCTAGACCGCTGACACCAATGTCATCGGATGTTAATGATCTGGAGGTTTTAACCCCCGGACATTTTCTAATAGGACGACCCATAAATACGGTAGCAGAACCAGACATTGTAAATGTACCTGAAAATCGTCTTTCTAGGTGGAAACGTATAGAAAAATTAAATCATTTGGAAAAGATGGAGTGTAGATTACTTGAGTCACTTCCAACAACGTCAAAAGTGGCAAGTGTTAAAAAATAATGTAAAAACGGGTATGATGGTCATTTTAAAGGAAGACAATCTTCCAAAATGTAAATGGGTTCTTGGCAGAATTACAGATGCAATTCAGGGACCTGACGGATGTGTAAGAGTAGTTAAAGTACGTACTCCATGTGGTGTATTAACAAGGCCAATATCCAAGATATGTATTCTTCCTGTCAACACAGATAATTAAAGACTGTAATTTTCATGTTATTCATTTTATTATACTTTGGTACTTATTCATTATTATTTTTCACTGTTTGTACTTTCTTATTTTGTATTTCTGATTATTTTATTCATTATATTTTAATTGTGCTAATTGTTTTATATTATAAAATTGTTGAATAAAAACATTCAACGTAGGCCGGGATGTTACGTCCTAAAATGCAACTGCTTGGGCGATAACACGCCAAGACTAGAACGCCTCCTGTGTTTTACATACTTTCTCCCAATCTTTTCTCTTCGCTTTGGATTTCGTGCTGTATGGTCAGCAGATTTGTAGGGGCAATAGAAGCCCAGTTAATTCGTCAAATTGATTAGCTATTGTGCTAAATTAAATGTAAATATGTTTTGATATGTACATACTGTAAATAAAGTTCACTTTAAATATCGACGGACTATTGTAGCACTTTCCAAGCACATTCGCGGAAAAAACGGTAAGTTACCATGGAGACGGGTCGCTCCGCTATGTATCGTTTTTTTTGCTCTTTGGGTTTAAGCGTGTGCGGTTGGCACAGTAATGCTTCACGGAATCAAGAATTTATTTTTCCATCTTAAAACAAATTACTTCCAAACTGTGTTCATAGATGGAGCTCCATTTCCAGTTTTCAGCAATGACAGCCAATAGGGATTTTTCGTGAGTTTCGAACGGCATTGATGGTGCGGAAATATTCATTCAACCTAAGGCGACTGCATCTGAGAAAGCGCATTGCGTAGGTTGGTACTTCGAATCAAAATCCATAACTGGTTTTAAAAGAAAGTTTCGTAACATGTTTAAAAGAAACCTCCGAGTCGATACAGCATTTTGGCCTGGCATGAAAAGTTTGTAGATACTGGAAACGTGTTAGGCAGGGAAAGAAGTGGTCGGCCACGAAGATCGGATGAGAATGTACAAGACATTAGAGAAGCTTACTGTGACGGTACAGTGCCACCTATGAACACAATTTGGAAGTATTTTTTTATGATGAAAAAAAATCGTGATCTGTGAAGTATTATAGTGCCAACCGCATATTCATACGATAATTTGTTGTTTTTCTATGAATTTTTTAAATGTGTCAAGGACTTTACGGACACCCTGTATATAAATCGCCTACCAAAACTTAAACAATTTTCGCTAGGCGTAGTCAAACTATACTTTACCTTTATAAATATCATTTGGAAAGTGTACCATAATCTTGTCTTTTCTGTTCCATTAAACACTTCTTCGGAATTGAAATCTATATTAAAATCACCTACTAAAAGTATTTTACAATATTCGGCAGGGGTTTTCTAACTATATTCGTTATATGTTTATTTATTTGCCAGGACAGGACAGCTCGCGTCACTGAATGTGTCGCTTAGAGCTACATATACGTCCTTCCCGGAATTTCCCGCCACAATTTGGAACCTCATCAGAAGGTGAGGGGACTTCTGAATATTGGCACCCCTCGGAAACTGCTAGCGACCGCCGAGAGGACTTTCGGAACCACGGATTTAACGTGCACGTACACCGCATGTACACGGTGGTCTTTAGTGGTACGCCGGCATCGAACCCACAACCTTCCGGTTACGAGTCCAACGCCAATAAATTGTTCCGTTTTGGCACCAAATTAAGCGATTCATCATCAAAAATTCAAAACCTTGTGTGATTTTGAACATTTTATCAGCGCCCTCCCTCCACGTTATCTGGCAAACATATTTGAAAAGATCTTCACCGTGACACTATATACCTACAAAACCTGACTACAAGATCAGGTAGACAAAAATCTGGGATTGAGCGAAATAGCACCCTAGTGCTAGTAATACGCGTTGAACAGAGTGCTTCCTCCTTTTCTGAAGTCGGTAAAGAGTAAGACTCATCTCTAATAACATGCTTCGCCCTACCTACCGCCTCTCTCTCTTGAAACTTTTCTGGATCCGCCACCGTCTCGGAATAACGGTTCAAGTCGAGAGATAGACATCGGGTACAAGCGCAACAGCTCACCAATGAACGTCTCCGGTGAAACCGTTAAGAAAAGATACGGTGGAAGTGGTTTGCGGAACGCCCAAGACGATGAATGGGAGGCTCTGCGTCAGGAAGTCCAGTCTTACGCATCTTTCCTATTAAGAGAGGTAAGGTGATGAATGGAGAAAGTTCGAGTGGCGTTCCTACGGGGTTACGGAAACGCAATCTGGCGAGAACTGTTGCATTTATCACTTCGTGTTGTTTGGCACCCAAGTAAAAAGTGGTCACGGATGGGAAAAAGTACTTTGAGAACGTGCACTATAAAACGATTAACTGGTTACTGTGTAAAGTAAAACAATACACATCTATATAAATAAAGCAAAGTGTAAACTGTCAGTCAGTTAGTTAGTTAGTTTGTCTGTGTCTCGCGTAGCTCCGAAACGGGTGATCGTAGACATACCAAATTTTGTATGGAAATTCTCCAGGACGGGTCCCGACATACCTCAAAGCGATATTTTCGAAATTCGAATTATTTTAGGTGATATCGATTAAAAAAAAACGTGTCGAAAAAGGCGCATTTTTTCGCTTCGTCATTTAGCAATTGTAACCCCACTGTGGAATGAGTGAGAATTTAAGCATATCTAGGTTGCCATATTTGGCATGTTTACTAAATGATTCAGACTCTTGAAGTAAAAATAAAAGAATAACGTATTTTTTCGAACTTATGAAATGTATCGTAGAATATTGAGACTTTATATTTAGATTGTATTGTAACATGCACTTGTGCTTTTTTAATGCAATTGACTGGGTAATTTATTTGCAGGGTCAACCAAAAGACTTTAAAAAATCCATTGAGGTGTATGGGTACATTCAATTCATTGAAAGGCTGTGGTCAGTTACTACTTTGTCTATCCCCAAAATCTCGCAAACTATCTCGAGGCGATAGTTTGCGAGATCGTCCTCGAACTCTCTCGCTCTTTGGCGATATCTCGCAAAGCTTGTTCGCTTTTTGCGAAATATCGCCAAATTAAATGCCAAAAACAAATCTTTCAAACTGAGACCAGCTTGGCGATATCTCAAATATTTAGCCAGAAATCGCTAAACCTTAGTATTACTGCAATATTTAATTTCTTACAAACAAAATATGCTTAGATGAAGTGCATCGAAAATTATGTTTTAATAGACGTACAAGGAAGTCATGTGGTGTCCACATCAGATTTTCATTTGGGACTTAGAAAAAAAAAACAGCAATACACATTTTTTTTAGTAGTGTACATGATCTACTTCATTACAGCAGCATATGTTATTTTCGTAGCAATGTTATTACGCAGCACATGAAAATAAACTTATGAAGGCGCTCTCTTTGATACGCTATCTTCCAAATAGCAAATGGATCTGTATTCCAAGTCCTTCCGACTTGTCACTCATATTTCTCGGATCGATCGTCTGCTAGTCAGCCCCAAACCGTCTCAAGATAATCCCTTCCAAGAACGGGTAAGAGAGGGGCATCAGGTGGTTTGGGAACCGACCTTCTCCCTCTGCCTTAATCCCCATTTCCCCTCTCTTTAGTTGCTCAACTCCTGAAATGCTCCTCACCATCTCTTCCATGATACTCATCTTCAGAAGCTGTTCTATTTCGAGTGGGGGAAAAGTTACAGTTGAATTAAGGGGGCAGGGGGGCGTCTCATTTCCTGCATATGTTACAATTTCAACACTTCTCAACTTGAATTAGTTCAAAGTATTGAACGTTTAAAATGAACGTGCTAAATGAATCGTGTGCAGTAACGAGTAGGGAAGTAGGATATAGATTTATAAACAGAGTCAATCTTTTTAAATCAAATGCAGTGCAGATTGGTTCTGCTTTTAAACCTGCTCAGAATATCAGGGTTCGCAGTGCCATACTATTTTTTTCTAAATTTCATATATTTTTAAAAATGTTAATATTTAAATATATTATTTTGATAAGCGTAATCTTAAAATCGATTGCGTAATCTTAAAATCGAGCATTCAACACTTGCTGAAGCACTATATATAGATTTTACCCACCATACTTTTGCTGTTACATTTAAAAACACTTTAATTTGCATTATAATTATCTATTTCATATATGAATATTTTGTCATTCTCTTGAATTTTTAAGCTACTTTATTAGGGGACTTCCAAAAAATGCGTAACACGTTTCCCCCCCCCCCCCGGTAAATATTGACCTCTCCACTCCTCCTACATCACATTTTTTTAACAAGACCCAATAACCCTCTCCTCCCATTTTCGTAACGTAACAATTTTAATTACCATTTTTATAGAAGTCTTATTCAACTCACAAAATATCCTTATAATGGAAGATTTCCCTCCCGAAATGACTATGCGGAGTCCAGCACTGTAGTTCTAGGTAATGTTGAAGAACATCAGCAGTAGTTGACATTCTGTCTTTGTTGCTTTGCTTATTAGCATAATTCTGGAGTTTTGGAGCCAGCTTTTGTTGCACAGTATTTTGTGAAAAAGAGAGATGTTTCCATCAATACGAAAGCTATTACATGTGATGTGAAAATTCATTAACATGAGTGTGAAATAGAGAGCGTTGTTGACTCCTCCCTACCTCCTTGTCACAAACTGTCACGGTTGGTTACCGGCCCCGCCCCCTTTTGAGAGTTTTTGTCCCTCTTTGTCCCTTGATGTTCTTTTTAAACCTCAAAACAGTTACTTTAATGAAAACATTATACGCAGCCCGACGATCTGTCTGTCATTCAAATGCTTGCGTCATTTCACGTGGACGAACTAAGCCACCCCGTTCAACATCCACACTAAAGAAAAACTAAGCCAAGGGTCGAAGCAGACAAAATTAGGATCCGTTTTGAGGCCCCTGACAAAATTACAATCGATTAAAACTGCCCTTCATTGGCTTTTACTCTCTTTTTTTTTCCCCTTGTAAATTATAACAACAGAAAAAGTCACTTTTGCAAAAGTTGTGACGAAAATTCGATGTTGAAATTTACAAAAATAAACAGATTTCACAAAAATGTAATTGTGTAAAAAGTTCCTAAATCGAACCCTGACTCGGCCCTTTCAGACCGGATTAAAGAATTTTTCTTTTGATAACAAGGATTGATATTTTAATTAAAAAGTTAAAAATTCCAATTATAAAATTTTTGAGAGAAACTGGATTTTCTTGATGTGCACAAATTAGGACATCCCTCTTGTACGATAGTATAGGTAATTTTTGTGTTCTCAATTGTGGAAGCAGGGTCTGAAAGGTCTTAGGACTGTTCCTTTTATAAAACAAGCAGTTTAAGAGTTTTGCTCGTGCATACTATTGAGTTTTCAGCCTGTAAAAGGATGTAGTACTGTACTGATGCCTGTACTATATGCGAATAATCGTAGATGAGGGAGCTTCTGTGATATTCCATTAAATTTATAGATTATTTGTAAAATAGACGTGAGAATTATTTTTATCAAAACCGGCATCTGCTGAGAACTGGAGAAAGTGCTGAAAATAAGATGTAGAAGAAAATTTGGATAGACTGACCAATGCCGAAAAAGTGCAGCTATTGCCATCGCTCTATTTTACTACCAGCAAGATGACGGACGATCGAAACGTTCATCGCGTGCCACAGATCTAGAGACCCTTTTTTGACGACAGCTGATTGTGCGCGGGCACAGTTTCGATCGCCCGCCATCTTGCTGGTAGTTAAGTCGAGCGATGGCAACGGCTGCCCTTTTTTCAGCATTGGGCAATCTATCCAGCTGTTCTATCGCATTCTTCCATTTATCAGCAGATGTCAGTGCTGTTAAAAATAATCGTGACAATTTTTTACAGGAAATGACGTGCTAAAAAGTAAAGGATTCTCGTGAAGCTATGTCACCCGCAACTATTCTTATAGAAATCAAATCTATTCTTCGTGACTGGCAACAGTCAAAACGTCAGAGTTGGGTGTTCCCAGAGCGGGAACACTGCGCGTTAAAGGGTTAATGTGGAGAAAAATCAGCGACTCCATCCCTGCTTTCGCACTAACAAGAGTTCCTACCTTAAAGGAAAAACATAACTTAAGTGGGAGAGTCAGGAAAGTCCTGTCGCTTCCGGATTTCTGATTTCTAAAGAATGTCCGAAACGTCCTTTTCACTGCCGAGCGAAGTATTATTAGGACAGGGGAAAGGAGCAGAGAACTTTTTCTCGCACTCTTTCTGCGGAGGATAAAAAACGCAGACGGAGAAAGAGAGAAACGTCCGACTGTCATTCACGACCAAAGACGGATCGGAAAAAAATATTACGGAAAAAGTTCCCCATCGATGAGCAGTCTTCTCCCCCCAATTTCTTACAATTTCTTTTTTTTTTCTCGCGTTCTATCCTGGAACAAATTGAAAGACTCCTTTAACACCCCCCCCCCCTTATCTTTTATTCCGTATTTTCAACCTCTCCCCACTTCCACGCTGAGTTTTATCTGGCAGGCAGAGAGTGTGTGATGTATGAGGGGGTGTAAGAGAGGGGAATTCGAAAAAATGTGTTATGGAGGGAAAAAATGAATTAAAGAAAAAAAAAATAATAATAATACGGAGAAGTCAAAAAGGAATGGCGCAAGATAGATAGATGATGCTTTTGATCCATCCAAAAGAGTAAGGAGCAACGAATCAATGGCAGGATATGAGCAACGACAAGTGAGCTGACTAGCCTGGATACAATCTCATCAAGGCAGGTAGTGCATGTGCCATGGGCGACACTTGTAAGGGAGGATGGGTTTCCACTGCGAAATCGACATAATGAAAGAAGAATTCAGCCCACAGCTTCTCAAGCCTATTTCCACCACCGTCCTCTCTGATATTAAAAAAATCTAGAACGCCCCTCACCCTATCTTTTACCTCATATTTTTACATAACAACCTGTTGCGTACACAAAAACAGCTGTTGCAAGTATACTTTTTAAATATGTTTTGGTTAGGATAGATACGATTTGGCTCAAATTCTATTTCTGACAGCAAAGAATGAAAAAACAGCGAGAGGAAATAAAATTCATCATAATTACAAGCATATTTATTAACATTAAAAGAAGGTTTTGAATCATGGATCAAAACTTAGGGAGGGGAATCGTCACAATAAAAATAAAAAAATCTGATGTGTACAACACATGACTTCCTTGCACGTCTATTAAATCAAAAATATTTTCGACGCACTTCCTCTAAACTTATTTGTTTGAAAGAGATAAAATATCAGTAATAGTAAGGTTTACTGATTTCTAGCCAAATATTTCGATATCGCCAAGCTGAGTTCAGTTTGAAAGATTTCATTCTGACACTTTATTTGGCGATATTTCACCAAAAGCCGACAAGCTTGAGATAGTTTGCGAGATTTTAGGGATAGCCAAAGTAGTCATTGACCACAGACTTTCAATGAATTGAATGCATCCATACACCTCAATGTGTTTAAAGTCATTTGGCTCACCCTGTAAATAAATTCCCAGTCGATTGCTGTCAAAAAATATACTGAAAACAGTTAGATATTACAATAGTTCTAAATACGAAAGTTCTAAATTCTACGGGTTAAAGTTTTAGAGTTATACAAAATACGAAATAATTTTTGGCGCCAAATTTGGCGATATTTCGGCGAAACTCGTCAATGTCGACGACATATGGCGAGATATTAAGTATGGACCAAACAATGACAGATTATCGCCAAATTTGGCGATATTTCGCCAAAACTCGCCAAGAACGATGACAAATGGCAATACTTTGGGCATTGACCAAATGACTGATTATCGCCAAATTTGGCGATATTTCCGCAAAACTCGCCAAGGTCGACGACAGTCGGCGAGATTTTGGGCATGGACAGAACAATGAATGTCTACAGTTGTATAATATTGAAGATGTCCATAGACATTAAAGTAATGAAATTCTTTTCGGTGGTCCGGTAAATAAAATTTCCAGTAGATTGGAACCAAAAATCGAGATGCACAACTAGATGTTACAACAATCTTATATATGAAATTTCATAATAGTTTTTGAGATTTGAGAGTTAAATACGCTCACGCGTACACCGAAAGTCGCCAAGCTTGGCGATTTTTGGCGTAGTTCTTGAGGGAGGCACGTGACCGTGGTCGGACCATTACCTAACTTATGTGGTATTGTGCTTGAAATGGATGAATACCACTAAAATTGCCATTGACCGTAATGTATTGGAAATCTTTTGAGTGTTCTTGTAGCAAAACTATAAATGAAAATCTGATGTGTCCAACACATGACTTCCTTGCACGTCCATTAGATCAAAAATATTTTCGACGCACTTCCTCTAAATTTATTTGTTAGAAAGAGATAAAATATCAATAATAGTAAGGTTTAGCAATTTCTAGCCAAATATTTCGATATCGCCAAGCTGAGTTCAATTTGAAAGATTTCCTTCTGACACTTTATTTGGCGATATTTCACCAAAAGCCGACAAACTTGAGATAGTCAGCGATATTTTGGGGATAGCCAAAGTAGTCAGTGAGCACAGACCTTCAATAAATTGAATGCATCTATACACCTCAATGTATTCAAAGTCATTTGGCTCACCATGTAAATAAATTCTCAGTCGAATGCTGTCAAAAAAGATATTGAAAACAGTTAGATATTACAATAGTTCTAAATACAAAGTTAAAAAATCTACCGGTTAAAGTTTTAGAGTTATACAAAATAGGAAATAATTTTTGGCGCCAAATTTGGCGATATTTCGGAGAAACTCGTCAATGTCGACGACATTTGGCGAGATTTTAAGCATAAACCAAACAATGACAGATTATCGCCAAATTTGGCGATATTTCGCCAAAACTCGCCAAGAACGATGACAAATGGCGATACTTTGGGCATGGACGAAATGACTGACTATCGCCAAATTTGGCGATATTTCGCCAAAACTCGCCAAGGTCGAGGACAGACGGCGAGATTTTGGGCATGTACCAAACAATGACTGTCTACAGTTGTATTATAATGAAGATGTCCATAGACATTAAGGTACTGAAATTCTTTTCGGTGGTCCTGTAAATAAACTCTCCAGTAGATTGGAACCAAAAATCGAGATGCACAACTAGATGTTACAACATTCTTATATATGAAATTTCATAATAGTTTTTGAGATTTGAGAGTTAAATATGCACACACGTACACCAAAAGTCGCCAAGCTTGGCGACTTTTGGCATAGTTCTTGAGGGAGGCACGTGACCGTGGTCGGACCATTACCTAACTTATGTGGTAGGACGGTATTGTGCTTGAAATGGATGAATGCCCCTAAAATTGCTATTGACCGTAATGTATTGGAAATCTTTTGAGTGTTCCTGTAGCAGAACTATAAATGATAAAGACACTTTTTTTAATAGAGAAATTCATTTTCTAACTCTTTACAGCATATATCACTTCTGAGTCGTTTGAAATAGCCCAATACCTCTAAAAAACGCTTTGATGAATTTCGGCCCATAGAGCGTAATGTATTTCGAATCTTTTGGGCGGTCCTGTAGATAAACTATTCAGTCGAATGGAACCGAAAGGGGAGGTGCACAACTAGATGTTACAACAATCCTAAATATAAAGTTTCAACATTCAACGCCTAACAGTTTTTGAGATATGCGAGTTTAATGAATTTCGGCCCATTGAGTGTAATGTATTTCGAATGTTTTGGGCAGTCCTGTAGATAAACTATCCAGTCGAATGGAACCAAAAGGGAAGGTGCACAACTAGATGTTACAACTATCCAAAATATGAAGTTTCGACATTCTACGCCTAATAGCTTTTGAGTTAGGCGAGTTTAATGAATTTGGGCCCATAGAGCGTAATGTATTTCGAATCTTTTGGGCGGTCCTGTACATAAACTATTCATTCGATTGCCACCAAAAGGGGAGGTGCACAACTAGATCATAGAACAATCCTAAATATCAAATCTCAACATTCTACGACCAATAGTTTTTGAGATATGCGAGTTACATACATACGTACGTACGTACGTACGTACGTACGTACAGACGGCATGGAAAAACTGGCCACAGTAGACTCGCCACTGGTCAAAATGAGTTGCAGACGCGTTAATAGGATCGTGCATGCTAGCCTACGATGAGATGCATCGAAAAAATTTTTAAAATTCAATTTAGATGTAGTCAAAATCGGTTTTTATGTCGAAATTTGGCCCCCAAAATTTTTCGGGATCACATTACTTCCTTATACTACGTACAAGGAAGTAATAAAGACACTTTTTACTTCCTTGTACGTAGTATAAGGAAGTAATGTGATCCCGAAAAATTTTGGAGGCCAAATTTCGACAAAAAAACCGATTTTGACTACCTCTAAATTGAATTAAAATTTTTTTTTCGATGCATCTCATCGTAGGCTAGTATGCACGATCATATTAACGCGTCTGCAACTCATTTTGACCAACGGCGAGTTTATTGTGGTCAGTTTTTCCATGCCGTCTGTACGTACGTACGTACGTATGTATGTAACTCGCATATCTCAAAAACTATGGGTCGTAGAATGTTGAGATTTGATATTTAGGATTGTTCTATGATCTAGTTGTGCACCTCCCCTTTTGGTCGCAATCGAATGAATAGTTTATGTACAGGACCGCCCAAAAGATTCGAAATACATTACGCTCTATGGGCCGAAAATCATTAAACTCGCATATCTCAAAAACTGTTAGGCGTAGAATGTCGAAACTTCATATTTTGGATAGTTGTAACATCTAGTTGTGCACCTCCCCTTTTGGTTCCATTCGATTGGATAGTTTATCTACAGGACCGCCCAAAACATTCGAAATACATTACGCTCAATGGGCCGAAAATCATTAAACTCGCATATCTCAAAAACTGTTAGGCGTAGAATGTCGAAACTTTATATTTAGGATTGTTGTAACATCTAGTTGTGCACCTCCCCTTTCGGTTCCATTCGACTGGATAGTTTATCTACAGAAACGCCTAAAAGATTCGAAATACATTACGCTCTATGGGCCGAAATTCATCAAAGTGTTTTTTAGAGGTATTGGGCTATTTCAAACGACTCAGAAGTGATATATGCTGTAAAGAGTTAGAAAATGAATTTCTCCATTAAAAAAAGTGTGTTTATCATTTACAGTTCTGCTACAGGAACACTCAAAAGATTTCCAATACATTACGGTCAATGGCAATTTTAGGAGATTCATCCATTTCAAGCACAATACCGTCCTACCACATAAGTTAGGTAATGGTCCGACCACCGTCACGTGCCTCCCTCAAGTACTATGCCAAAAGTCGCCAAGCTTGGCGACTTTTTTGTGTACGTGTGTGCATATTTAACTCTCAAATCTCAAAAACTATTATGAAATTTCATATATAAGATTGTTGTAACATCTAGTTGTGCATGTCGATTTTTGGTTAAAATCTACTGGAGAGTTTATTTACAGGACCACTGAAAAGAATTTCAGTACTTTAATGTCTATGGAGATCTTCAATATAATACAATTGTAGACAGTCATTGTTTGGTACATGCCCAAAATCTCATCGTCTGTCCTCGACCTTGGCGAGTTTTGCCGAAATGTCGCCAAATTTGGCGATAATCTGTTATTGTTGGTCCATGCTTAATATCTCACCAAATGTCGTCGACATTGACGAGTTTCGCCGAAATATCGCCAAATTTGGCGCCAAAAATTATTTCGTATTTTGTATAACTCTAAAACTTTAACCCGTAGAATTTTGAACTTTTGTATTTAGAACTATATTATAATATCTAACGGTTTTCAATATCTTTTTTGACAGCAATCGACTGGGAATTTATTTACAGGGTGAGCCAAATGACTTTAAATACATTAAGGTGTATGGATGCATTCAATTCATTGAAAGTCTGTGGTCAATGACTACTTTGGCTATCCCCAAAATCTCGCAAACTATCTCAAGTTTGTCGGCTTTTGGTGAAATATCGCCAAATAAAGTGTCAGAAAGAAATCTTTCAAATTGAACTCAGCTTGGCGATATCAAAATGTTTGGCTAGAAATCGCTACATCTTACTATTATTGATATTTTATATCTTTCAAACAAATACGTTTAGAGGAAGTGCGTAAAAAACCTTTTTGATTTAATAGACGTGCAAGGAAGTCATGTGTTGGACACATCAGATTTTTTTAATGGAGAAATTCATTTTGTAACTCTTAACAGCATATATCACATCTGAGTCGTTTGAAATAGCCCAATACCACTAAAATACGCTGTAATGAATTTCGGCCCATAGAGCGTAATGTATTTCGAATCTTTTGGGCGGTCCTGTAGATAAACTATCCAGTCGAATGGAACCGAAAGAGGAGGTGCACAACTAGATGTTACAGCAATCCTAAATATAAAGTTTCAACATTCTACGACCAATAGTTTTTGAGATATGCGAGTTTAATGAATTTCGCTCCATAGAGCGTAATGTATTTCGAATCTTTTGGGCGGTCCTGTAGATAAACTATCCAGTCGAATGGAACCGAAAGGGGAGGTGCACAACTAGATGTTACAGCAATCCTAAATATAAAGTTTCAACATTTTACGACCAATAGTTTTTGAGATATGAGAGTTTAATGAATTTCGCTCCATAGAGCGTAATGTATTTCGAATCTTTTGGGCGGTCCTGTAGATAAACTATCCAGTCGAATGGAACCAAAAGGGGAGGTGCACAACTAGATGTTACAAATATCCAAAATATGAAGTTTAGACATTCTACGCCTAATCGTTTTTGAGATATGCAAGTTTAATGAATTTCGGCCCATAGAGCGTAAGGTATTTCGAATCTTTTGAGCGGTCCTGTACATAAACTATCCATTCGATTGCGACCAAAAGGGGAGATGCACAACTAGATCATAGAACAATCCTAAATATCAAATCTCAACATTCTACGACCAATAGTTTTTGAGATATGCGAGTTACATACGTACAGACGGCATGGAAAAACTGGCCACAATAGACTCGCCGCTGGTCAAAATGAGTTGCAGACGCGTTTATATGATCGTACATGCTAGCTTACGATGAGATGCATTGAAAAAATTCTTAAAATTAAATTTAGAGGTAGTCAAAATCGGTTTTTTCGTCGAAATTTGGCCCCCAAAATTTTTCGGGATCACATTACTTCCTTATACTACGTACAAGGAAGTAAAAAGTCTCAAATCGGACAGCAGAGGTCTCTGATCCACGCAGAGGCAAAAGCAAGTACGCACGTACGGTAGAGATGAGACGGGCTGGAGCTCAGGAGGAATTTTTCATTTGTTGAACATAATCCTTGTAAACAGCTTTTATAAAATGTTTCATAGAAGTAATAAAAAATTAAAAAGTGCATTAAGAGTTCGCTACTATATTTGTCTTTAACTTGCTCTAAGCAACTAAACTTGATATTCTATCAATGAAGTAATTGACTTATTGATTTATTAATTAGATGAAATTTGGGGCTCGGGCTCCAATGGCAGTCTCCGATTTGAAGTCCCCAAGCTCGGGCGGGTTCGGGCTTAAAAAATTGAGCCCGAATACATCACCAATGGGCGGCTGAATTTGAAAATCTGAAAATGAGAAAAACAATTTCCTGCCAGATATAAATAAACCATATCTCTATCAATGAAAATTACACTGAATACATTTACTTTTCGCCCACTTAAAATAAATAATAATTATTATATTTGATTTTCAACAGTACGGTTTTCGAAGTAACATAACCAACTGCTGCCACCTAATTGTTAATTCAGGAATCTAATGAAACTGATGTTATTCACTTCTAGAATTCTTAAACTCTGAAAAAATAGATAAATATGATAAAAATAGAATATATTAACTTATAATTAAAGAATATATTAATTTTTAAAACTGTTCGAGGCACTTTGCATTTTATTTTTTGTTGCATAATTTCGAAGAAGCTTTTCACTTGCAGTAATGCTAAGTTATTGATTAAACATAAGTGGCAACAATGTGTCATGTTGCAACGGAAACTAATGTCGAAAAGAGACAATGACATTATTTTATTTTAAGTGAACAAAAATAAAATGTATATAGTGTACCTTTAATTGATACAAATAAGAATTACTTTTCTGAGAAAAGATTGCTTCTTTTCTCAGATCATAAAATGCAGCAGCACATGTACAGTGTGGATTCGAGCCCCCTGGTGTCCTAATTTTTGAGACCCTTTGAGAGCTTTAGCCTCGTAAATGATTCAATGATTCACAATGATTCAGAATCCTTAAGTATTGATCCTAGCTTTGAATTTAAAAATTATCTAATGAGAATAATGAATCCTATGTATTTTGTCAAATTTGTTTATATCAGGTTCGAATTTACTTAAAAACATCCGTCGTCGCATTTAGTAACTTATACAGCTGATTATAACATATATAGCAGCTGATTGAAGCAAGGGCAAGTATAGTGACCGCAAAAAATTTGGTACTCAGATTTTGACTGAAACATTTATTTTGATAGGTTTTAGCATAATATCTGAACATACGCATACATGCACTGTCTATTTTGAACAATCACGAGTCCATTTTGACTAGTTTTTCGCGACGTCTGAGTGTTTTTAACATAGCAAATTTATTTTAATTTTGAACTTTACATAATATTTTTTGAATATTTTTAATACCTATTCTAATTAGGCTGCATACTTATGCAGCTACAGTAAAATCTCAATATTAAGATTTTAAAAAGAAGAAGACCACATTTATATTATAGAATTTTCTTTTAATAGAAGCATTTTATTCGTTAAACTGTAATATTTAAAAAATGAAATTTATTACAACGAAATTTTATTGTAAATGAAAATAGAATTACTATAGCGTCCATGCACATTCTGAAATGTTGATGGCATGGTTACCACTCAATTTCTCAAACGATATTCCCCGATTTTTCCAGGTTTTACAGTACTTTTTTGGTAAAATAAAACTTTGTAAAATAACACACATAAAAGGTACTTAGCATTTACTTTTATATGTGTGTTATTTCACAATGTTTGAATTGTTTCATTTTTTGAACATCATTATTTTTTGTTCCTTTTTGGAAAAAATTCCAGATTATATTTTTACCGACTTCTAAAAAGGAGGAGGTACTATATTCAACGCGTATATACAGGGTGTCCAGTGCTAACGGCGCCCAATGTCTATTTTCTAAGCTGTTAGACAGAGACATTGTTCCAACTGCAAAAATACTTTAAATTGCACAGTCTATTATATCAGAAACAATCGAAGTCAATAAATCAATTCCTATAAAATTTACGAAATTTAAATTTCTATACGGTCCCCCGGTCCTATCAGTAATATTTGGAAAAAAATTTCCTATACAGTTTTACGCACAGAAAAAAAAAAAAAAAAAAAAAAAAAAAAAATCGTCCTACGACCAAAATTCACCGAGTTACAGCTGCTTAAAGTTAGAGTACTTTTCGACATGCGAAATAGTTATTGTCTAAAAAATGAATTTGAGCCTTTAAGTCGCCACGCTTGGCGAGTTTTGTACGTGTGTATGTATTTTACTCTCAAATCTCAAAAACTATTAGTCGTAGAATGTTGAAATTTCATATATAAGATTGTTGTAACATCTAGTTGCGCATCTCGATTTTTGGTTTCAATCTACTGGAGAGTTTATTTACAGAACCACCCAAAAAAATTTCAATACATTAATGTCTATGGACATCTTCAATATATTACATCTGTAGTCAGTCATTGTTTGGTCCATGCCCAAAGTCTCGCCATTTGTCATCGACCTTGGCGAGTTTTGCCAAAAACCACCAAATTTGGCGATAGCCATTTGGTCCATGCTCAAAATATCGCCAAATTTTGCGATAGTTAATCATTGTTTGGTCCAAGCCCAAAACCTCGCCATTTGTCGTCGACCTTGGCGAGTTTTGCCGAAGTATGACCAAATTTAGCGCCAAAAATTATTTCGCATAACTCTAAAACTTTTAACCGTAGAAGTTGAAATTTTGTATTTAGAACTATTCTAACATCTGACTGTGCATCTCTTCCCCCCCCCCCCCCCTTCAATTCCAACTTAGTTCATACTCTCCCTATATATATTTATATATCTTATTCAAACATTCAGTGGTAAATAAAATGCTTTTTATTCATCCACTCAAATTCAAATAGATTTTTCAAGTGTTAATTCATTAAATGTAAATAATTAAATTTAATAAAAAGTAACTAAAATAAAACTTTTCTTTGTTGACCTAAGTAGGAATTCACTTAATTTTTTATATATATATATAGTACTTGTTTGTTTGTTTTTGTAACATGTATTTCGGATTTGTGTGCTTGGCCCGTAACCAGCTTATAAATTCACGTCAGAAGGAAAAATTTATTCAGGTGATTTTATTTATTAAAAACTGCGGATTCTATAAGTTTGTGCCATCTATCGACGGCTTTGAAAAAATAAAGCTCAATTGTACTTTTTGTTGTTGATATAGTTTTTTTTTTATATTATAGGAACAGTGTTTCTTTCTCGCGATAAAAAGTAGCCTGTTTGTTAACCCAGGACTTTAACTGTCTTTATTCCAAATTTCATCCAAATCCGTGAAACCGTTTCAGCGTGAAAGAGTAACAAACACACATACAAACATTGAAATTTATAATATTAGTAGGGTTATGAGAGACGCGAATAATGAATATTTACACATTTTAAATAATTTTCGAAAAGTCTCAAAATCTAATCAAAATTCTTTAAAAATTCGACGCTTATAGTTTTAAGTTGAATGACCACCTATAATGTAAATAAATTTCATTTTATTCCCTTTAGTCTTGCTTTCGTGATGCTGGAACAAAAATGTACGCATTTTATAAAAATTTTTGCAAAATCTAATCAAAATATTTTAAAAATTCGAAGCTTTTACTTTTAAGTTGAGCAACCACCTATCATGTCACCAAATTTCATTACATTAACTCAAGTCGTTATTAAGTGATGCATGAAGACAAATGCACGCAGTCTGAAAGATTTTCGCAAAATCTCAAAATGTAATCAACATTTTCAAAAAATTCGACGCCTATAGTTTAAGTTTAGTGACCACCCATCATGTCACCAAATTTCAATTCAATCACTTCAGTCATTTTTATGTGATGCTCGAACAAAAAAAGCGTCACGGACAGAACCACATAATGACAGACAAACTTTTTTTTCGACGTTCGTACTGGATTCCCGGATGCTTGAAAAAGATAGAATTCAAAAATTTTGCGATTTCTAAATACAGAGAAAAATCTAATTTTATTTACATAGATAAATACTTATTTTTATTTATGTACAGTGATAATTCTTTACTGCATGGACCGATTTCAAAAATTCTCTTTCCATTTGAAAGGGGATAGCCGAGGAGTTGGTCACGTTCTGGTGATATTATCATTCCGAAAATCGAAAAAAATCGTGTTTTTAAACCATTGCTTAAAGGTTGGCAGCAACGGCTCTGGTCATTATGTCAAAAGAAGCCAAGGTGGGCCACTTTTGGCAATTTATTTCTTAAGTTTTGAGTAAAAAAAAAAAATAAGTTTGCAAAACTCAACTCTGTTTGGCGGTATCTTCTACATTTGACGAGAATTTGTCGAACCCTACCACTTTACAATGGGGATAATGCTATAGCTTAGAAAGGTTTGCCGGTGCCTTCGTATGTCAAAACTCGCCAAGGTTGACTACTTTTGGCGCATTATTGCCGTTCGGCGCCAAAAAATAAGTCCCAAAGACTGAACTTGGCGATATATATATATATATATCTATATATTTTTTTTTGTGAGCAATCGCCAAATTCTAATAATATCCGACAGAAATTCTAATAAAGATTTGAAATTGCAGTATAATTAACTGATTTACATGAAACAAAATGCAATCTTTGATTATTTATGCGTAGAACATTAATTTTAGACTAAATTAAACCCTAGAAGAGCAGATATCCCTCCTCTGGAATCCGCAACATTGCTTCTTTCCCAAAGGACTGCTGAGTGTAATTTTTCGTTATGGTGAAGTAATTTGAAGTCTGTTTTCTTTTCTTTTTTCTTTTAATTAGACTTGTTATGATATACATACAATTTACAACTGCCTCATCTTTAACCCTCAACACACCAATGTCAAATCACATTTGGAGCATTCCAGATTGATGACAAAGGAGAATCATTTATAAATGTGAACTTCAGATAATTTTCCAATCTTATTTTGAGATTTTCCAGATTTTGAGAAAATTTGCAGTATTCCCTGACATTTTTGTTAAAATAAGATTCCATAAATTTTTACAGGTCTTCTTCACCAGTATCAACAACGCGATTAAATTCTCAATACCAGAAACAATATCGTTGAGTTTTATGTTAACATAAAACTTTGGAATCATAGAGGGAGAAGCATCACAATAATAAATCCCCTTTTCCCATCGGAGTTTCGTCTAGGGCCGCTAAATTGTTTCAGTACGGATATGCACAGACTAAGCAACATCTTCCACCTGTCCTCAGAACCAGAGAAAACAGACGGACGCTGCAGTCGTAAACTGTCCATAAAAAGGGATCAAGCAATTCTTCCCAGGACGATATCGAAGGCGCATGCTGGTCATAAAATCTAGCCGATCTCTCTCTCTTTCTCCATTCAGCCCCTTGTAATTGTTATTGCGACGATAATCATTCTGATGATGGCAGCCTATTCTCCCCTCGTGCGACAAGCTGAACCGTCTTGCCTTTCGGATGTCAACCCCGCAGTATTAAATGCAGATGGAATGTCATTTTAAAGAGCAAGTGCGGACACAAGGATGATTGCTTTCCGAATTTATGAGAGTGTTCCGCCTCTCAATCTGAGACGAGCATAATGTCAATACACGAACACTAATGGGTGAAGTCGTAAAACAACTCGACAGCAGACCTGCTTACATGGTCGAAAATGCTGAATTGGAACGGGGGACTCATGGGATGAAAATTGTATTCGTTCATAGGCTCGGTAGAGTTTGCCGTGAAAGCAGGTATATTATTAAAATTAAGCAGAAGCATGATATATTTTCATAAATTTCTGCAAGCGTCAGAGGAGATGTAGTTTAAAACAAGGTTTTTTCCCAATGCGCGGGCAATATGTAACTTTTGAAGTAACATGGTAAGTATTGAAGTAACATTTGAAGTAACTTAAAAGTATGTAACTTTTGAAGTAACATGGTTATGGTCAACGATATTGTTAATATCGACAGAGGCGCACAGATAAGTTAGAAACACTTGCTATAAATAGGATTTTCACCAACATCCTTTGCAATTTGAACATTCCATAATAATCATTCAAGCACTATGGTTTATTCCATTTCAAACTCTTGTGAATACCTGGCGCTCATCGCGGATGGACGGGCGTGATGTAATAATTTTCTTCAAAGCTAATAGGTAAATGTTCAGAAAGCAACGTGTTCAAAAATTAACTAACACCTTTTCGTCGCCTCGAAACATCAATCTCAGAAATCATGCTTATTTGATAGGTTATTCAAAGAGCAGCTATTGTGCGAAGATTGTCGCCCACCAAACCTCTGAAAATTGAGGGAAAGAAAGCAAGCATTTTCAAAGGTATGGGGGTAGTGACAATATATTGATTTTTAATGAGTTAAATGGTTTTTTTGGAGGCGGCTCCAAACTTGTCAAAACTGGATGATTTCGGAGGCATAGCAAAACTGACTGATTATATGCTGACTTAATTAACAAATTTAAAGCTTTCAGAAATAAAACCTATGTTATTCACATGCAATTATAATAATTGTACTATGAACAACCTCTTTCAGATTGTGGGTCTGAGAAATTTAAATGTCCGGTATGAAGGGCCAATTAATTAGCACGTTCTTTAAGGTGTTACAGTCTTAAAAACAATATATTAAAGACTGATTGATGTATGTAATGACAAAATTCCAAACACGTATTTACAGTTTTCTTTGCAAATTAAGTTCTTGAAAATATGATACCACACATAGGAAAGGCAACTGGGTGATTCCACAGTATTGTGAGTGTTTATGTCATGGGCGCAACAATTTTGATTGATCATAACTAAAAAAAAGTTTTAGTTAGATGAATAGATTTTTTTTTATGGGGGGGGGGGGGTAAATAGATTGGGCACCAAAAGTGAACGACGTTTTTCGAGTCTCACCATGAAAACGAATGGCATTAACAATAAATTTATAGTTTATATAAATGATAAAAATGAACTTTATGCAAATTGATGCAAAAACGCCAGATACCACTTTTTTACTTCCTTGTACGTAGTATAAGGAAGTAATGTGATCCCGAAAAATTTTGGGGGCCAAATTTCGACATAAAAACCGATTTTGACTACCTCTAAATTGAATTTTAAAAATTTTTTCGATGCATCTATTCGTAGGCTAGCATGCACGATCATATTAACGCGTCTGCAACTCATTTTGACCTGTGGCGAGTCTACTGTGGCCAGTTTTTCCATGCCGTCTGTACGTACGTACGTACGTATGTATGTAACTCGCATATCTCAAAAACTATTGGTCGTAGAATGTTGAGATTTGATATTTAGGATTGTTCTATGATCTAGTTGTGCACCTCCCCTTTCGGTTCCATTCGACTGAATAGTTTATCTACAGGACCGCCCAAAAGATTCGAAATACATTACGCTCTATGGGCCGAAATTCATCAAAGCGTTTTTTAGAGGTATTGGGCTATTTCAAACGACTCAGAAGTGATATATGCTGTAAAGAGTTAGAAAATGAATTTCTCTATTAAAAAAAGTGTCTTTATCATTTATAGTTCTGCTACAGGAACACTCAAAAGATTTCCAATACATTACGGTCAATAGCAATTTTAGGGGCATTCATCCATTTCAAGCACAATACCGTCCTACCACATAAGTTAGGTAATGGTCCGACCACGGTCACGTGCCTCCCTCAAGAACTATGCCAAAAGTCGCCAAGCTTGGCGACTTTTGGTGTACGTGTGTGCATATTTAACTCTCAAATCTCAAAAACTATTATGAAATTTCATATATAAGAATGTTGTAACATCTAGTTGTGCATCTCGATTTTTGGTTCCAATCTACTGGAGAGTTTATTTACAGGACCACCGAAAAGAATTTCAGTACCTTAATGTCTATGGACATCTTCATTATAACACAACTGTAGACAGTCATTGTTTGGTACATGCCCAAAATCTCGCCGTCTGTCCTCGACCTTGGCGAGTTTTGGCGAAATATCGCCAAATTTGGCGATAGTCAGTCATTTCGTCCATGCCCAAAGTATCGCCATTTGCCATCGTTCTTGGCGAGTTTTGGCGAAATATCGCCAAATTTGGCGATAATCTGTTATTGTTTGGTTTATGCTTAAAATCTCGCCAAATGTCGTCGACATTGACGAGTTTCGCCGAAATATCGCCAAATTTGGCGCCGAAAATTATTTCCTATTTTGTATAACTCTAAAACTTTAACCCGTAGATTTTTTTAACTTTGTATTTAGAACTATTGTAATATCTAACTGTTTTCAATATCTTTTTTGACAGCAATCGACTGAGAATTTATTTACATGGTGAGCCAAATGACTTTGAATATATTGAGGTGTATAGATGCATTCAATTCATTGAAGGTCTGTGCTCACTGACTACTTTGGCTATCCCCAAAATCTCGCTGACTATCTCAAGTTTGTCGGCTTTTGGTGAAATATCGCCAAATAAAGTGTCAGAAGGAAATCTTTCAAATTGAACTCAGCTTGGCGATATCGAAATATTTGGCTAGAAATTGCTAAACCTTACTATTATTGATATTTTATCTCTTTCAAACAAATAAATTTAGAGGAAGTGCGTCGAAAATATTTTTGATCTAATGGACGTGCAAGGAAGTCATGTGTTGGACACATCAGATTTTTTTTAATAGAAAAGAACAGGCATATATGAGTGAGATAAAAATACTCAAATATCAGGCTTTCGTAATGACGCGTGTAACTTTTGTTGATTTACAACTTTTGTCAGCAGATTCGTTTACAACAGGCAGTAGGATTTCGCAATGTCTGAGAGAAGCTGTTTGCCAGATTCGTTAAGGTGGTGGTCGGTCGGATGGATGGATGGAAATGGGGTTGTCACAGGCTGATGCTGCTAGGCGTGTTAATGTGTCTCGCAGTGTGGTCCATCGTCTCTGGAATCAAAAGAAGTTTCTGTGTCCAGAAGACATGTTTCAGGATGACCACGAGCTACAACACCTGCAGAAGACCGTTTTATAGCTCTTTCGGCACGAAAGAGAAGAAACATTTCTATGCCGCAACTTGTTGAAGACTACTCTAGCATCATGGAGAAGAATATCCGCTAGTACGGTGCGAAGGCGTCTATGTAAGGCGACCAGTTGTGCGTGTCCCCCTCAACGGACGACAGAGAAGGGCTCGCTTATCTATAGAGCATCTTTGGGACAATCTTGGTAGACAGGTTGCTGCTTTAAGTCCATCTCCAAAGTCTTTACTAGAGCTGGAACGAAGCTTACTCCGTGTCTGGTCTTCGTTTCCCATTTCGGCAATCGACAACATGGAAAGCCGATGCATTCACGTTAGGGGTGGGGATACCCCTTATTAAAACTCATTTTTGTTATATTTCTATGACATTTTACCACAAAAACTTTGATCTATTATTTTTTCCAAGAATGGACTTTCCCAGTGAAATTGCTTTTTTTGTTCTAGATCATTTTTTTTTAATGTAAACTTCTATGTGGCAGTCAATACATAACTGTTTTGCGCACACGTCATCCAAATTTGGTGTTTCTACATTCATTCATTTTCAAATTAAGCACAAAAAAACGGTTGTTTCTTAACTTTTGGTGGCCACAGTAGTATGCTACATTGTTACATAAAAAAAAAATCTATTCACCTAACTTAATTTTTGTGTAGTTACGACGAATAGAAATTATTGTGGACGTGACATAAACGTTCGAAATACTATGGAATCACCCAATCATCAAATAAAAGCTTTTGAAAGTATGATGGAAGTCAATTCAATTAACTGCACATTTTTGGGTACAATGTTTATGATAACTGAAACAAATCTTAATAATTAAATTTTCACAATTATTTAAAAATTGAATTGATGGATTCCGAAACGTGTTTTTCAATGAGCAAATGGGTTGGTCAGGTGTCATGAGTTATAACTGCTCGTAGGCCAGGGGTTGTGTATCCCTGATTAAAATCAACGATTTAAAAAATCAATTAATTAAAATCATGTTTAAAATAAAAGATTTAAATTAGTTGATTTAAATCATTGACACACTAAGAGGTATCCTGAAATTTTTGGGGGCACATCAGCTTTTGCCCCGTTAAAAGCATCTCTGACGGCTTTTTTGCATGCAAACGTAGCTGAAGATCAGGCAATAAAATTCCAGGAGGACGATGACAGATACCGTTAGAACAGAACCGAATCATTATTGAGTGGTTTGATTTGTTGGATTCATAACAATATGTGATTAATTTAATCGACCATTTCCAGTTCGACCGGTAAAAAGAGTTTACTAGACCACACAACTATACCGCAATGAAAAAACGAACTGATGAGATCAAATGCATTTTACATTATCCATCACAGCAACTGGTCAAATCAACATCTCATTACTTGTCTGTGGTTTCGAGAAGTAAATTTGAACGCTTAATTAAACAGATGATTCTAATGCATTCTGATTCTAATGAATCTCTGAATGATCATCATACTTGAATTCTCATGCTTTTAAAAATAAATCAGAGTCAGCTGCTCACCAGAACGAAAGTTGCGGCCAAATCTCAACCTGTAACAAACAATGTTTCATTAAGAAAAATTTTATATTTTCAAAAACAAGTGATTATGTTAATCTTGAATCATCTTTTACTCATATATGTCCCTACTATCTCACCATTTTTAAAAAGTGCGTAAATTCACTTTCTACAGAGTGTAATTAAAGCTGTAAAATATTTCCCCTGAAACTTCTCCACACAAAGACCACTAACAGGCAACAGACGTAGAACATGTAGCAACAACTAAACTCTTCTCTCGGTCTTGGGGAAAACCACACGATCGCGCTTACACACATACACACACACACAAGAAGAGATAAGGCAAGAAAAACGATAAACAGAAGTCGCGTGCACGGAATAATTAGAAACACTGCCCTCCAAACACAAAGACCGAATTGCTGTGCTGCTGCTATCGATCGCAGAGGAACACAAAGGCGGAGATGACGTCATTCGATGCCGTACACGTCTTGGATGGAACAGAATAATCGCATCAGTGCCCCGCTTTGTAGAGGAACAAGGGGCTGCCGTTCTAATAAGCCCCTGCCGTGTCGCAAGGCTTCCGCTTACAAAGCGCCCCGGTGCTCCCCGCCCCACACTCCGCCAGTTCCCCGGATCGTAAGGAGAAACTAGACTCACAAAAGATATGCTACCGCAGCCTGTTTCAAAGTAACCTTTCTCCAAGATGCGACAAAAGCTAGTACTAATAGTGATGTGTCGGAAAGCTAGATACACTGACAACATGGACACGGACACTTTTTTCAGATAGTACTCGGTTTTATGTTTTTTTTTTTTTTTTGTTTTTTTTTTTGGGTGTGTTTGTGTGTTACTAGATCTGCCTGTACATTAATACAGATTTTTTTGTTTTTGTTATTTTTTTTTTTTTTTTTTTTTTTTTGTGAATGTGTATGCGCGCATAATTTCAAGGAATATACAGCATGAGTAAAAACTTTAAGGCTAGTAAAACATTTTGAGAAAATGGAAAAATTTTAAACTGAGGATTAAAGTACCATTTGATTGATAATTATTAACCTTAAATACAAGTAAAAAAAATGCAACAACATTCATTTGTAAATATTTTATCGACAGAAAATATTATAGAACACACAGACCAATATTTACGCCTGAGTAAGAATTTTAAAGCCAACAGAGAAAATAGTATATAAGACAGAAATAAACAAAAACAAGATTTTAGACGCTCGAGTAGGAGCCATTCCTTGGAATAACTTCAAATATTCTTGTAGTGCTAGGACACTTTGATATGCTTGTGAATTCATTTTACCGTGAAATGAACAACTGAACCCACACCATTGTAAGCAAAGCACCTCCAAGTCACCACAGAGCCTCCACCTAATTGCCGCTTGGAGAATATTCCTTTTTCATTTCTTAAATCATGCTAATGGTACTTTCATGCGTCTCTGGTCCATCCAAATTCATTTTTTTTAATCATAAAAATTATTTCTAATGATTATCACAGGTCATTACTTGATGACTGAATTTCAAACGTTCTATTTTGTGCTTCTGCAGCAACTGAGGCATAGCCAATTTTGCTGTATAAATATATCTTACAGACCTTCTAATTGTGTTACGCACCGTTTTTGAAAAACATTTAAACCTGTCGCAGGAATAAGTTTCCTGGTTGAGTCCTTTCCAGTAGATGCAAATCTGCGAACTCTTCTTTCATCACGCGAAGACAAAGCTTTAGGTCTCCCCCCCCTGTATTCTTTTTCCCATAATTGTCTTTCAAATTAAAAAAAAAATTATTGGACACAGTCTTTGATCTTTCTATCTTTATTCCAATATAGTACAGCGCTATTCACTCCTGTAGAAGAAAGAGTTCCAATCTGCCCTCTTTCATGATCATTTAACTTCGAAGGTTTGGAGCTGTTTGTTACGAAAGTTTCGAAGACATGTATGGCAAATGCGTAAATTTAAGAGTTGTCACAATCTAAGCAATTTCAGCAATATTGAAGCCAGTATATTTATATTTTTTTTTTAAAAATTACTGTTTTCCTTAAAGTTTTCACTCAAGCTGAATATACCGGTTTTGTATATGCGACATTTTCTGATAATTATATAATTTACAAATTCTATTTGTTGCATTATTTCTTAACAATGAACTTTAACAATTAAAAATACAATGATATTTGAATCCCTTTTATTTCATTTTTCCATTTTCTCAAAAGTTTTTACTAGCCTTAAACTTTTTACTGAGGCTGTATAATCTTTAAATCGTTATGTCACTGAAAATGGTAGATGGCCGAAGTGTGAAGGTCCCGGGTTCGGGTCCCATCGCGCGGCTGTCGATCTAACGGTCTGGAGTTTTGGTAGGTTTTCTCCAGATGTAACGTGAATACACGTTAGAACCCCTTAGAAAGTCCGTCTACCAAGGCACCACCTTCGGCAGATCGCCCTAGTGTAGCGTTGCCATAATCACACACAACCAACCTTTAAATCGTTAAGTAGCTGATGAGAAAGTGTCGCATTCTAAATTAAACAGTTAAAAGAAGAAGCAGATAGAAATCTGGAGGAACCACGAGTACACTAGCATTGTAACATTTATTTATTTATTTTCTTAGTTTAATAAGATTTTTTAAAAACTCAAACAAAACAATTTTCTTTTTTTTTTTTTACTTACTTTCTGTTTTTTTTTTTTCTTTTTCTTTTTCTTTTTTTTTTTTTTTCGAGACAGTAAACCGAATGGATTTTCCTTTATATTAAATTATATAAAAAAAAAATAAAATTAATTCGTTACTAGCTTTTTCTTTTTTTCATTTATTCAGAAAAACATTACAAGATTCGCTTCAAATCCACACAAAACGAAGAGAATAAGGGCACATCCCTTGATTGGAGATAATTTAAATATTCAGATTCTATCAACTGAAAAAGTCTTTGACCCATGTATACTCTCTTACTTTTTCGCAAGATCTCCCTTCTAATTACCAGTTTTTTTTTTCTTTAAAGATTGCCTTCATACTTAATTTTGGAGTGTAAAATGTAAACTCGACAGATTCCGGAATTATTATTTTCAGAAAAAAAGTTAATTTCCAGTTTTAACAAAGATAAGTATATTTTCTCTACAACACTTATATATTTGTCATGTCCTGATCATTACTTGACTTTTTGATAACCTTTTGTGAACATTCACTGATTTACATATGATGGATAATTTAGATTTCTCGCATTTAAGAATGGAAATTCGTATCGGAAAACAAAATCAGATTCTTAATTTTTAGTAAATTCCGTGACCTAATGCCTTTATTATGTGACTTTTTTTCCCCACGATTTTCTTGACCTAGTAAACACGCCGATTCCGTTTAGAAGAATAGACAATAAATAGGAATGGATCGAGACGAGCAACTGGCCTGTCTTGTCTCGCAAAACAGCTGCAAAGCTCTGTCTCGTAATTTCTATATAGAAATGATAAATACGTCTGTTTTGTCTCGCATAAAAGCTTAACTCTCTGTCCCGTCTCATCTTTAATAAATAAATGTTACCTTAATGAGTGTTCCTTTTCAAAAGCGATAGGCGTCATAGGACTCTTGAACAGCTTTAAAAATAAACCAACGATTTAAACATCTGAAAAAATTAATAATGCTTCTTTACCAGTGGCGGCTCGTAACCTGTTTCAGTATAGGGGCCCGAAAAAAAAAAAAAAAAATAGTGCAGTTAAAATCGGGAAAATATATATACATACAGAATAACCTATCCTCCCGTGCACACAGCAGTGTAAATATTAAAAATTTTTCAAATGACAAATGTTTATAAAATTACTACGCAACTTTTGCTATTTTTATTTAATTATGTTAATATTGAAAAGTTTACTCTATTACTAATCAAAAAACCATGTTTAATTTTTATTTAATGTCCTTTATAGGTGCTTGTTCATAATTTTAAAATAATTTATTTATTTTAAAATCAGCATTAACATATAAAATACATTTACATTGCCATTTCGTAGATCAAGGAAAGAAAACAGAAAAATATCCGCCTTCACTGCAAAAATACGATCACGCAAATTAAAAAATTAATTCCTCCTGAGCGGAAAATTTCGCCAATAGCTGCCGATTGGCGAAATTTCTCCGTACAGTCTCGTAGATCAACATGCCAGGGCCCGAAGATCTGGGCCCCGAAGACAGCGCCAAATAAGTGATTTGGAAGCCAAGTTAATGCCTTAGTCAATATGGCTTTTGTGCTCAATGTCAAATATGTCGACCCGGTAAACGTAGAAACGACGCACGCCGAGTTCAGGGCAAACAAGCCCATGGGCCGTGCATGGTTTAGATAGGGAAAAAGCGTAAGTAGTGCTTTTTAAGTGCTTTTTTTTAAATGATACAATTAAAACAGAGTAAAATGCGTTGCCGAATGTTTAATCCCCCCCCCCCCAATATTTCGTAACTGTTTCGGGTTCTCCGTTTAAACGTTAGTTCATACTACGGGTTGTAAAAATATAGTAAAGTTTCTATCGGAATTGGATTCTTTAAAAAGCTGTTTAATGTTAGCTCATTTATTAAAAATACAACCTTTAGGATATTCTTATATTTATTTTAATAACTTTTCTTAAAAAAACATTATCCAACTTTGATGGAAGGTATAATGATTCCTATTCATCAGTTTATCAGCCCGTAAATGTTGTTCTAACTGTCGTCAATATGTATGGATTGCAGCAAAATTTATACATGTTATCAATATGTGCTAAGTCATGTGCTCTATTCAAAACAGTGTACAAAACAGAAATAGTTTTTTTTTTTTTTTTTTTAAACAGAGATCACAAAATTTCAATATATTAGAATGCATAGACAGCAATATTTCAACATCCGTTAGAGACATTCATCTATTTCTAAAAAAAATATGTTAAACTATCTTACTGAGGTTTTTCAAAAGAGTGTCAGCCCAGATTAACAAAATTTACACAAAAAACATGTTAAACGGTTAACGGTTCACCCATTTTTTAAAGGTTTTCGAAAATACAACTTCCCACATTTGCCTGAATGATTCCCCCCCCCCCAAACCATAATCTCACTGATAAAATCTACAAACAACCCCAATTGCAATGCTGCCAAGAACACGATGCAAATAAAATCAACCAAATAACATATGTTTCCTTAGACATAACGCTAAAATCTGGGAGAGTTCATCCAATCTAACTAAAACAGAACGCGGTGCCATTTTTATTCCCCTTCTCTCTTTTTTCCCCTTCTTGCCTTAGAAGCAGCCCTTCATTCCCATCAAGCAAGAATTTTCTGCTCTCTCGCCTTTTCTCCAATCTGTCAAGTTGAAAAGAGATTTTTTTTTCTTTCTTCTTTTAATCCATTCAAAGCAAAACTCATCATGCTCGGCGCTCCTGAAAAGAGGCGAGAATAAACCGTCAACATTTCCCTTCACTCCTTCTTTAAAGAAAAACTTTGCCCCAGACACCATCGAAAAAGAGAAATTGCCGTATAAAGCAGGTTTCCAGATTTAAAGTAGTAGCAACGGCCGTGTTAAAAATGAATGGCATGAAATTTCGCCAGCAAATTTATCCAGATTTTCTCTTCCATGTTTCAAGATAACAATACCAGATGAATCACGCCCAACGCATCGTCTATAAAACACTTTCCAGCACAAAACTGCTTAAGCATGCTCTGCTGTTTCAACGAATAGTTTGTTTACCCAGAACATTTTTTTTGCGAAGTGTTTTATTACCTTTTACAGACCGTAACCCCGACAGAATTACTTTTCTCAAAAGACACTTTTAAAAATCAGATTGTTCTGCAGACCACCACCTTCACATTTGTTCTTTTCTAAAGCAAATTTATTTTACATTTTTTTTAGCATATGTTAATACGAATATACACAGAAGTGTATCCTTGTATAACGCCCTTGGCGAAATAAATACGCTAATCCCCTGCACATATATGCGTACACACCCCCATTAACACCGTCCCGCCATAAATTTTAGTGTCCAGGCAATGGCGGATATAGAATTTTTTTTTTTTTTTTTTTGGAAGGGGGGAGGGGTAGTTTAAAAAAAAAGAAGCTTATCTGACTTAAGCACAATGTACAATAAAGTAAAATGAGAGTCTAGAGCAATGTTTTTTCTTCCACCCCCCACGAGGGGCTAATTTATATTCTTATAAATAAAAATGAAATTCTGTTTGTTTGTTTGTTTGTTTGATTGTTTGTTTGTTTGTGGATTTGAGTTGTATACAAATCCACAAAAATGGACCTATCAGCCTGAAATTTTGCACAGATATGTAAAATAATATAGAATAACTCATAGTCCACTTTAAAACTTTGAAAGTCCACCCATTCCCGGAATTTAAGAGATTTTTTATGCTCTTCACGCAAAAATCTTTCCGTAATTGTAACCCCTGTAGTGAAAAAAGTGTGAAATAAGGATCGTGGTTGCCATGTGTGGCGATTTTGCCGAATAAAATGTTTTAAATTTTCAAAGTAAAAAAAGAATAATAATGATTTTTTTTTGTTAGTTTATATTCGTAAGGTTATTTTTTTTTAAATTATAATATCGTGTGCATGGGAAATCAGAGCAGGAATGTAATACTTTACACGCAAAACAATAAGAATTGAAGATTTCCGAGGCTAATAGGTAAATTATTTTAGTTTGGCGAAAAAATAAAATGGCTCAAATGCCGATTTTGTGAAAGTGAGTTCTAGCGGTTTGCACAGATTTCGGCTTGGCGCAATTTATTGAGAGCTTAAGGAAATAGATTTTTGAAAACAAGTGCAAAGGTTTTATTAGAATGCAGCGTTAAATTTTAATGATCCGTGAAGAAATAAAGCAGTTATTAAGGGATTTCAATTGATCTATCTCCAGAATTCTCGCCAAATGAGTACATTGATTTAAGTTGGGGAAATTCCGCCAAATTTCAGAAAATTGAAATCTTCTGATTTAGTACATTGGAGTAATGATGAATAAAACACGTTATAGTTGATAATTTTTAAAAAATTCGGCTGTATTAAGGGATTCAACTTTTCAAATAAAGGCTTGCTTTACTTTTTCGCGGTCGAACCATTTCCCATATATTATTGCTGCTAAGTCAATGCTTCGAATGATTTCCTGAAAAAACGCTTGCAAAATGGCGTATGTTGGCACTTTGGCGAGGCTTAGATTTGAAACTGGATTTTATTTGAGACTGGGATATATAATGACACTGGTTATAGATAAAAATGAATGTTGGTATGAGTGTATGAGGTTGAAAAACTCCAGCACCGTTGAGCACCGTTGCACCATGAAATTTGGTTCACCTAAGTCTTTTATCATGGAGAAGCTTTTTATGCTATCCGTTTTCCTCTAACTTGCCACCAAGTGGCGCAGCAGAACGTCGAATTCTATTCCGTTTAGCCGTTTGCTATGCGAATATCGTCCAACCGATTTCGATGAAATTTGGTACACGCGAATATTAGAACACGGAGAATATTTTTCACTATCCATTTTGCTGTAACTTGCCGCTAAATGGCGCTGAAAAGCATCAACTTCTATACCGTTCGACTGATCGGCATAAAATTTTTTATACTTACACATTTGAGCACGAAGAATATATTCTAACTGCGTTCCTTTTGATGTTACTCACCACTAGATGACACTGCAATGCATTATTATTTTAACTCGCCACTAGATGACGCTGCAGCAGGCCAAATTCTTGACCATTCAAACGGTCGCTATGAAAATCAGTATACATAGCTATTTGAACAATGAGAATATTTTGGCGTTATCCATTTTGCTATAACTCGCCACATGACGGCGCTGTAGCAAATCATTACTTTAATTAACCACTAGATGGCCCTGAAGTGTATCACTTCTTGACTGTGCAAATGATCGCTATGAAAATAGGTATACATAGATATTTGAACACGGGGAAGAGTTTGGCGCTATCCATTTTCCTATAACTTGCCACTAGATGTCGCGTCAACACATGAACTTCAGGACTGTCCAGCCGATAGTCATGAAAATTCGTATACATCGATATCTGAATGCGAAAAATATTTTCGCCGTATCCGTTTTGCTAAAACTCGCCACTAGATTGCGCTACGCCGCATGGCCTTCTGCACCGTACAAACGATTGCCTTGCAATTCGGTATGCATGATTATTGGACACAATATAACGCGATATCCACTTTGCTATATCTGTTTATTACAATGAATAGTAATCACCACAAATCGTAATATCAAAAAGTCCATTCATTCCCGTGCGAAGAACGGGTACTTCAGCTAGTATATATATATAAAGCTTATTTGACTTAAAGTGTGCACTGAAGCAAAATATTGCCTTTAATCAATGTCATTTGAGTGTGTGTGTGTACTGTGTTTGAGTAGACAAAATGTTAACTTGATGCAATTAGTGTATTGCACAAAATAGGTCAGATGTGAGAAGCAATTTTATTTTTTCGAGCCTTAAAGTTAAGGTTTACGAAATTAACTAAGGATAATTAATTTCGTAAAAATGAACTCACAAATGTAAAACAGTACAATAACACTGTTACAACATTATTTTTTAGGCAGAGAGGTAAGACATTCATGAAGAAAGACTTTTCTACTATACTGAATTATCAAGGGCGAATACAAACGATCAATAAAGGTGGGATTTACACACGGGGTACAGTAAATTAAAGAAATAAAAGAAAAGGGGGAGGGGACGTCTCGATAATGCAACCTTTTTTTTTTTTTTTTTTTTAAGGAATTTCGTATCGCGAGTTAAAATTCACCCTCCATTCGTTTTCCTGACCGCTATGCCGTCTCGGAAAATTATGCACCCTTATTCCCCTGGACTTAGGGCCGGGCTTCCTTAATGGAGTGAGAGTGGCTCACTACGCCCTTGATCCCTTGCATATTGACTTCTGGTTTGACGTTCCGGAAAATCGACGGCTGCAAAACCGATCTGTATTTTATTAACTAGAGCTACCGAGCAAATTCGGGGTGGATTTCATTCTGCCATTTTGTGACTATTCACATATGGGGAATCGGCGAAATGTATTCTTTCCAAACAATTTTTAATGCATGGACAAATATTTCAATAATAAAAAAAAAAACCTTATATACACACATTTACACACAAACATACCTATAAATGTTCGAATATGTATGTATTTTGAAAAAATGTTTATACATATTCAAAATTTCGTAAAAATGAACTCACAAATGTTTAGAATATTTGAATTTAAAATATAATAAATTGATAAATATTTAAATTTAAAAAAAAAACTTTATGTATGCACACTTACATACATATAAATGTGCGCATATGTATATATTAAAAAAATATGTTTATATATTGAAAATTTCGTAAAAACGAACTCATAAATGTAAAACAATACCATAACATTGTTACGAGTGGAGTTGCAATTCACAATCTCTACGATAGCCAGACGTTAAACCTTGCAGTCTAGACTGGCAATCCTCAACAGATTCAAGAATTGTTAGAGATAAACTTTTTATTGAAAGAGCATGTATGTGTAATCCCCAAACACTATTATAATTTTCATTCAAAAAATTGTTAATTTTTTTTCTGAAAATTTTAATTATTATTTGCAACAAAAATATTTTATTTAACAGAATTCATACAATTTTCAAACTGTAAAAGACAGAACTGATTTTTTTTTAACCTTAAAAAATGCATGATGTCCTTTCTGTTACGATACCTTAAATTAAACAGAAAGGGAGGAAAATTGGAAAAAATGAACATTTCAGTTTTTATACATTGTTTGGTATCTAACAAATATCATAAATGACCTACATTTAAATTAATACTGTTGTTCAAAGAATTAACTGATAAGTAATTGTTATCAAACTCACTTACAAAATGGTATATTTTACAGTGACTATAAAAAAAAAGAGGGATTATCATTTTAAAAATTGTTTATTGTACTCACTGATACCAAGTTTTATGAATGTGCGTCAATATTTTCAATGCATCAGTAATAAAAAGCAAAATCAATTTCCTTGTAACATTTCTTGGGAATGACCAACATAGAGATAAATTTTGTTAGTTTAATACAGGTAAATAACCCACTTTTTTGCATAATACAGTATTGTCACTGGCAACGAACCTCTATACTTAATTTCAAATCTATAGCACCAATGGAAGATGGAAGGAAGGTAAAGAACAGGTTAAGTGTTCGTTAAGGATATGGCCAAATGAGCTGCCGTAGGAAAAATTTTTAAAATCAACTCCTCCGACATAATTTATGTCTTGCTTCACTCTTTATGAGCAAATATCGTTTTGAACTATGAACAAATATTGTTCAGAATAGATAAGCAGAAATGCTCACATTAAAGATGTTTCAGCAGATTGGCAAGATGTACGGCTTTGGAGAATATGGCACATCATTGTATGGATTGGAAAAGAAAATGATTATGTTTTTAAACTTTTATTCTAAGATGGAAGAAAACGTAACCTATTTTATGTACAAATACACGGTCAACTCCTTGAGGTTGAACGTCAAAGGAGTGTGACAGCTGTTTGCCACATTATTTACTGACTGACACGTTGGTGTGACATCAGTTTGGAAAGTACAAAACTACAAATTTATTTATGTGTTTTCTCAAATTACTGTTAATTATTGAGTAAATTTAATAAAAATAGCTCCTTTTCAGAGTTAACAAAAAGATCTGTAAAGGATCTGCAAAACAGCTCTCTTGGCAGCTACAATCATGAGAGAAGAAAAAAGGTAGTAAAATAATTTTTCAATACATAAAGGATCTACGATGAGATAAAGCTGGAGAAGCCCCGCAATGTTTTTTTTTTTTTTTTTTTTTAACGCTGGTTGGTGCAAGCAGCAGCGGAGAATTGGGCAACAAAATGAATGCCGGGAATCGGCCTTTTACTCTTTCGATCGTTTACTTCACTTTGGTTTAGTGGCAGCAGAGTGCCATAAGCACTGTGCAGCCACTAAGGATACCACAAAAGGGCTCCGATGCAGCCTCTTTATTACGTTTTCATCCATTCAACGAGGGGTGTCAATCGCTAAAGTTTGGGCACAAAAGAGGAATATCTGCCGCCAAAACTTTGAAATAGGGTAAAGAAATTAAGATTCAGAGTATCAGTTTTTAATCATCGCCCATCGAGTTTACCTTATGAAAATTATTTTGCTTGCTCCTTTCAAAGAAAAATAATAGATAGTCTCTAAATGTTCCATCATTTTAGACCAGAAAGTTGCACTGTTCGAGATGGACAACATTCTTCAACAAACTTCACTAGACTGCGAGAGGTGAAAAAGGGCTGTTTCGTCTTGTGTAGCAAATGCAATGCTCTGTACAGTCTCGTAAAATCCCTATACGCTAACAAGAAAAGAACAGTCTCGTCTCGCAACCATCCCTATCCGCTAGTATACATTCATTTTGCTTTCTCTAAAATATAAAGACGTCTCAAAAACGCACTTTAAAGAATGACTGCCCATAGATCTCTTGACAAGGGATGTATGTATGCACGAATTCTTTTATGTGCTCCTGTAAAAAAAGTATATATGCTCTTGCTTGAAATAGATGAATAAAACGAACCCCTATTATCCGATGTTCCGTGTTAAACCAGGTACTTAACTAAACCAAGCTGTCCACTTTAACCGAGGCAACGCATTTTAAGGGTGGGGGAAATTAGAGGCAAACTTTTCTGTTGGAACTACCGCATGTATGTTAACATAAAGTAGTGCTACTTATTTATTTAGTTGTAAAGCGCTCGTTGAAAAATGGTGAATCAACAAACGCCTTTAACTTAATACGCACAAGATGTTTATTAACATGGTACAGTGTGATTTAATCCATATTATCTTAAATTTTTCTAATACTACTTATGCTAATACTATCTACCTTCGTTTCTCCTCCTGAAACTTTCAACTTAAATATTTTAATCCTCCATAGTTCAGCAGAAAAAAGTACTTCATTTATTTTAATCTTTGAGAATATATTAAAACGGTGTAATCTAATAGAGCTATTTAGAATCGCACAAATTGCGAATAGGACATAAATTGTGTGACAGAGTTTATTAAAATTTAAGACACCAGGCTTTGATTGTCGTAAAAGAAATCCCAGTTAGTAAACCCAGTTCACCTAGTTATTTTTCTAACGGAGTAATACTGAAACCTGCAACTACATAGAAAAAAAAAATTTTTTTTTTTTTTCTTGAAACAGAATCATTATGGAGGAACATAATCCTACGTTAAAAACACTGACAATAAAAGTCTCAAGGAAATCCAATTAGAAATAACATTAAGGATGTTATATACTGGTCAGCTCAAGTTTGTGATACTCCCTTTACGCTGCAAGAATCTCCGTTAAAAATTTTACGATTCACCAACTAACTTAACGACGATTTTCGAAGATGAGGTCGATTTGAAAAGCCTAATTTGGGACGTTTCTTTTTTCAATGATGTTGATATGAGACATCCTGAATGAATGAATTAACGTTGATGAGCATGAAGATGTATTAAATGGCGAAGGAATTGTTTATTTCATTAAATCAAGCGGGGAAAAACTAACAAACCAAAAAACATGCGATTGTGAAGAGAAAGAAACAGACGAAGAAAAAAAAAAGCACAATTCACGAAGAAGGATTAAACGCATTAGAAAGTGCATTCAATTCATCGAAGAGCAACACCTATTGATCTATTATTGTTTAAATGATGGAGAACCATAACATCTAAAACATGATTTATTAATTTAAAACAAACGAAAATTACCAATAATTTAATCTAATTTGTTTTTAATTACAATTTAAAAAAATATTTAATTACAAATATACCTTCTGTTGAAACATTCGTTATCAAACAAAAACTATATGTTAATTTGACAAAAAATGCATAACGTAAAATAGTATAACAAAATAGTGTGATAATGTTGTCGTGTTATCCGAGTTTTCACTATCCGAAAAATGCTCGGTCAAGACCGCCTCGGATAACCGGGATCCTACTTTACCATAAAGTAGGAATAAAGTTTCGCCACTAACTCGAAAAAAAATCTTCACATCCATTCAAATGAGGATATTTGCTGTCCTGATCTACGATACGCATTCTGTACTAAAATATCGTGTAGGAAAAAGGACTGACATTATTCACATACAAGATTCCATGATATTCACAGCTGTCTGACTTCGAGTAAGGCGTGATGGTCGGATATCATAGAAATGGCCGATTCTTAAGGGACATATCTAGTGAGTTAAACACTCGAAAGTCGGCAGTGGCTTTTGTGATTAAGAAGTGGAAAATGAGGTGATTGTCGGAATGTGTTTCGACTAGGCAGACCCACAAAACTAAAATATAGAGACCGACGAATGATGCTCAAAGAAATTGAAAAAAAAAAAATGCCCTAAACCGATCAAGCATCCGGAACTGTTGTTTCACTAAATACAATCCGCAAGGAAGCACATTTGCTTGGTTTCAGTGGTCGTGCTCCCGCCCATAAGCCTTTGATTACAAAATCCAACAGAGCTGCTAGGTTGAGGTGGTGCAAGGCACATCGAAACTACTGGACCGTAGATGAGTGGAAACAGGTTCTCTGGAGGGATGAATCAAGGTTCAATCTCTACCAGTCAGATGGCATCGTTTGGGTTTCGTGTACGCTTGGAGAACGCCTTTTACCATAATGCATCGTGGCTACAGTTAAGTTTGGAGGAGGTAGAATTATGGTCTGGGCTGATTCTCGTGCATGGACTGGGACACTTGATCCCAATTCATGGTAAGCTCAAAGCCGATTCCTACTCAATGTGCTTCCTGCGCAGTGGCATTTGTGGGTTGGATCATTGTTACTTCCAGGATGACAACGCAACTTGTCATGTTGCGAGGTCCACCATGGATTGGTATGATGACAATGGGGTTAACCGACTGGATTGACCTTCCCAGAATCGAGACTTGAATCCTGTAGAAAATCTCTGGGACGAACTGGAGAGCCGAATTAAGGGGGAGCAGCAACCGAGTGGAAGAAAATACCACTGTCCATCATCCAAACGCATGCCTCGGAGGGTTAAGGCTGTAACTGCCTCAGGAGGAGGCTTTACGACCTATTGAGTATGAATAAATTATGTTTATCTCTAATCACATGTGCCCAATTACTTATTTGCAGATAGTGTGTGTATATATATATATATATATATATATATTGTGTATTGTGTATATGGATGCATATATATATTTGGAGGGGAGGGGGAAATGGGGTTCCTATTTAGTGACTATACATTTTTAAATCTAATTTTAGTTTTTAAATATTCTTCCTAAATATTAGAATAAATTTCTGAAAAAACAAAATGTATGAATTTAGCTAGTACATATATTCACTAGAGTTTTAAATACAATAATTTTATTATTATTTAATTGGCTATACCATCTATTTACTATTATTCAATAATTATAATTTTTAATTGAAATAATATTTCTTTATTTTAATTTATATTTATTATTAATATTGTATTATTAATTATAGAATTAAGAATATAAAAGTGACAACACTTTTATAATCTCAATTCAACTATTACACATTCGAATTCAGGCAACTATATGTATATATACATATATATTAATGCTATGCACACATTTTTCAATAAGGTAAGGTATCTATTTCTTTTTAATCAAAAATATAAATAATTGCTTCTAAATGATATTTTTTTAGCCTATATTTTCGGACATTAGTTGGCAACATTTATACTCATTAAAAGCAGGGTTGGCATGGTTTAAACCAAATGGTTTTTTTTTTTTTTTTTCCAAAACCAATTGGTTTTTTTAAAAGAATTTAAAATTCCGAATACTACAGATAGAATACTTTCTGATATCTTTTAAAATTATTTTTATAAGTATCAATAATAAGTTTTTATATCAATCTAATAGATACCATATTCTTTTATAATTATTAAAAATTATTAATTAAACTTAAATTATAAGCTGCATTTTTATTTGTTTCTAAAATAGAGGTTTTGTGTTTTAACAACGTATTTTTAAACCTTAAAAATATTACTTTGAACAACTTATCACCATTATTACTGGTGAATCTAAGTGCAAGATTCATGTAAAATGTAGTAAACAATTAATATTGTATTATATTATATACTAAAATAAAAAATAGTATCTCTAAATAAAATATTAAAACTGAATGATTTCGATGTCCACATAAGAATAGTAACATTTGTTTATTTATTTTGTTTTAATTACTTTCAGAAGGAATATTAATTGTTATTTGAACATTTTACAAATAATTCTATTTATAAGTATGTAACAGGTGATTATTGAAGGATTTTTAAAAATACCTTTAAAAAAACTGGTTTAAATATAAAAAATCGGTTTTTTTTTTGGTTTTTTCAAATAAACCGTTTTCCCCCCCAGCCCTGTTAAAAAGTTTAATCATTTATTTATAAACAAAATTTTAGCTTTTGTCTGCTTATTGTGAATCCATGTTCTTTCTCAGCGTCTTCTATAAACTTTCAAGAAACTAATACAACCTGAAAATTTCTGAAGTTCTGTTGTTACTTTCAATTTAGAAGTTCAGTCAGCCGATTATTAGAAAAGCAAAAATTTGTTTAAATATTTTTCTTTCAATTTACATTTTAGTGTGATGGGTTAAAATGGGTATAGAGTTAGGCTAAGATACTATTATGTTTCCAAATGGTCCAAGTAAACTTTTTAATGAGTAAAAATGTTGCCTGTTATTTGAAAATATAAGCTAAAAAACTATCTAAAAACCAAATATCGGTATTTTTTTTTATCAAAAAGAAATGCCTACTCATTTTACTATGCTTATCTATAACTTAAGTCTAGCACTGCCGGAATGCAACTTATAACAGTTTTTTTTTTTTTTTTAACTAACACACAAAATCTTTTCAGATGTGAAGGGAATGAATGTATTGCATAAAGTAACACAAAATAGTTGCACATTTAACATTATTTGTAATAGAAAACAGCCAATGAATAAGAAATTTCCTTCAACTCCTTTTACTCAACGTGATATCGTCCACAGCAATAACACATGTAAATTCTGTAGCAATCAATTACTACTCACAGACAGACGGACAAACCGAAATCATAAATTTATATATCGACTTCGTCGGAAAGCACTAAAAAACCATATAACAGTAGTAAAAGAGGTAGGATGCTGTAGTCGAAACAGTGGAAAAGCGCCCCACTTCACCTGTAAATGTTGTTTTTCCCGCACAACAGTGTACAGGTCGAAAAAGCTTCCTTTTACAAAGATAATGGTGAAGTAACTTTGATTGAACTAAAATAAAAATAACTAACAATTTTGTAAAATAAAACACATAAAAAAGGTATTTATCAACAAAACGATCGTTTTGGGAAGAACAAAAGGTTCACCCTTTTTCAGTTGACAAACAAAACAAACAAACAAACAAAAAAAAAATAGTCAAAGGTTAGTCAGTTGTAACCTTTCTGTTTGTGAGCATGGTTTGGTAAATTCATGTTAAATATATTATTTATTTATTTATTTTTTGCGGAGAGGGTGGGGGGTGAGTTCAATGTATTCTCTAAAGCACTTTAAATTATGACTGTTCGTACACTCTAACGTAATGAAATCCTTTCGTGTGTTTCTGTTTAAGAACTATTCAAGAGATTTAATTCTCAATAGATTATATGATGTAGTACACAGCAAAAGCATACCTTAATTTCATTGCAATGACAATTACATCACGGCCCGACACACGAACAAACCAAAGCCATAAACTATTTAATTTTCTCGGAAAGTGTTCAAAAAGAGTTTGAGGTGCATTGCCTGGTATCGTACTTACTGGAAATACCTGGTATCGTACTCACAAAAAACTCATTTACTCTTACACAGGTGGTTCGGGGAAACTAGACCATCTTCAAGGTCTCAGTACAGTCAAAATAAACTAATCGTGCCAGGGAGTCGAAAAAATTGAGAATGATTCCTCATAAGCTGCACTACATACTGTGTAGAGGGAAAGACTATGCCTTTATAAAATTTCCATTAAAAAAAGGTACTGTATCGCACATAAAATTTTTTCGAAAAGTGACACGTGCAAAAACTCTAGATGTTTAACCCTTTAACGCGTAGTGTTCCCGCTCGGGGAACACCAAACTCTGACGTTTTGACTGTTGCCAGTCACGAAGAATAGATTTGATTTCTATAAAAATAGTTGCGGGTGACATAGCTCCACGAGAATCCTTCACTTTTTAGCACGTCATTTCCCGTGAAAAAATGGTCACGATTATTTTTAACAGCACTGAGATCTGCTGATAAATGTAAGAATGCGAGAACAGCTGGATAGATTGCCCAATGCTGAAAAAAGAGCAGCCGTTGCCATCGCTCGACTTAATTACCAGCAAGATGGCGGACGATCGAAACGTTCATCGCGTGCCACACATCTAGAGACCTTTTTTTGACGCAGCTGGCTGTGCCGCACAGTCAGCTGTCGTCAAAAAAGGGTCTCTAGATCTGTGGCACGCGATGAACGTTTCGATCGTCCGCCATCTTGCTGGTAGTTAAGTCGAGCGATGGAAACGGCTGCCTTTTTTTCAGCATTGAGAAAGGATTGCGCCTCAAAGGGTTAAGATTTTTTTCTGAAAGCTTCATAGCTTTGTAGGTTTATTGTTTATTACAGTGTGTGGTACAGCTTATGATGAAGCATCCGAAAATTTTTCAAGTCATTGACATAATTAGTTTATTTGTATTTATGTACACAAATCGCATCATTTGTTCGAACTGCTACTGTAACTGCGGCCATTTGAGTAAGTTGAACTAGTTGTGCGTGTTTGTCTTAAACACTAGCAAGCTAGCCCTCGACGGAGGGGGATTTGGCACAGTAATACTTTACAGGCTTCTAGAACGTTTGGCTAATGTTTAATTTTCACTTATCACTATGACTTGCTGGAGGGTATTTTGGTATTTTAGCAACTTTTCTCATATAATTTGCATGTTTCATGTTCAAACGACTGTTCCGCAACGCTGGTGAATACACGTGATTTGTTTGTGTCTGTGATTTTGTATTTTCTTTTCTGGCATACAAATACAATTATAACGTGTTCTACAGAGTCGAAATTAAATGATCTTTTAGCCATTTGCAGGGCCGTATATAATTTGTGAGCTTGTAAGTGTTAAATTTACGTCAGATAAACTTACGAGTGACTACCGATTGCTGTTGAAAAGTACTTTAGCTTATCCTTAAAAAAAAAAAAAGTATAATTTCATTACAAATTCATCTCAACTTTGAAAAGGTATATATTCTAAATAAACATTTTTTCTATTTTTCTGTCGTGAGAGCAGAACAAATTTCGATGATACTCTTCACCAGTGGCCCGAAAGAAGTCCCAACTTAACTCCCTGCAATTATTTTCTTTGGGTCTAATATAAATAATAAATAAAGTGTATCTTTCGCTTCGATAATGTAACACTGTGAACTGTAAATGAAAGTAGCTTCAGCCATCGAAACTGTAGCATCCGACAGTGTGGGAAAAGTATGGAAGAAATTTCGCTAGAGAATGGACATCGTTCGTATTTCTTCAGGTGGTGGTCAAATTGAACGTTTATAACTTCACGCTATTAGTAATTCTACAATGGTATTTTTATTTCCTTTTCCCCAAATGCATAATATTTTCTCTAGTTTTATAAATATAGTCCTTAAAAATCGGGATATCCATTTGTAATTACCCTGTATTTAAGACGGAGATCGACCTAGAATTATTGCAGCAGTATAGTGAACCAGAGAAACTTTGTTACTCAACTGTTGAATAGGTGCAATTTCTCTTAACCGAAATTTCTAGTCGTGCTTTACCCTTCATTGTAATCCATTTCGAAAACCACTCACCCTGCCTGCTTTAGACTTATTCAATGAAAACTCACCTGTTCAATAGAGAGGGAGAAGATACAGGCACTCGAGAGAAAGACGATGACGTAGACGAATTTTCGCTATTCAAATACACACAAACACACCCGTACCAACACGGGGCCGCCGCTCGAAATCGATCCCCCCCGAGAGGAGCTGTCGGGAACACACCACGTGTCCTGTCCTCGAAATGTCCTTTCGCCGGGACGGATGCTGGACGAAAAAAAAAAATGAGAGGGGGGGGGTGGGGTTCGCAAGAGAACACACACACGCAGAGGTCAACGCGAAGCAAAGTCCAGCGGGAGGGTGGTCCAGACAAGCGAGGGGGAAAATCCACCAGGGGGGGTTGAAGAGCGAAGGAAAGAGAACGTCGGGTGCGTCTCACGGTCGAGGTGAACACTGAGAAAGGGCCCGCACGACTCCACTCTACTCTCTAGCCTCCGAGGATCTTTCGGGATGCGCGAGAGCGCTGCCAATCACGGCGCTTCTGAGAGTTGCCATGGGAACGCCGCATCCCTCCCGCATCTGGCTGTCTTCGAGTTTTCGCATGTGCGTTTTCTACGAGGGGAGCGGAGAAAGAAAAGATAGAGAAGAAGTGAGCGTTTGTTTATTTTATTTTTTTCTTCAGTGTGTGTGTTGTATATATATGTATCGTTAAATTTCATTACTCCGTTATAAATGGTCTTCGAAAGGAAGTTGTAGATGGTTCCGGAGGGGTCGGGAGAGAGGGTCTGTGCTCTTTTTGATTCAATTTGTTCTTCTGGGTTTCTATCTTCGTTTTCCCACCATCGCTCTCTTCACCTGAGGAAGTTGTATACCCGATGCCCCATTCCCGCGTGGAGATAAAGTAATGGAATCGAAGATAGTACGGTGAGGCGATATTTTTGTACGCGGCATTTGTTCGGATCCTTTGACCGACCTACTTGCCTTCTATCATCCACATGACAGTTATGAGGGAGATAATATCCATTACTATATTCCTCATAAGAGTCATTAAGCTACAAATGTATTATCATATTTAGTAACAGGAAATGTAAATCATGAAAAAATAAACTCCATTATAAAACACTTTACAGTTTGATCCGAATAGTACAAATACAGCTACTTCGGGCATAGTTAACGTGTTGGGTCCTATTGCTACAAAAACACGAAAGTGCCCCACTGGTGTCCATCGTTACTTCCCGGCTTGGTAATGAATGCTTTTTCTGGGCTGAAGGGGAGCACTCAGAGGCCCATGCTCGGAAGTACAAAAAGGATTAGACGTCCACTGGAAGGAGTCAACCCAAGTGGGTTAATAGGCTATCTTCTTCAGGGCATGTTTCGTCCCGTCTCCCGTTTTCCGAATTTTTCGTGAAATGTGTAAGAAAATATTAGGATGTCAATGAAATAGAATCCACTTTCGTTAAAATGCACACAGGTGTTGAAGCTTTAAATCTCATTAAAACTGACATTCAAAATAGAGCTAACTTTTGCAATTTTGACAATATCCTTATGGTACAAATAAATAAATAAATTATTGAAGGGAAACCAGAAAGGAAACATTTTCATTCTAGCAAAGCTTTTGAGAAATGGTTCAGTTTGTTTACCAGGAGAGGACAGCTCGGATCACCGAAATGGCATTTACAGTTACGTACATGCCGTCCCGGAATTTCTCAGCATAATTTGGATAGTCATCAAAAGGGTCTGGCTTTTGAACATTGAGACTCCTCTGAAGCTGCTAGCGACTACCAAGGAGAATCTCGGAACCACGGATTTAACGTGTACGTACATCGCATGCGAACCCGGTGGTCTTCAGTGGTATGCCAAAATAAAACTCGCAACCTCCCGGTTACTAGTCCAACGTCTTAACCACTGGGCTGCCGCGGCCGAAGTGGTCCATTTTATAATAACAGCGAATTCTAAGTTCTAAACCTAAATGACCCCTAAAAAATTAGTTAATAATTTCACAGAGTTGAATTACCGAGTACTCGGTATTTTGACGAAGTGCACGGCTAATACCGAGTAGTAAAAATGTTAGTATTTTTAATATTATTAAAATAATTTTGTCAAACATTAAAAGTATTTGTAAAAATATATGCAAATAAATATATAAATAGTCTAAAAAAATCTTTATATAATAATACATTCTAGGATAAAAATGAAGAAATAAAAGTTAGTCACTTTCAAAGATGTAGGAAAAGATTGATCTTTGACAAGGAAATAATTGAAAAAAAAAAAGTACGCTGAAATGCTATTGAAAAAATATTTTAATTAATTTTTAAATTGCATATTATGAAGTAAAAACACCAATTGTTCTATATTTTGAGGTGACATGCGATTTCTTTTATTACATATGTAGCCTGCTCTAAAAGAAGCCTGCTTGCTGTAAGCAGAGTTACACAGTGCACACAAGAATTTCTTAGCACTCTTGGGCAAAATTGGAAAGATATTTTACATTTCCACCAGACAAATGGACTGACAGGTTTTTTTTTTCCTGCACAGAAAGACTGCTTTCTTTTCTACTACTATCATTAAAAGCGAAGTAGTGCTTTGTTGATGAAGCTGAAAATGCCACATTTGCGTTTACTACTTCATGCAAACATTTGCAAACTGTAGAATACTTTTCTGGTGTCTCTGGGTATGGATCATCAATGTTAAATTGATTACGCTTTATGAATATTTTAGGTGGTTATGGTGGACATTCATCTCATGTCAGCTACACTAAATAGTTGTACAGCTTAGCTTTTTAGTAATTGTATAACATATCTGAATAATTCGTTAAAGTGAAACTGCATAAAGGCTGAATTTGTACTACATTATTTTCATTGAATAAAAATATTTTATTTCTTCATCTAAAATCTTAAAATACAGGTTTGTCATAACAAAATTTTATAAATAAAAAATTAGTTAGTAGTTATATTTTAAGTAATTTGGTAAAATTCTTGAAGCAGTGGGTTTGATCTCGCTAGTTATCTGAAACTACCTCTCAATCAATTAATTATTGACAATCTACATACATGTTATTGCAAAATTTTCGACATACTTCACATGAAAGTATATACCTAAATGCAGTGTTTCATCTAACCATATTTTAAAATAAGAATCTTTAATGATCAAGTTTATAAATAATGTATCAATCTGAACCCATATTTTTAGACTAATAAAATTTAAAATAATAAAATTATATCCTATGTATGCACAAATTTAATACAATTTTTTAAACGTTATGGATTTAAGAACTTTTGTTAATTCAAAAGACAATTAGACATGTTTTCATCTCAAAAGAAGAAAAAGTATTCATTTGCTTCTCTTTATACTACTACTCGGTATTCGGTTACTCGGCCATACTCGGTACATCGCTACTTTCTATGCCCGTCGAAACCTTCAGACATGAATCTAAAGGCTGCACTAATAACACATGAAACATATTCGATTGGGGAGAAGTGTAAACATTTCTACACTGAGTGGCACTCACTCGTCTGAAATAGGCTTACAGCAGCTCAAAGGTTCGAATCTTGGGATCCCCTTTTTTAAAATAAAAAGCTGTTCGCAGACTTTTTCTTAGTGAATTTCGGATGCTTTGAAATGCAATGAATCGCGGACGGAGGCAGGTAGAGGGCCCCGGGAGCTCGGCGCTCCCGAAATTCGGATTTTTGTTAATTGAAAGTCAATAATTAAGTTTTTTTTCTGTGAAAAAGTCTTTTTCGCCTCATTTTTTTTTTCTCGCTGTCAAGATAGAAGGGCAATAAATTTTACATAAGGATTCTACAATGAGTACTAACTCTGCGGCATACGTACTACTACGGCATAAGTATTCAACTAGATATCAGATGTTTCCGCGTTAGGCAAAAATCTCAAATGCACTTTCAAATACAGCGCAAATGCATTTCTGTAACGTCCCTACCCCTCTCCTCTGCAAATGGAGAGGCAACTGGGCGGGCGTGCGGCTCATGTTTGCGGCTTTCAAAAGATCTTCATTAACACCGCAAGAAGATGAATGTAATAGCAGAGAAATTAGGAGGATTTCTGCTAGCGCTTTTACCGCACGCACTCAGAAGGCTAACTTTAATTAAAAACCGACGCCTTAACACACCCTCCCTCCCCGACCCTCCGTCACTGCTCGCTAATAGGACATATTATTAAGGCTCATTTTAGGCTGGCGAAAATCAAAACGTTGTAACTTCTCTAATCCCTCGGCATGGGATTGAGGAGGGAGGTGGTGGTGGGGGGGAACGTGTCCCACGAAACGTAGAATACTATATACGTGCTGGCATGTACGACAGTAAAGATCAATCCAATATGTCAGGAAAAGTAAAGGCGAGTTTTGTCGGTGAAAAACTGTAATTAGACAATTTTAATTGCAGGCCACCAAATTTGATAGCGACAACTTTCAAACTGCAAACATAGCACGGTAACTCGATATTTTCGCCTTTGAATACTGTTTTCGTCGTTCTTCCTCTCCAGATTTTATCATCAACTTGCCATGTGAGGCCTATCTCCTTTACGCTTGCGAGGAAAAACTGTTCACGGCCTTCGACTTAACAAATTAAAATAACCTAATTGCAACAGAGACTCAAAACATTTAAAAATGTCCCTTTGAACGCTGTATCATGCACTCTGATAAACAATCAACCAATATGAATAACAAAACTACCTGAAAGAACTTTTAAAACAGAACTGAAAACTGAAGATTAACGCAGCCAAGCTCTGTGTTGCTCATCCACACCTTCGCGACCATGGGCTCTAGGATGTGGAAGCACATGTCCCGACCTGGTGGTCAGCCTGACGTGAGGTTCCCAGTTTTTAGTCCCCAAGCAAATTTGCTCCTCAATTTATCGACCCACTCAAGAGATGAAAGAGAGTCAACCTTGCTTTATTCAGAACGAACCCCGGACCTGTCCCGGGTAGCACAACTAGTTCAAAACCCTAGTTCACCCTAGTAGCACAACTAGTTCAAAAACGTTCAAAAGAGTTCACAGAACGTCCAAAGAACGTCTTTTGAACTAGTTGTGCTAGTAGGGGGGGGGCTGGCACAGCAAAACAATGTGCTAACCATTACACCACTTGGTTTCCGAAAAACAGAACTACATTGCAAAATTTTCGGAAGTGCGAACCATAAGAAAATTATACAACTCACATAGCTTTATCGTTTCTTACAGTGTACAGTACAGCTTGCAAAGAGACATTATACACATTTTTAAGTTACTGGCATAACAATCTGTTTTACAATATGCTCATAAATCACATGAATTTTTCTTAACAGTAATTGTCCCGAAGGCTAAACAGACGAGACGATGTACTACGACTAGCTAATAAATATTAATAAAAAATGAGGCAGTATGGGACATATTACTAAGTCAATATTTCACAGCTTAGTGCCTTACTGTTAGATAATGAACCTCTCCCCACAGCAACCAGAGTCGTCGGGTGATCTTTTCGTGAAGCTTCTGCCTGATTTAACACTGCTTCGGGATAGAGATATGAAACATGGGTAGATCAAACATGTAACTGAAAGATTCACTTACCTAAAAGAAAGGGAAAAGTATGAAGGTAAAAACTTGAATGGAACGAGTAAACAAATGAGATAAATTACAACACAGGCGTAATGAGAAATAAGTCTGTATTCCCCGATTACGTCTAAGATGATTGAACGGATTCAATTAACACACGATAAAAAAGTTATTTGACCAAGCATTGTTCAACGAATAAATAGGGCATTTAAAATAAAACAATTCATTGTAAAGCACTTTAAATTATTATCTCAAATAAACTGCAATGCATAGGTGCTTTCTGAGTTTGGAGTATGAAGATTTGCAAAACTTTTAGCTTAACTCTAATGCAGTCAGTCATACATAAAAATTCAATTTTATTTTCACTAATTTCGGCATGAGGTCTGTACGTATGTATGCATCGCGCATAACTCAAAAGGATTAGCCCAAGAATATTCAAATTTTGCAATCAGGACTTTATGTCAGTTGTAATGCTTACTTGTGACCCCCTAACCCCCTTTGACGGCAATCGACTGGATGATTTATTTATACAGTCAACGAAATGATTTCTAATAAAGTCTATAGACAGTCATTATTTAAGTTGCGTTTTGGAACCATTCATCCGTTTTAAAATAATAATAACAATGTTAATGAATTTTATAAAATGAATTAATCGAGTACCCAACTCCAAAAGTAGACAGTTTTCAATCGTATATAAATCAAACAACATAAAGTATAAAACGATTATGTACTATCACAGGAGATTGACTGCAGTCCTTGTAGGGGGTGAAAATTTGACAAAGTATGACAAATAGTAAAATGAGGGCACAGCACTTAACCCTCTAGGCGCCGACTGTCACACATACGTGCCAGAGAGAAACGCAGTCATTTTTAGACCGGCACGCTGCCGTGCCAAAAAGTTTTCTCATTCACCCGTCGGCCATCACACGTGTCGATACTTTAATTAGAATACTTTAAAAAATTATAACTCATTAAGTGATAAGTAAACACAAAATGAAATGCGTAAAAAATAAACGCGTTTATAAAGAAAAAAGAAGTAAATAAGTAAAACAGAGAAATTAGAAAGAAAAAAAAAAGTAAAGCCTATTTGCCATTTATATACTCAACAGAGCATTATTAAAGAACGCGTTTACATTTCGGTGATTTCATGGATTTAGGCTTAATGTCAAAAAACCATCAGGCTCTGGATAGACACTCATGAAAGAAACTGCCGGACTCTGCGATAAGCGCCGTTTGCGCCTCCCGTCGCAAAAGGGTTAATTCAAGATGAAGTCACCATTTACATGCTGAAGGAAAAGAGAAACAAAGTACTTGAAGTTGCGAAATACATTTTTAATCAACGAACTGAAATTCATCAATTTCAATAGTGACGGTTTTATGTGACATTATGAGGTAGATGGCCATTTACTAACAAAAGTAAAAACTGAAAGCAAAGTACATTTCAATTTAAGCAGAAAATCAAGTTGACACTGACACGGTAACATGCGGAAGTTCTATAAGAAAGTTAGCTAGGTGTCTACCTAGCTAACTTTCCCGATTAGCCGACAGAGCAATACAAAAAGCTACGAGTAAGCTTAAATGTTTTCATTTATGATTTGGTAGATACTACATTAATATTATTAGAGCAGTCGAAAATAAAAGCAATTAAACAAATAAATAAAAATACATAGCAAACAGTCCATAGCACTGTCATGTTTCTGCATGTCTAACATTCTCAACTGATCTCTACGAATTTTTGGATGCGGAAACCTGGAATAACTCCGCCACACATCCATTTTTTAAGAGTCGAGGATTTATACGTAATAACTGATCCATTTCGACTGAAATTCTGAGCAACAAAAAATGTCACATTGGGTTGGCAAGTAAGTAATTTTAGTTCGGACAAACATATGTTCAACATTTACTCAACTACTCAACTTACCAATGAGAAATTTCGTACAGATATAAAAACGAAATCACTTATTTGCCAACCCGATACTTATTTTTAATGGAAGTTTTAATCATGAATTCTTTTTATTACAACCTGATTTTTTTTTTTTTTTCATTTAGGATAGGTAATACAGAAAAGTGTCCCCCCCTCTATTCCCCTCAAGTTTAACCCTTTAACGCGCAGTGTTCCCGCTCTGGGAACATCAAACTCTGACGTTTTGACTATTGCCAGTCACGAAGAATAGATTTAATTTCTATAAAATAGTTGCGGGTGACATAGCTCCCCGAAAATCCTTTACTTTTTAAGCACGACATTTCCCGGAAAAAAAATTGTCACGATTCTTTTTAACAGCACTGACATCTGCTGAAAAATGGAAGAATGCGAGAACAGCTGGATAGATTGCCCAATGCTGAAAGAAAGAGCAGCCGTTGCCATCGCTCGACTTAACTACCAGCAAGATGGCGGACGATCGAAACGTTCATCGCGTGCCACAGATCTAGAGACCCTTTTTTGACGCAGCTGGCTGTGCGCGGACACAGCCAGCTGCGTCAAACGCGATGAACGTTTCGATCGTCCGCCATTTTGCTGGTAGCTAAGTCGAGCGATGGCAACGGCTGCCCTTTTTTTCAGCATTGGGAAAGGGTTGCGCCTCAAAGGGTTAATCGTGCGAGTCTGACACTTCTGTTGAAAGATGTTCCGTAATCGATGCGATTGGCGTGATTTACCTTCCTCTCCGCACAAATATATCTCGTCGCATCTCTGAAGTAGGCACAGAGCTCGCGTGCCAGCCTAATCGGATTCCGTCCTAATAACTCCCTCCTACAGAACACGCGTCTCGATGCAAGTATAATCGATCACGTGTCCGCCCGCGGACGGAAGCTTTTCGTCGAGAGCAAGTCCCCCCCCCTCCCCCCCCTCACATATACCCCGAGCGCTGCTCTGGGATCGTTCCGGAAGAGCGCATCCACTGCCGCCCTAACAAATTGCTTGTCACGATCGCCTGATGGATCGGACCTGCGTGAAACTTGAAACCTTCCTAGCCTAAACTCATCTCGATACTCCCAAATAATAATGATAATAAAAAATATTACATCCTCGAGCGTTCGTCTCCTGGTAACAGGATTTGGAGAATGTTGGACAGTCTCAGCGTATAGAAACTAGGTGAATTGAAAAGAAGAAAAAAAGTATTTCGGTACGCTTCCATTCGTCCAATATTTGAGTCGACGAAAGTATTTCGTTGTACACGTTAGGAGGGGCATGGCATACATTTAAAAAATACTTTAATTGCATCTTAAAGAAAATTTCAAGAATTAATGAACAATATTTTGAATAGAAATGATTTCAATTTCGAATTTGCACAAGTGCCTAGAAGTAGCTGGTATTTTCACATTTTGAAACCCTCAGAAAATTAAAGATCGGTTCAAATATGGCTATAATAAAAATTGCTCAAAGTTTTATTGCTATGTTACAGTATAATGTACAACGTAAGTCAACTTTTAAATTCAAAATTAATTAAATAAATCCTTAGTATTAACCTTAGTATAGCTCATTTGCCTATCAAAACAGTTTTCTTTCCCCCTTCAAAGAAATATACAGCTTCAGAAACAGAAAACTGTTAACAACACATATCGGCTGCAAAACATTTTTGCCTTTATAGAAGAATATTGGGAGAATATGCGTTAGAACCCCTTAGGAGGTCCTCCAAGGGACCCCTCCTCACCTGTAGGCAGATGCCCCTAGCGCAGACTTGCCATAACACAAAACAAAACACAGGAGAATATTGCCTGGAAGACCATCAATGATTATTATTGCCAGCAAATAAATCTGCCTGGAAGGCCAAGTACGGTTCCGTTCCACATTGCCTGTACAACCAGTTTTTCCTTCATATTAGAATAACTGCAAGAGAGGCCGACAATGAATCAACAATCTTTGCCTGTAAAACTAGTTTTCCCTTCATAGCAGTATGTTGTCTGGAAGACAGAAAATTATTTTGCCCTCCACACTGCCTGTAAAAACAGTTTTTCCTTCATCAGAGTTTGTAACCTGGAAAGCCAACAGCAAAAAGCTCTAACCCTTTAACATGCGGTGTTCCCGCTCTGGGAACACCAAATTCTGACGTTTTGACTGTTGCCAGTCACGAAGAATAGATTGGATTTCTATAAAAATAGTTGCGGGTGACATAGCTCCACGAGAATCCTTTACTTTTTAGCACGTCATTCCCCGTAAAAAAATGGTCACGATTATTTTTAACAGCACTGACATATGCTGAAAAAATGGAAGAATGCGAGAACAGCTGGATAGATTGCCCAATGCTGAAAAAAAGGGCAGCCGTTGCCATCGCTCGACTTAACTATCAGCAAGATGGCGGACGATCGAAACGTTCATCGCGTGCCACAGATCTAGAGAGCCTTTTTTGCTGTGCGCAGGCACAGCCAGCTGTCGTCAGAAAAGGGTCTCTAGATCTGTGGCACGCGATGAACGTTTCGATATTCCGCCATCTTGCTGGTAGTTAAGTCGAGCGATGGCAACGGCTGCCCTTTTTTTCAGCATTGGGAAAGGGTTGCGCCTCAAAGGGGTAAAGCAGGACAGGATCCAGAGCTACGGCAACAGAAACAAATCTGCTTAATGTATTACGTACGACATGCTATTCAGTTTTATGCTAGTTTATTTTTTGTACTAGTCGCACTTCTAGCTGGAGTGAACTTTTACCAATATATTATCATTTTAAAAGAATTTTTTGAAGAAATCGTTACATGTAATGCCGAAGTTTATTTTACAGAATACTAACGTTTTTACGGTAGAATCCAGCATCCATGCTCGGTCATCCGACCAAATGCATATCTCATTATTAAAAAAACACACTCCAAAGGTGCGGACCTGTCAGACACAATATGATGTACTGTATTATTTTAACCACATTAAGTGCATCGATCCAATGATCTTTGATAAAATATCTGGAAATATTTATTAAACGTAGTCAACATGGTTCGTCCTAGAGCCCCACTCTTCATTTTTAAAACAAAAAATGCTTCTGGTTACTGGCAAATAGTGAAAATGAATAGCAGTATTAAATTTCATGTCGATCAATAACAGCCGGGACAAATTACCAAATCGGCCATGACACCGGACCAATGTTTGAAACCGGGAAAATCCCAGTTAAACAGGGACTTGTGGCAAGTCTAGGTTTTGAAACACAAATTCGAGCTGAAGGATTTTTTAAAAATCTAGTCGAATGCTCAGCACGTAGTATTCGAAATCTCTAATGCAGCATTCGAATAAAAATCGTGACTAGTACCAGAATAGAAATCACGACCAGTATACGAAAAGAATTTATTAATTCTATTGGAATAGGACTCATTGGCGCAATTCATTGGGGAATTTGAATATATTCGGAAGGGAGGGGGCGTGCTTCTCAATTTTGTCTAGAAAACCATTCATCTAAATATTCTTTTTTCCAATAACTTAAAAAAATTTCTATTTCCAAGAAATTTGAAAATCTAAGCAAAAATTAATGTCCTAACTTACATTAGTTAGACTAAATGATATTCGAATACAATTTATTAATGAATTTTGACTCGAATCCAAAGCGTGGATGTATTTTAGTTCGAATCGAATTTTCGGATGAATATTAATCACATCAATGTATCTAAATCAGGTTTATACACATTTCTGGAAAGGAGAAGTGTTATTCCTTTACTCGACAGTTTTAAAGCAGGACTATATTCCTCCAAAAAGGTTCTAACAAGGGAGGCTCAGACCTTGGGGTCGCCGATTTTGATGAAATGTTGGTGGGTTATAGGGGACCCATAGTTAACTAAAATGCTAAAATATTGGCCGCCAACTCTCGCTTATTTTCGAGAAAATTCCATTTAAACATTTGACACATTGTTAAATACTAATTATTTGATAAATTGTTTCTGTTCTTTGTGGCGCCGTGGTTCCGTACGGAGACGGAGATCCGAAGGTCCCCGGATCAAATCCAGCTCTGTGCTATGGATTTTTTTCTCGCTAAAAAGTTCAAAATTATTATATATTGTGAAGTATTTTGTAAAACTGCAGTTATAAAGTTGTTTTTGTGTATATAGCTTATAATTTACCAATACTTTTAGGACGTGAGGAATGATAAGGATTCGCTTCTTTCTTCGTTTTGAATGATGCAATTATTGTTTTAAGTTTTAAATTCAGCTAAAACGTATTACACTCATGTAATTAAAATTAGAGATCCAATATTCGATTTAAACGATAAGTGGAATTTTTTGTATTAAAAAAATTATGATTTGATGTAGAATGCAAAATGCATTTAATTTAAAATTTATCAAACTTAGCTGGAAGTAGATAGCGAAATTAATAATAATAATAATAATCCAGAAATTCATAACAAAATACTTGTATGACGATGAAAGTAATTCACCTTGCCTCTAAAAGTAATTCCACCTAAATGTACAACGCTTTGTCAACCCTGTGATGTGTAATTTCACTGACCCCACCCCAAAAACAACAACAACTGTTTAACCTGATGAGCGAAAGTCGAATCGAGGACGAGGGGAAAACCATGAAAAATGGGTGGTTTAGGGGTTTAAGGATACATGTCGCGCCATCTTTATTCACGTAATGGACACAATTGTTAGCTGAATTTTTTAGAATTTCTCTGAAAAATTTATAAATATAATTATAACTCTAAAACTGAAACGGTAAAATGGACTTTTCTTGATGGAAAATATTGTAGTAAGTATTAGAGATCAGCGCGAGTTGATTTTTTCAAATAAAATTCGATTGAAACGCGATAAAACTGCTGAAATTCTTTGAATTTCCGTCTGAAATACCATCTTCATTCATTTACTTATTTTTTAAATTAAATTGCTCCTATAAACTTAATGTTCACAAAACTTTGTAAAGTAGTATCAAAAGAACCATTATAAATTTTTCGGTAGCTTTTCTACTGTAATTTTATTTTAAATCTTGATCAGAAGTCATGTTCATTAGGTTTCATAAACCATTACGAGTTTCAAATTTAAAATTTGTAAAAGCAAAATGCAGCACATTTTTGGCCCCAAAACATTCTTAAATGCATTATGAAGGGATCCAAATTTATACTTCACAGTTACTTTTGAAAGAAATTTTTTTAGTCAGCCAATTTTGAAATTGAGTTTAAAAAACAATGTTTTTCCTTCTTTCTTTTTATGAAAACTGACTGGTTATTCAGATTTTAAATTTGCAGTATAGTCCAGTCATTTGGTAGTTTTACCTGGAAAGTTTTCCGGGAGTTTTGAAAATGGGCAATTTTATAGATTTCGATGTGCTCTTTCCGAATTTCAACTTTGCCCCCTCGTATCTTTGCCGCTCGCGCCGCTATATTCGAAAAATGGCGCCCAAAAGCAGTTTTTTGGCAATATCTCCTTTCCGACTCATTTCACGAAAAAAAATATATATATATATAAAAAAGGAAACTAGAGAAAATTTCCTACAATTTATGTAATTACCTCGTTCGGTACTAGAGACAATAAACATGCAACACCTGGTCCATCAAGAACAGCGAAGCGAAGGAGAATGCGCTAAATTTTGGATTAGTTTCAGGGAAGGGCAAACTTTTTCGGTGGCGGACCAAAAATCGAAAAAAAAAAAAGTTTGGCGGGCCAAGATAAATTTTTCTAAAATTTTAAAAACAATATACAACTATTACAATTTAAATATGTTAATGAGATGAATGAAATTGCTATTTCATTTTTAAAAGTTCCTTATATTGAGGTTCGAAGTGAGATGTACTCATTCTAAGGAACGAGGCTAAATGCTCATCTGCTAGTCTACTTCTGAAAGAATTCTTTCTAAGGTTCATAGTTGAAAACACTTGTTCACATATATAAGATGAAGCAAACATAGCACTGATTTTCTGAGCGTGAGATATTTAATTTGGGAAACGATAATGATTTTTAAAACACTAACTTTGGAATATTTAGAAACAACTGCTTGAGCTGATCGTTAGATTGCAACTCAATTAATTCAATCTGCAAATCTGTCCTCACTGCTACAGGGGCGTAGCGAGAAATTTTTCATGGGGGGGAGGTTACGACTACGGCAACTCATATATATGTATACATATGTGTGATAATGTAGTGCAGAATCTACATTTTGTATGGCAAAAATTTCTCATGGTGGGGATATGACCCCCTAACCCCCCCCCCCCTTTGGCTACGCTCCTGCTGCTTCACAATTTACGTTCAAAGGCATGGTAAAATATCCAATTCTGTTTGAATGGCACTGAAATCTTGAAATCTGCGTTCCAACTCAAAATGCAGTTTTTTCAAGCCATCTTCATAATTCTTAAGGTTCTCTTCATTTATTGAGAGTATTCAATTTAACCTCGAGGAATGAGACAATCGTTGTTAGCTAGCTACCCAGCAAACAGATTAGGTTTTAGTTAAAAGCTTTGAGATGGGCCCAGATTTCGTAGATAAATTGATTTTTCCCTTGCATCTTGACATTCAAGATGCTCATATGACAAAGAAGATCTGCGAAAAATGCGAAGTCCGAAAGCCGTTCTGTATGTTCTTACATTTCGCACTCCGCAGAACACTGTCTCTCATGGAAGAACGACACAATGTCGTCTTTCAGCTGCCAAACTCGCTGAAGCATGGCAAAAATTTCTCATGTAAGAGAACACATCCTGCAAAATTCTATCTGCGGGCTGGATAAAACTTTCCGGCGGGCCGTATTTGGCCCGCCGGCCGTAGTTTGCCCATCCCTAATGTAAATGCATGAGGATTAGGCCTACTGGGGATACCACGAAGAAAGAAAAAAAAAAAAAAAAAAAAAAAAAAAAAAAAAACGCTTACCCTACCTCAGAAGGTGGTGTGGAAATACGTTTTTTGGTCAAAATGCATACTGAACTACACTTTGCAGCGCTCGTACGCCAAAACTATTGATTTTACGAAAAAAAAAGTAATTACATAAATTGTAAGAAATTTTCTCTAGTTTCCTTTTTTGTAATTGTTTTTTTTTTTTTTTTTTTTGTGAAATGAGTCGGAAAAGAGATATTGCCAAAAAACTGCATTTGGGCGCCATTTTTCGAATATAGCGGCGCGAGCGGCAAACATACGAGGGGACGAAGTTGAAATTCGGAAAGAGCACATCGAAATCTATAAAATTGCCCATTTTCAAAACTCCCGGAAAACTTTCCAAGTAACCCCCTTTTATTTACCAAATGACTGGACTAGTAGTCCACAGTACAGTTCCCGAGAAAATATTCTGAAAAGTTTCATTGTTCTAGGAATGTAAGTTTATTTTATATCTGTAGTGAAAGTTAATCAAAAAGCAGGCTTCTCTGAAAAAGTGGCATGTTTAATAATTTTTTTTAAAAAAATGAAGTAACTTTTCAAATTTGAAATTTGTTTCACTTCACAGTCTAAAAATTTTCATAGTTCTAGCACCATTTTCTGATCTTAAGTGAAAGTCTATCAAAAACCTTTTCCTCTGAAAAAGTGCCAAATTTCACAATTAAAAAAAAATAAAATAAAATTGTTTTTCAAAATTTATCTCAACGTCAGTTCTCAATCTAGTTTTCGAGGAAACATTCTGAAAATTCTCATAATTATATCATGGTAAATTTATTTCTAATCGTGAGCGAAATTCAAGAAAATAGCGTTTTCTCTGAAAAAGTGTCAAGTTTAATAACATTTTTTAAAAAATTAAATAACTTTTCAAATTTTATCTCAATGTCAGTTCTTATTCTAGTTTTAGAGGAAACATTCTGTTAATTCTCATTGATGTGATTATAATCTTGGGTGCACTTCCTATCTTGGGTGAAAGTCGACGGAAGTCCACCTTTTTCAGGTAGAACAGCCTTAAATAGGTCGATTCATTGAAATGCTGTGTGTTATTCGAATTAAAAAATGATTTAAGAAATGTATTCGAATGGTACATCATCGACAAACAATGCCTGTAAAACCAGTTTTCCCTTCAATAGAGTGCGTTGTCTGGAAGGTGGAATACGGTTTCCATCCCACATTTGCCTGTAAAAGGAGAATACTGGTTGGAAAACCAAGAACAGTTACCTACAAACATTGTTCGTTTTGCTTATTGGAATTATGATGATCCCAGGTTTAAAAAAAAAAAAAAAAAAAAAAAACCGAACTTGCCATGTTTTTTAAATTCAGGAATATTTTTTTGATCGAGAAAGTAATATTTTCTCATTCAGTATGTCAATATCTTTTGGTTGGTTGGTATCGATCTAACAGTCTAGAGTTGAGGGTGGTTTTCTGGCGATCTAAGGTGAATACGTGTTAGAAAGATCCCCTTAAAAATGCCTCCCAGCCTCTCTTCCCGCAGATGTAGGGTTCATTCGGATCCTAGATTTGCCTGAATTCCAAACTTTCGAAATATTCTCCTAAAACGGTCGGATGTTTGAAAAGTAGTCTTGTTGCTTTTTCTAAAATAAGGAAAGAAGTTCTCTCCAGTAACTTTAATAGTAGGACTTATTAGGACAATTTTTCAAGTTCGAAATTTTAGCAAACTAAGGATCCGTACGAGACCTGCAGATAACTCTCTTGTAGCTTTACCTTAAACAAACAAAAAGCGTAGTTTTTTTTTTTTTTTTTATGCGTTGATGTAGTGCTAATAAACAGTAATTCAATATAACACTGATCTATAACTTAATAATTATAATTGTCATCGATAAAAAAAATACATTTAGAGAAACAATTACTGACATCTATTCCCCTTCATCCAAGTGACCAAACGGGAGAAAAAAGTCTTCCTACATATATCAGCGCATCGGAGGAGAGATCAGAGCCAGTGTCCGGACGGCGGTCACTCGTATATCCGGGTTTGATGAATGGACAGTCCGGAGGGAGAGCGACCACTCCTCGGGTAAGCGGGGGGGGGGGGATTTCGAACACTCTCTTAATGAGACGGACACAGATTTATTTAGTCTTAGAGGAGCAGACAAGATCCACCCACGCCGCAGATGAAAATGGACACTCCTGCATCCATCTCCACAGAGAGGCGGGAACTTCTTCACCAAGAAGAAAAGAAAGGAAATACATTTCTTTTCTTTCACTTGTGTTAAATAAAAAGTCTAACGGCACGGGAAATGGTTGCCGTAATTATTTCAACATTACTTCAGTTTTTCGGCAGCAGCCAATAAGTTTTGGGAACTTTTTTAAGAATATTGGTTTCAAAAACGGAATATAGTGATGGAAAGTTTAAATAATAAGTGAAATATTAAGAATTAATGAAATATTAATTTTTATACATTTAAGTAAAGATAGGAATTAAGTTTGAAGCGGGGAGTATCAAGATTGTTCTATAAAAATTTATGAAAATACATATTTTTATGATATTTTGTTCAGTTTTCCACAAATGATAGAAATTATGATTATTTCAAAAAATAAAGTCATCTTTCAAGTATATCTGCTAATTTTTTCGAGTCAAATTTAGTAGTAATTCAGAAGAGTTTTCGAGTATATTTTAATTTTATGCATCCAATTGGGAACATTGGCCTGCAAAAGGTTAATAATATTAGCGGCTATTTATAATTGTGGCCATAACTTTAACACTAACCGACTGCACAGATTACGAAATTCATTTATATGTATAAAATTCTTTTTTCACCTTTAAAATCATTCCTGAATCTGAAAAATATTTTGAAGTTATAATTGTCGCAGAAATAAGCTGGGGGCTTATACGCATGTTTATATTTTAGTACTATCTATTTTTCTACATAAATATTAGCCTTTATAGAGCCTGTCTACATATTTATTTTTTAATTTGAAATTTTCAAACAGACTATTATTTTTTTTTATTGGCTAATTCGACTTAGAAGGCCTCATTTATCCCAGTACAAATATACTAGAGAGACGCATCGCAGAGTGTCCACCAATGTCAGGAGGTAAAAATAATACCATTAGTAGCCTCACCGACATAAAAAAAAAGTCTCCAGTTTAGTAGCCATTTTCTTAATTTTAGTTGCCAAAATAGTAGCATTTTTGCATGACTTTGTAGTTAAGAAATAAACATACGCCATTTAGCTACATTTAAGAAGGAGTGAATAAAATGATAAATTAAAAAACTTCATGCGTTGTATAACACAGCATATAGTACACTTATTTTATAGCACAATTAAAAAAAATAGATTAGAATGTTTGATAAATGACCAATAGCAACTTTGAAAAGAAAAGGCAGTAGATAGAAACCGAAATCTGATTTTCAAATTAGTCGCCTGGAGTAAGGTACAAGTGGCCAAAAACTTAAAAAAATAGTATGAAAATGAAGTTTTTTGATAAAAAAAAAAAAGTCAACCAAGTCGCCTAACCTTTAAATTAGTAGCAAAAGTCACCTTTTTAGTCGCCGGTGGACACCATGGCATCGTCATTCGAATCCGGTCAGAAAAATTAGGAAAGGACGAAACATGATTTGTGCCGCGGAAATGAAGAAAGAAGCTAGTTTTGTGCTACATAGCTGTATTTGTCCGAAGGTAAATGTAAACTACAAGACTAATTCACTTGCAAGACTTGTCCACATACGTACAACAAACCCTCATGGTGAAAAAAAATATCATTAAGGCTTTGTAGATGTGGATACATTAAAAAATTCTATTAATAAATAATTTGGCGAAAAGTTATTTTAAATTCAATCTAACATCACATCTCGTGGCATTGAAATTCATTTATATGCTGATTAAACTGATTGTGTCATAAATGAGTAAGTGAAAGGGGGGGGGCACACACCATCTGGGTCGTAACATCATCTGGTTAGTAAACTGATGTCGCTGTCCATTACGACCCCGTTATTGAAGAAATTTTAATGTAAAAACATCCTTTAAATTGTATAAATTGATTCCGAAATGTTTAACATGTGATTTCTTGGAAATGCCTTCATATTGGGTGTTACAAAATGTATCAACGATCACACATTTTGAGTTACATTTTCACAAAATTTCCTTCGAATTTTTGATTAACGCTTAGAGGTCTGAGCTATTTCGACCGCATATCTCCCTGTGAAACTGAGGGGTTTTGGTACTTTCTATGATTTTTTAAAAAACATACTTGGAAGATATATTATTTGAAGATTTTTAAACTTCAAACAATTACTATTCATAACGAAGGAACTATTTAAATGTACTAAGAATCAATATTTAATGAAAAATAATAAGAAAAACATATTTTAATGTGTAAAAAAAGTTCCAGATGATAGTACATTTTTAATAGAAAATTTCACAGATTTATCCACTAAACATTTATTTAAATGTTAGAAAAATGCCTGAAAATAGGTCTTATTTGTAAATAAACATTATTTAGTAAAAATTGCTTAGACTATTGAACTATGGTAATTCAATGTCGAAAAAATAAGTCTTATTGCTAGATAATTCCATGTACTTAATTCAGTTTGATTCTGCTATTTACAGGGTGTCCTCAAAATTGTGGTACACGCTTTGATACTTTATCTATTAGATATTAGTGGACAATGTAAATTGAAAAAAATGCTCAAAATAAACTATAAAAAAAGAGTGCGTTCAGAAAAAATTCCTCTTGTAAATTTTCGAAGCGTTAAACTTATTAAATTAGGATACGACCCCGTAAAAAAAAAAAAAAAAAAAAAAAAAAAATTATCAAAACGTGTCGCATGGGATAATGTACAACATTGAGAATTATATTATAAAAATTGTCCGAGAATATATGCTGATAGATGATCGGAGAAATCACGAAAGATCTCCCCCTCCCTCCTCTAGGATTAAGCACGTTCAAGTATAGGCCCTGATCATCTTTGTTCAAAGATATCTCCTAGACGTTTTCTGATGAAAGGCTGAAATCTTGTATACAGTACTTCTTTAGTGCATGGGGCACATTTTACTAACTGGGAATTTTTTGTGAGAGAATGTATACAAACTTCAATTGTGTAACATTTTGAAAATTAACAAAAGATAATATTTTTCTTAACGTAGTATTTTTTTCCTACCTTATTTTGAACATTTCTTTCAATTTACATTGACCACTTACCTCTAACAGATAACGCATTAAACCCGGTTATTGCCTTTTTAAATTATGCTCTTCTTTAAAAGTCCTAGAATGTTTTGAAGATTTTAAGAGATATTGAAATAATCGTTCTGTTGATTCGATATATTTCTAGAAGTTCGCAAAAGCTGTGCAGGCTGGAACTAAGTATCGTGATTTCTTTTATTCCTTACAAGTGACCACTGAGCAAGGCATCAGCACCCGAAGGATAGGTCGGTTGTCCGGCGGCGGTCACTCGGAATATCCGGCTTTGATGAATGGTCGATCCGGAGGGAGAACGACCCTTCCCTTGTAAGCGGGGAGAACATTCTACTAATGAGACGGACGCAGATTTATTTAGTTCTTGGTGGAGAGATCCACCCACGCGCTCCAGATGAAAATGGAAGCTCATACGTTTTTCCGGATTGACCGGAAAAGCGAGAACTTCCTCACCCAACTTTTTATACAGAAGGAAGGGAAAAGGCTCTTAATAAATAAAATCTAATTACTTTTCTGAAGACTGAAATGACTTCTAATTACTTTTTCTTCATGACGATTTCTGCAGACTCGTGTACGTGTTCTATGGCTTTTCCAGAAAAATTACAGCTTATTTATCATTAGTACTTAAAAAAAAAATTACCTCAGATAACAAAATATATTATGAAGTTGCTACAGCCAAATAAAAGAAAACAGATTGTACTCCGAATTATATTTCATTTTTTTTACTTCAATTAAAAAATTGGGCAATTTAAAATTGTTAGGAGGAAGATCAAGGTGGTTAATATACTCTTGCGGATAGGGTGTGGCCGACACCCGCTGGTTTATGTTGAAAAAATGTCGAAGGAGACTCGGCAAAGGACATTCCTCAGATCAAAACAGATGCAGAGTCACACTTCACATAGGAGTGCAAAGGGTTAAATACAGAGTGTCCCAAAAAGGTGGTAACGGGCTTTAATTTTTTATCTATTAGAGATAAGTGGGCAATATAAATTGAAAAAAAATGTTCAAAATAAGGTTCGAAAAAATATTACGCTACGAAAAAAGTACTCTCGTTCATTTTCAGAGTTACACTTTTATACGACATCCGTACAAAAAAATTCTCAAATAGTAAAATGTGCCCCATACAATAATGAGAGGACATACAGAATTTGATAATTATATCCTTAAAAGTGTCAGAATTATGAAGATAAATATAACGTTGACTTAAACCACTTTTCAATGTCTCTCGAAGGTAAAAAAAACCAGGTCGAATGAGTAGGGGTAGTACAAAAATTAAGAAAGAAATTTTTTTTTTTCCACTCCAGCAATGAACCTTTTACATTCAAAATCACGTACAGCTCCTGATCATCTACTTTTAAAGATCTCAGAAACTTTGTATGATGAAAGGCTGAAATTTGGTACATAACCTCATTAGTGTATGGGGGCACATTTTGCTAGCTGGGAATTAGTTTGTACGGGGTCGTACACAAATTTAAAAAGCGTAACTTTTTGTAAATGAAAGAGAGGAATTTATTCTTAACAGAGTCTCTTTTTGACCTTATCTTGAACATTTTTTCAATTTAGATTGCCCACTTATCTCTAATATATAAAGAATTGAAGCCCGTTACAACCTTTTTTGGGTCACGCTGCATAAATCCAATACCTGTATTATCAATTCAGTAGACGAGATCTTGCTTGGTGAACTTGCGACAAGTAATTCGCTGTATGTTGAACGTTCTGATTTCTAAATTTTATTTACGCACAAAAGCTCAATTTTTTAAAACTTAACTTGCTCAAATCCATTTTAATTGTGATTTTTTAAGACGCAGTTAGAATTTTAATCATTGGTTTTAGTTGAACATTTATTAAACAGATGTTACACTTTCTTCTTCGATAGTTAGAAATAAAATTGTGGAATCGATTTCCTTTTTATACGCCATATAAATAGTCTTTAATTTTTAAACTTGTATTAAATCGTAGATTATCTGAGTGAATTGACAGTAATTTCATTTAATGGATATTTTGCAATTGTTTAGTTATAAAAATGTTAAAAAAATATTTCTAAACTCCTATTACGCGTTATAGTACTTTTAACCACCCTTAGCTTATAGAAAAGAAAATGAGCCTGAAGAACACAAATTGGTGCAGTAGCTTAAAAAACACAGGCACATGTATATGCGTTTCTTTTATTTTCATACTCACCACACTCTGCTGCATACATGTTATATGCATAACAGTATCAAAAATGCTGCATATTTAATTCGATCAAACTTTACAAAAGAGTCATTTTCAAATCAAAGAAACATATCACTACGTTTTGGGAATAAAAAAGATGGCTCGAACGCTGTATTTCTGGGTCAGTAAAATTAAAACAGGACTATATTTGAAAGGAATTCTCACACAACAAATTGCTATCCGGGAAAGACTTTTAAAAGGATAAAACAGATTATTTAGCAGAGGAAAGTAATTCCAGGCAGTAGCGGATCCAGGGGAGGGGCTAGGGGGCTTCAGCCCCCCCAAAAGAGATTGCTCAAGGGCAATATTCTGCTTTATTATACACTTTAAATAGCTAAAATGATCATATTTTATTACTTAGCCCCTCCCAAAAGCCTAATACATTGGTTTAGACTAAAATTTTGATTTAAAGTACATTTTAATTGGGTGAAATAAGCTTTTTTTTAAATTTAGCCCCTCCCAAAAAAAATTTCTGGATCCGCTACTGATTCCAGGTTTTGAAGCCGGAAATTCTTGTGTTTAAAAAATATTTAATTCATCCTGCGCTAGATAACTAAATTTTCAAGAAAATCTACCCTATTTTTCATGTATGAAGAAATCAAATGTTATCGAACCAACTTCACTTCTGGGGTGGAAAGGTTTTAACTTCCCGTCATATAAGCAATATTATATATCTAGTCACGATTCTACATCGGTCGTCTGCATGAGCGGGCTGAGGGATCGACACAAAACCTCTCGAGCCGTACAAATAAAATGCAGTACCCATTCAAAATCAACTGACAATGATTTCGACAGAACACTACATTGAGCGCGGCAATGCGAGGGTGAGTTTGACAAACGGAGGAACGGGAGGACATGTTTGTCATGCAAAAGAAGGAAGAAGGAGTGGGGAGGCATTAATAGAGTAAATATAAAAAGGAAGAAATCTCCATTCCCGGGGCAAACACTTGTCGAACAAACCCGGAATGAAAAACTAAATGATTCATGTCTAGGAAAAGATTCCGCCCGCTTCCTCGGGGCAGGTAATCCCAGAGTGTGCCATCACCTCCTGGATGATAGCTGGCCTAACACACGACCCGATGACGTAATGGGGGAGGGAGAGAAGAATATGGCTTTGGCTGGAAGTGTGCGTTCCTGCCACCCTCCCCTTCACTTCCTATGGAGAGAGGGATGTGGAGGAGAGTGAAAAATAGGCATTTCAGGGAGGATGCTCTTCTTCATCCCTGAAGGAAATGCGGAAGCTTTTATCGCGAGGAAGGCAGTAAAAAAGGAACTTGAAGATAGCAGCAGCAGGTAGATGGACAGGATGAGGTTTTCCCCCGCACTCTCCTCTACCCAACCCCTCCTCGGTTCCATTCGCCATGCTTCACCGTCACTCGGAAGATTTTTTTTTTTTTTTCCGTTTGAATGTTTTACTCCATTTCGGATGTGTTCTTTCAGGTGGATCCGTTGACCCTTCGGGGAGCGCTGGGAGAGAAGATATGCTTCTAAAAATAGCGCACTAGCTGTTTTCTCCCCAAAATACTACTCAACACAAAATATTTCAGGTGGATTTACGATCGACAGTTTAGGAAATATTGAAATACAAAAATCATGACAGTGAAACACTGAATTAAAACAATAAGTCATACCGGTCCAGGGTCGAAAAAAACTTTCATTTAAACTGAATATTAAAGAAAAAAATTTTATTGTATACTGCACATATTCAATAGCTATTTAAAATAAATATAAAACTAAGTAATCGTTTTTTTTAAATTAAGCTCTGTAAAAACTAATCAAGTAACATAACGTCTCGTTACTGAATTGTTTTATCTGCGTATATTAAATCATAAAGATTTAATTATCGAAAATATGATATTTTAACATTTTTATTCAGATTTTAAGAATGTCAACGATTTTTTTCAAATTTAATAATCGAACGTTAATCTCTGAACTAAAAGAGGGGAGCTTTTTTAAAAAACAAAACAAAATCACTTTAAATAATTAGAAACGCATTGCTTTTAAATATGAAATTTTAGTTAAATGCGAAAGATCACGAATAAAAATAGTCCTGATTAGAAATTAATTAAATCTGCTACAATTTAGACACGTCTTAATAATTAATCTGAATAATGAATCTATTTACTCATTAATTAAGAAATAATTTAATATAAGGATAAAATAATAAAAGGCAGACTATAGAAAATTCCTTTTCAGAAATGCAGCCAGAAGGAGGAAGACGCTTGTTTCTGAGACGTTTATTTGCCTTCTTTTTAAATTTTGGAACAAAATAAAATATAGCATCTTTGTGAGAAATTATGCCCCACCCCATATTTTATTTTACTTTTCTATCAATAAGTTTAGTTATATGTATTCCCTTTTATGTTCTTGATAAATAAAAAAGCAGCATCACCCAGAAAGTATTTAAAACTGCGAGTTAACAAAGGTAGAGAAAAGGTTTAAGGTAAATGATTTTTTTTTAATCGATCTCTTTTCTACGTCTTTGTTTTAGAAAGGAGAATTAGTTTTAATTATGGATGGAAGCGGCTAGCCATAACAGGTGAATTAGTTTGAATGGCAAGAATTTAGGCTATAATAGTGATAATTTCATTGCAGATTCCATGCAATGCAAACATCACAATCTTTTTTTTTTTTTTTTTTTTAATGCAATGAATAGTAATAGTTTTATTCAGATTTGTGTTTAGTATGAATTTGTTCAATTTCAGGTGTACATAATTGTATTGAATTTATTTATGCATGTTGGGAGTAAAGCGTTATTTTTTGATTTTCCATTTTCCTACAGATTGTTAGATCATAATGTTACGAAAATATTCGCTTCTTCCCGAGTAAAGAATGGGTACGTAGCTAGTCTTCTATAAAAATAATCCGATATCAGAGCGGACTTTGTCATCTCACTTTCCAACACTTCGGGTACATCATATCAAAGTATTCGTGACTAGATGAAATGTCAGGTTTGTTTGTTTGTGGATTAAGGGCCCAAGGCCTAAGCCTATAGGGGGTATGCTTTCCGTGGGGAACTTTCTAAAGGATCCTAGCCTATATTCACTCGAGGTTTCGGAGAAAACCACGGAAAACTCCGAACGTCTAGGTGGACAGGCGTGGCCGAGGTTTAAACCTGGCACCTCTCGCCTTCCAGTTTCGAGAGCAGAACCTCCCAGTCACTGGTGGGGCGAAGAAATGTCGGGAGTCAAAGTTATTAGTCTTCTTATTTTTTATATAAATTTTAGGTTTGGAATGAAAAGCCAATTTTAGTAACTACATACACATTTTTTAAAATGTTACACATGTACCAACATATCACACTGATTTCATATTTTAAATATAGTGTCAAATTTATGAAATTTAAAAATAACACGATCTTAAAAGTTTTTATTTCTACATTACTTATTTTGTTAGTGAGTAAAACACTGTGAATAAGCCTAGATAATTCTGCTAGAACCGCAGTCTTGATCATAAATCAGCTTTTCATAGTACCTGGTTGCTCGCAGTTTACACTAGCACAAGACTATAAGCTTATGTACAAAATTCTCCAAGAATCTAAGGCACGCAAGCATTCCAAGAACGCAGGGCATTTCGCTGAAGCCTGCACAACGCCAACACAACTCGTAACTCATCTCTTGCATCGGCGTAAGTAAAAAAATGAACTGGGGAGTAGTGCTAGAAAAAGATAAGACTTGCGCCGAAGAAAACAAATTACTCATTCACACTCAGTTTACATTCATCCCACGCAAAGTGCAATTTTTTATCGTTTCAGATGCAATTTTTCTCTCGCAGCAGATACCAAGCATAAAAAGAAAAGAAAAAAATCTGAAATACTTTCAGACTTTAAATTTGCACAGTGTATTATAGTAATTCATGCGTTGGCCCTATTTGTTTTTCTTGTTTCATTATGTTGGAAAGCATGCCATAACCCATAGTTAATTTATTTAAAGTAATTCGTTCCCATTCTCTTTTCATATGCAAACGATATTTAGTTTAAACCAACGAAAGAAACTTCATAATTATTTTCTTCCCTTCCCCCCCCCAAGAAAAATAGTTGCGACAGCTGAACATGGCAACTATGATACACGAATGCATTTAAAAAATTGAAAAATATCATTTTGCAAAATTAACGACACTGTTTTTAAGTGTGAAATTAAAAGGATTGTAGTGCATTAAAAAAAATAGAATGGAATATATGAACGGGATACAGAAGGGATATTTACACGAATAGTTTGAAAACTTTACTACGGGTAATTCCAAATAAAACCAATCAATGGCCATTTTATCCAATACTTGTCGAGGTCTTTCATAAAATATATATAACGTAATCGTATCATCTGAATAAATTTTTTTCTTAATGACCTATTTTAAATTAAAATTAAATGTTTAGTAATGTAAAATCCGATTTTTTTTTTTTTTTTTTTTTTTTTTTTTGGAATATATAAATTCACTTAACTATTTTTTATCAATATGCATGCCATTTTGGTAACTGTGTTTCTACGGCATCTTGGTAGGAAAAAGAATATTTAATCTGTACCTGCCAACATTCAATGAAGAAAATCTAGTAGATTTATGTGATGATATAATTATTTATCTGTGCCACAAAACACACTTCGAAGTTTTTTAAAAATAATTTTCCAAGTTGACATGATCCACAGGTATGGCTTTTTAAAAGGAACAGTTTGCTTTTAATAACAATTTATGTTTGACATTTTAATTTCCCATAAGGTCATAATGTTAAAAATATAATTTTTAAAAGAGCTCAGAAATAAAAGAATTCTTATTTTAAACCTCTGAGCATTTTGGAAATGGGGTAAATAATGTAAAGTTGTTTTCACTGATTGCTGAAACCTTCCAGAACTGGCGAGGAAATAAATTTGCCAATTATTAAAGCTTCGGAAAGTCAGAAAACCAGGAGATTTTAATGTAAAATCAGTATACCAAAAGAAATCTTCGAAATCCAGTAGCCTCCTGAAAAATCCAGTAGAGTTGGCAGGTATGTTTAATCCATTATTGGCTGTCAGCAAATAATGGCTTTTTGTTGAAATTTTACAAATTTTTACACCAGAACTTTTAACAACTTAAACCTTTAAATATAAAGTATATCTCAAAATTATATGGACAGGAATTTTTTTTTCAATAATAGTTTTAAAAAAATGACGCAATGATCACGAAAGAATAATTAACAGTGATTGTCATGCTGTGACATTACTGTCACGGTATGACAATGATTGGACTGAAGTAGGGTCTTGACTACAAGATATCAAGTAGGGATGGACGCGAGACGAGACAAAGCTTTTAGGCTGTTCTGCGAGACGCGAATTTTCCGTCTCGCGTCCATCCCTAATATCAAGACTGGTTTTGCGAGAGTTCCTGCAACTTTTTTTTTTTTTTTTTTTTTACTTTTCTAAAGTTAAATATTTTTATTTTAATTTTTATTCTAATTATATATTTTTGCCTCGTCTAGAGTTCAAGAGGAAATGGATGACGAGATTTTGCTACAAATATTGAAGAGCTAAAAAGATCTGATATAAAAAATGCAGCTTTGCTGCTGTTTCTGGTTTAAAAATGTATTATGCTTTGCCAATAACTCAAGTGAAAAGTCTGCTACCATGCCAGAAGTCTATAGAGAATGCTACTGTGCCAATCTCGTTTTATTGAGAACGGGCTGTTTGCTGATGTTACTTATTTATATTTTCTATTTAATATCGCTTCCACAAAGGTAATGCTGTTTTGGATTTTTTTAGACCTGTTGCCTGTCCCTACTACTTAGCATGCGCGCACAGGTATGTGGGAAGGTTCATACAAAACAAATCCACCGTATAAAAAAGAGATTCCAGTATATTAGTTTTTTCTTACACATGAAATGCATAAACGTCTTCAAAATGCCCTTTAAACAACGATTGCCAATAGATCTTAATGTAATGGAAGTAATGCAGTTATTAAACGCAAGATTACGTGCCTCCTTAATGGTTCTATATAAAGAAAAAAATATTTAAAGTCCCGTCGTAAGTTAATATTTCTCGGTTTGAAATCTAACTGTGAAATAACCAGGTGAACCGACTCAACTACCAAGTGCTTATTTTATGGCAAGCAAAAACGTGACGCCATAAATTAAAAATTTAAAAATTGAGTGTAACTTTAACAATTTTTGCGATTCTGAATAGCTAGTCGTCATTACACCACTTATATATATATATATATAACAGAGATTGAATATTTAAGACGGAAGAAACGAAAATACATTGTATAAGTAGATTTGTTACGATAGCATGACTCAAAGCAAAACATACCGTGTTAATAAATAAAAGTGGGGAATCAAAAGTATTTGTTATTTTCATCATCTTTCAATGGGCGACACACAACAAATTGAACCATAAATAAGTCTACGTCATATATCCCGCAGTAGTTTAAACAGAATAAACTACCTGAACTTTTTTAGAAAACTAACTTCTACTATAGACACACTTTTCAAAAGAGTATATGCTGCAGCTCACAGTAACAACCTATATAAATCTCGAAGCAATTAACGCAGTGACAAAACACGAACACACGGAAATTATAAACACTTTAACAACCTATATAAATCTCGAAGCAATTAACGCAGTGACAAAACACGAACACACGGAAATTATAAACACTTTTCATTGTAGGAAAAAAAAAAAAATTAAAATATTTTTGATGATCGATTTATATACTCGTATAATAAATGTCTTAAGGTTTTTTTCTTCTTTTAAACGTTTCTATAAATCGACGTAGTTGATTGCAAAAAAAAACTGGAAATTAGGTCGGTAACTACCGCACTTCAAACGGACTAGAGCAATGGTAAGGGGGAGGAGGTGGAGAAATAGCGAACGAACACGTTTTGAAATATGTCTTCACAACCCCTTTTCAATGCGCTCTCCGAATTGTTTTCGGAGAGCATCTCAAGAGCTGTTCGCAGAATTTGAACGATGCTTGTGTTCGCAATAAAGAACATTCATTCATTCTCTTCGAGAATTCTTCCCTCCATTTTCTCGTGGCCCCGCTTTCAGAAAACTACGAAAACTAACTGATGAGAGCGGCGAAGAATACGAAGCTGAGCCCCCCCCCCCCCATCGGCAGAGAAATAATCGATTTTAACGATTTCACCAGAAGCAAAAGTGGGTCACTTGGGAGCGCTGGGGGAGAGGGGCAAAATCGTCCCACAGGGGGTGACGATTTGTGCCGTGGCAAAGTTCGGAAGAAGAATTCGGGCCGAAACAGAAGTTCCGTAGTTACTAGGGACTTCACTTCGAAGGACTGATGCTTGTTTCCAGTTTTAAAATAGAAATTGTCACTTAACACGCATTTATCGAATTATTTAACCCTTAAACGCTCAACCATTTTCACATCAATATGGAGCAACTGGATAGATTGCCCAATGCTGAAAAAGTTACACCCGTTGCCATCTCTCGCGTTAACTACCAGCAACTTTCATTGCATGCTAAGGGCTCAGCTGGGTGTATCAAAAAAAGGGCCTTGAGCTCTGCAGCAAACAATGGGCAATTCGATCGGCAGCCATGTTGCTGGTAGTGAACTCGAGAACAAGTGTACTTTTTCAGCTTTGGGACCATTTAACCCTATGTTTTGAAACTGTCAGTTGAAAGCGTCGGAAATTGATCGTTTCACAGCGCAAACACCGAGCGTTACCCCTTTAACGCGCAGTTAAGTTCCCACTCTGGGAACACCAAATTCTGACGTTTTGACTATTGCCAGTCACGAAGAATAGATTTTATTTCTATAAAAATAGTTGCGGGTGACATAGCTCTACGAGAATCCCCTTTACTTTTTAAGCACGTCATTTCCCGTAAAAAAATGGTCACGATTATTTTTTAACAGCACTGACATCTGCTGAAAAATGGAAGAATGCGAGAACAGCTGGATAGATTGCCCAATCCTGAAAAAAAGGGCAGCCGTTGCCATCGCTCGACTTAACTACCAGCAAGATGGCGGACGATCGAAACGTTCATCGCGTGCCACAGATCTAGAGACCCCTTTTTTGACGCAGCTGGCTGTGCGGCACAGCATTGGGAAAAGGTTGCGCCTCAAAGGGTTAGAGAGAAGTACGAATAAAATCATTTCACGATGAGAAATTAGCCATTTACAATGAAAAAGTTTAAATAATTGAATGGTTTGCAGCAAAAAAGAGGTAGCTTCAACAATTCAAGTTTGCAAAAAACTAAAACAACTTAGTTAAAATTTTTTATTTGGGAATACCTTATTCCCCCGTACACGATATATATTTCGGTTACACACATAACCATCTTCAGTCGTTTCTGGAGCTCTCACTAATGGCGGCTTCTTTTTATATCTTCGTCGTTCTTCTTCTTGAAAGTTCGATGCATGACGTCGTCCCATGATTGGTCGATTGTATGGAGCGTATCGTTGATGCTGCCCTCTGTCGTCAATATTTCTAAGCTCTCACGAATGTAGGCATATATACTATTTTTAAAGTTGGCTATTTTTTTAATGTTTTTAAAATCAATGGTAATGGGCTCTTTCAAAGCAAGACGGGCTAGGGCGGTACTTTGTTTGTGGAGGTTAATGTCTTTAAAATGTTCGTTTTTTCGTTCTTTAATTTTCCTTTTTGTAACGCCGATGTAGCAATTTTCTTTATTAGTATCGTTTGACATAAAATTAATTTTATAGATCCCTGCGGTTTCGATGGGGTTGATTGGGTCTTTTTCCGATCTAATGCGCTGAAAGATTGTTTTATTAGGTTTAATAGGAATACGGAAGTTCTTTTTACTGGCGATATTAGAAAGTTTATTGGCTATCCCTCGGCTAAAGGGGATAGCGGTAGTAAAACGTGGTTTATCTTTTTGACGGTTGTCTATAACATTTAATTTACGTTGCCTAGCTTTGAAAACTTTGTCGAAAATTTCTCGAGGGTAGTGGGCGTCTTGACATTGTTTCTTTATGAAAGCAATTTCTTTTTGAAGGAGGTCGTCGTTAGAACACACTTTGAAAGCGCGGTCGATATAGGAACGAATAGCAGCAATTTTATAGTTGAAAGGGGTTTTAGATTTAAAATTTACTATATTAGTATTACAAGTAGGTTTTCGAAAAATGGTGGTCTCAATGAGATTATTGTTTCTGGTTATGTTCACATCTAAGTAATTGAGGCTATTATTGATTTCTTTTTCGTAGGTAAATTTAATGTTCGGGTCTATGGCATTAAGTTGATTGATCAAATTATTTTCTTCATTATTGTGGGTGGTAAGGATAGCGAAGATATCGTCGACATAGCGAAGCCAAAGTTTGATGGTATTATTGTGTGTCTGTTTAATCTGTTCTTCAAGGATTCTCATTTTCCAGTCGGCAATTATTCCGGATATGGGGGAGCCCATGGGGACTCCTTTTATTTGTTGGTAGAAGTGATTATTATATTGAAAATATGAGTTATTTAAAATTAGATTTATAGCACTAGTTAGGGTGTTAATTATGTCTATATCTTTAAAACTACTTTGAATTTGTTTGTTAATAATTTGGTTCATTTCCTTAATATCTATTGACGGGTATAGATTTACAACATCGAAACTTACCATAATATCGTTTTCATCAAGTTTATAATCGCGGATGTTTTTAATGAAATCGTCGGTGGAAGTTAGAGTGCTGTTAGATGGGGGTATAATTTCTTGCAGAATATCTTTCATATATTTTTCAAGTGTGTAGGTGGGGCCTTCACATTTGCTTACGATTGGGCGAAGGGAGGGGGGATTTTTATGATCTTTAAATTTAGCGAAAATCCGTGGGGCGAAATTAGCGGTATTGTTATAGTTCGGACCTTTCTGATCCGGCCAGGTACCGTTTTTTATTAAAGTTTTTAGTTTATTATTGATTTTCGTGGTGGGGTCTTTGGGAAGATGTAAAACGTTTAGACTATTGATGGTTTGTTCCATTTTTTCATGGTAATCTTTTTTATCTAGGATAACAATCTTTCCTGTCTTGTCAGAGCTTAAGCAAACGATCGTGTTATTTTTCTTTAGGTCACTGAGGCATTTACGGTCTTCATGATCTTTAACAGTAGTTTTAAGTTTTTTATTCATTTCTTGTTGGGCGTGCATACGGATAGCTTGTTTATCTGAGGGGGGTAATGATATAATGGCGGCCTCAATGCTCGCAATGGTATCATTGATATCTATTTTGTCATCAAGAATGAATTTGGGACCTAGGTTTAGAGTGGCTTTTTGCTGTTGAGTAAGAGTTAAGGAGGATAGATTAATGAATTGATCTTCTTTTTTAGTATGACCTTGTTTATAGCATTTATTATTTCTCATCCAAAAGTTAAGTTTTTTATAGTGGTTATTGTGGTAAATCTCTTTTTCTTTCTTGCAAAAATTGTTTATTTTATTGACTTTTAAACGGTAATCATCCGGAGAGCACATGGTTTGAAGTTTGTGGTTGTAAAATTTTTCTTCTTTCGTTAATTTAGCTATATATTTAAATTTGTTCCTAATGTATTTTTTAAGTAAGCATAGCTCAAAATTCTTTATATACTTATCTTATATTATCTTCTTTATCTCTATATTTTCTTAATATAAAGAATTTTGAGCTATGCTTACTTAAAAAATACATTAGGAACAAATTTAAATATATAGCTAAATTAACGAAAGAAGAAAAATTTTACAACCACAAACTTCAAACCATGTGCTCTCCGGATGATTACCGTTTAAAAGTCAATAAAATAAACAATTTTTGCAAGAAAGAAAAGAGATTTACCACAATAACCACTATAAAAACTTAACTTTTGGATGAGAAATAATAAATGCTATAAACAAGGTCATACTAAAAAAGAAGATCAATTCATTAATCTATCCTCCTTAACTCTTATCAACAGCAAAAGCCACTCTAAACCTAGGTCCCAAATTCATTCTTGATGACAAAATAGATATCATGATACCATTGCGAGCATTGAGGCCGCCATTATATCATTACCCCCCTCAGATAAACAATATAAAGAATTTTGAGCTATGCTTACTTAAAAAATACATTAGGAACAAATTTAAATATATAGCTAAATTAACGAAAGAAGAAAAATTTTACAACCACAAACTTCAAACCATGTGCTCTCCGGATGATTACCGTTTAAAAGTCAATAAAATAAACAATTTTTGCAAGAAAGAAAAAGAGATTTACCACAATAACCACTATAAAAAACTTAACTTTTGGATGAGAAATAATAAATGCTATAAACAAGGTCATACTAAAAAAGAAGATCAATTCATTAATCTATCCTCCTTAACTCTTACTCAACAGCAAAAAGCCACTCTAAACCTAGGTCCCAAATTCATTCTTGATGACAAAATAGATATCAATGATACCGTTGCGAGCATTGAGGCCGCCATTATATCATTACCCCCCTCAGATAAACAAGCTATCCGTATGCACGCCCAACAAGAAATGAATAAAAAACTTAAAACTACTGTTAAAGATCATGAAGACCGTAAATGCCTCAGCGACCTAAAGAAAAATAACACGATCGTTTGCTTAAGCTCTGACAAGACAGGAAAGATTGTTATCCTAGATAAAAAAGATTACCATGAAAAAATGGAACAAACCATCAATAGTCTAAACGTTTTACATCTTCCCAAAGACCCCACCACGAAAATCAATAATAAACTAAAAACTTTAATAAAAAACGGTACCTGGCCGGATCAGAAAGGTCCGAACTATAACAATACCGCTAATTTCGCCCCACGGATTTTCGCTAAATTTAAAGATCATAAAAATCCCCCCTCCCTTCGCCCAATCGTGAGCAAATGTGAAGGCCCCACCTACACACTTGAAAAATATATGAAAGATATTCTGCAAGAAATTATACCCCCATCTAACAGCACTCTAACTTCCACCGACGATTTCATTAAAAACATCCGCGATTATAAACTTGATGAAAACGATATTATGGTAAGTTTCGATGTTGTAAATCTATACCCGTCAATAGATATTAAGGAAATGAACCAAATTATTAACAAACAAATTCAAAGTAGTTTTAAAGATATAGACATAATTAACACCCTAACTAGTGCTATAAATCTAATTTTAAATAACTCATATTTTCAATATAATAATCACTTCTACCAACAAATAAAAGGAGTCCCCATGGGCTCCCCCATATCCGGAATAATTGCCGACTGGAAAATGAGAATCCTTGAAGAACAGATTAAACAGACACACAATAATACCATCAAACTTTGGCTTCGCTATGTCGACGATATCTTCGCTATCCTTACCACCCACAATAATGAAGAAAATAATTTGATCAATCAACTTAATGCCATAGACCCGAACATTAAATTTACCTACGAAAAAGAAATCAATAATAGCCTCAATTACTTAGATGTGAACATAACCAGAAACAATAATCTCATTGAGACCACCATTTTTCGAAAACCTACTTGTAATACTAATATAGTAAATTTTAAATCTAAAACCCCTTTCAACTATAAAATTGCTGCTATTCGTTCCTATATCGACCGCGCTTTCAAAGTGTGTTCTAACGACGACCTCCTTCAAAAAGAAATTGCTTTCATAAAGAAACAATGTCAAGACGCCCACTACCCTCGAGAAATTTTCGACAAAGTTTTCAAAGCTAGGCAACGTAAATTAAATGTTATAGACAACCGTCAAAAAGATAAACCACGTTTTACTACCGCTATCCCCTTTAGCCGAGGGATAGCCAATAAACTTTCTAATATCGCCAGTAAAAAGAACTTCCGTATTCCAATTAAACCTAATAAAACAATCTTTCAGCGCATTAGATCGGAAAAAGACCCAATCAACCCCATCGAAACCGCAGGGATCTATAAAATTAATTTTATGTCAAACGATACTAATAAAGAAAATTGCTACATCGGCGTTACAAAAAGGAAAATTAAAGAACGAAAAAACGAACATTTTAAAGACATTAACCTCCACAAACAAAGTACCGCCCTAGCCCGTCTTGCTTTGAAAGAGCCCATTACCATTGATTTTAAAAACATTAAAAAAATAGCCAACTTTAAAAATAGTATATATGCCTACATTCGTGAGAGCTTAGAAATATTGACGACAGAGGGCAGCATCAACGATACGCTCCATACAATCGACCAATCATGGGACGACGTCATGCATCGAACTTTCAAGAAGAAGAACGACGAAGATATAAAAAGAAGCCGCCATTAGTGAGAGCTCCAGAAACGACTGAAGATGGTTATGTGTGTAACCGAAATATATATCGTGTACGGGGGAATAAGGTATTCCCAAATAAAAAATTTTAACTAATTAATCCGCCGTATTAAGTAATGTTTTATGTGTCTTTACTAAAACAACGTTTTGAAGATTCATCACAAACTGATGAGAAAGACAGCTTCATCTCTTGAATAACACGAAAACGATCGGAGTACTTTAGGCATCAAACAAAACAGATTTATTTTTACAGTAAGATAGTACATGTAACTTCCAACTCCTGTAGGGTGGAGCTATCTCCTTTTTGCAGCAACCCCTGCCATTCAGTGTACATTTCACTAAGGGAAGTATGTTTAAGAACAAAGAAACAGTCATCTTCACTATTTCTACAAAGGTGAGCTATAGCATCACCTTAAAATTAATTAAAAAAATTTTCAATTAATATTGTAGAATTCACCCTAAGCCGTTTAGACACTCGGCAGGTTTTACTGACCACCCAGTAAAAAGACAGATACCAATCCAAATGTTTTAGTTCGGTTTAATTGGCTGATTTATTATGTACCCTGGCTGACAAAAGTTTCACCGTATTCGTTTAATGAGGTGAAAATGAATGTTGTCTTGAATACTGGTAATTTTGGGCATATTTTTACATGAAAATGGCCCCTTACACAAATGTTATACATAAAAATGTAAAAGTTGCAAGAAGAAGACTCTTGAAGAAATGGTATCTTAATACTGGGTTTTCACAATGAATGAGGTTCAACTGCAATCCTATGATTTCAATGACAAGAGAACTCCATCCAAGTTCATTGCGATGCTTATAATTGAATAGATTCGTCAAAGGAAATCACCTTCACTAATGGCATTAGTCTACCTCACAACGAATTTAAATGGTAATTTAGAAGAGAAATAGTGAAAATATCGTATAAAAAGTCACAGATAATGTTTCCTTTCGTATGTTGGTTTTATTAATTACGTGCTCTTCCATTACCACGTAAGCTGTGTTATCTTTGGCAAGATTGACACAGTTTATTTGGTAATAGAAAGTAAAATAAATGACCTGCAAAATTCCACCGGCTGCACCGGTTTTCGAACAAAAGCAATTTGAACGCAGTGACAACTTAAGCAGAACTTCAAAATTTAAAACAGATCAATCAGCAAATTGGTAGCAATATTTCACACCTTTTATTTTCCCTTTTGTTCGCTTATCTCGAAACTCGCGCCATACACTTTTCCCAATTTTGACACTCTTCCAAAGTAATTGGACAGGTTGAGAGGGGAGGCATTGCCCTTGGGGCGACTGCTCCTCCGAGTTGCACACAGCCACAGAGAGAAATGCAAAATCATTCATTATTCCTAACTTCACAAAAACAAAGCGTTTAGTCGTAATTAATTGGAACTCCTGGGCATGTGTGTCGGGTGGGGTACGACCCCTTTTAGGAGGGGAATTTTTAACGAAGGTTATCATTATGAAAGCTGTGACATCAAAAAACAAAAGAAAAAATAATTAACAAACAAAAAGAGCAACGTCTTTTGTGCAGTGGCGCTGAGCTTATCACAAAATGTAGAGGCACTAAAATCAGAAAAGATAAATGGTGACATCGGCCGTCGTCGAATTGTGATAAGCCCTTAAACAATAAATGACAAAGTTTTTCTTTTACTTTTTTCTCCCTTGTGTAGATATACGCCTTTTTATTCTTGTTTAACAACCTTTTTTCTTTCCCGACGATATTTCCGCCGTTCGAAAAAGAAAAGTGAAGAAACAAAAAGTTATAAGACATTGAAGCCCGATTGAAGATACACATTACAGATGATATCAATGAGATATATATTGGCATGACAGATAATAATCATTATGCTGCAGTGATCGTAGCAGACAACAAAACTACGCTCTCTTTCTCTTAATAAGAACGACACCGTTCATTTCGTTCGTACGGTTATTCTTAATTTCTGTACAATGACCATTTATATTGGTTTCTGTCGTGAAAGTTCATATCATGCAATATCTCATCTGAGAGTATCACACCGACTAAATTTAAAATAACTCTCAGAGGAAAGGCCATTATTACCCAGGTACGCCATCATTCCGGCAACGAGCTAGGCAGAAACAGATTTTTTTTTTTTTTTTTAACCCTTGATCGCGCGGTGTCCTCGCCGTGAGGACACGAAACTGATGTTTTGACTCTTGTCAGTCACGAAGAATAAATCTGATTTCTATAGAAAGCCTTGAGGCGACATAGTTACACGAGAATCCTTTACTTTTTTAGCCCTTCATTTCCCGTAAAAATTGTCGATTATTTGTAAAATTGTCAGGATTATTTTTAACAGTACTGACATCTGCTGAAAGCTGGAGAATACGAAGAAAATACATTGATATAGAAGAACAACTGGATAGACTGCCCAATGATTTAGAAAAGAGCTGCAGTTGCCACCGCTCGATTTAACTACCAGCAAGATGGCGGCCGATCGAATAATCATCCCGGGCCATAGATGTAGGGATCCTTTTTCTATCGCACGCGACATCTATTCGATCGGCCGCCATCTTGCTGGTAGTTAAATCGAGCAGTGCCAACGGCAGCTCTTTTCTAAAGCATTGGGAAATGGTTGCGCTTCAAAGGGTTAAACAATTACTTTGTTTTCTTCACAATTTATTCAGTATAATTGATAATATATTCATGACATGTTGGCATTAATCAATCACATATTTACAGCACATCTGCTGCATCTAACAGTAACAATATTGTTTATCTGTCCTGTAAATTGTTCATTCTTCTGAGTTCATTTGTTGAAACAGGGAAAGAAGGAAAAAAGTTTTGGTAAGGAAACAAAGAAATATTATGAGACAAACAGAAGAAATAATATGAGAACTATCAGATACATAATAAATTCTGTTGTAGAGAAAAAGTATAAAGATAAAAACCTTTTTTCGACGAAGAAATTACATTTTGAAGTAGATGTTCAATTTATATAGTCCTAAACCGAGTCTTATATTTCAAATGTCTAATATAAACTGTAGAAATAAAAAATTATGTTTAGTCGGAATCAGAGTAGCTAACCGGGTTGTTAATCTTATTGAAATTGGGGAAATATATTAAGCCTAGCTATTTTCTATTTTTGAAATACCCACAAATTATTTTATTAATAGATTAAAAGTGATGGTGCTTTTGTATATATTTTTTATGTGTTTTGTTCGAGTTTCGTCCGTTAGTGAGGGGGATCTCTTAATGTGATATGTTTTATGAAGATTAATGAACATATTATGAAGTAATGATCTGAATTTCTTTAAATTACTGCAGATAGAGTTACAGTTCATGCTAAGCAAACGAAAAACTGTCATAGATTAGGTTCTAAGGCAAGGGATTCAAAATAAATATGTTAGTGCCTTATTTACTTTAACCTGAACACTCTCATCTTTGCAAGGACGCAAAGGATTTTCCCATTTCATTTTTGGAGAGTGAGCTAGAAACACATTCGAGCATGCCGTACAACGGTCGAGTGGATAAGAGACAATAAACATTGGTAGATGGCTGAAGTGTGAAGGTTGAGAATTTAGGTCTACTGCTCGGCTGTTGATTTAACGTTCTGGCGGTATTGAGCTGTTTTCTCCGGTTCAACCCTTTGACGCACTGTGGTTGCGTCGTGAAACCATCTTATTACAGTGCTTTCACTGCTAGTCTTGAAAAAAGGAAAGGTTAAATGTTCCCGAAGCTGAAAAAATGCAGACGCTGCTCCATTTAACTATCAACAACATGGTCACATGATCACCAACACAGCTGTGTCTGAAAACTTCTTTAACTCAGATGGGCAATTCGATAGAAAGCCATGCTGTTGGTAGTTAAATGGATCGGTGGCAACGACGGCATTTTTTCAGATTCGGGCAGTCTACCTATTTGGTCTTCTATATATTCATGTGAAAATGCTTGAGCTTCAAAGAGTTAACGTGAATACGAGTTAGAAAAGCTTAGAAAGCCATCCGCCTCAGGCATCCCATCGTTAGACAGTTAACCATTATGTAGCTTTGCCATGGCAGAAACAACACATTCGGGAATTTTGATCCACAGCTAAAATTTAACTAACTAACCAGCACGAAACAACTCCACATTTTTTCATCGCAGTTTATTGAAAAAAAACTCCACATTTTTTCAATTAACTGCAATACCAAATTCATTAGCAAAACACTCAACAGAAAATGGTTTTTATAAGATGAAAAAATTAAAACATACATAAAAAGTATTTATCGTTTAGGATGCATGTTCCGGAACATAATTCGCTTTCTTTTGCGGATGCAGGAATTTAAACTTGTTTCAGCTGAAGAAGGAAAACTATTTTTCGTCCGAAACGTGCGTCCTGAACAATAAGTACTTTTTATGCCCGATATTTTACAAAGTTCTAATCTTTCCAACCAAATTTATTTCTACAAAGTAAGACCGATTTCCAATCCTATATCCGACTTACAATGACGTTCATCATTCCAAGTCATCAATATACCGATCTCGCAAAGTGAGTGAGAGAGACAGACCCCGCTGCCGTAGTTCGCCCGCAAACGGAAAACGAGTGAATGAGAAACTTGGACCCAAGAAACGTCGATAAACTTTTGGCCATATTTCACTCCGAATTTTATTAAGTTCACGAAGGAATAATGGAGTCTGCAGAGAAACCCATCTGGCCGATTCGATTAAAAGCACTGACAGATCTGGGTCAGAACGCGCTAGATATTTAGCGTTCGAAGGAGGAAATAATTCGATCTTAGAAAGTAGAGAAAAGGCGCCAATTTATAACAATAAATTCAATATTTCTCAAACAGGGAAAATAAAATGATTAAATGGATTTAAAACTAAATGACTTTCATAATTTAAGATATTTAATTGACTTAAAACAAAAAAAGGTAATCGAAAGAAGTAACTGACACCAAACTAGGAAGTTTCCAAAATTAAATCTTATTTAATTTTTCTGTGATGATTTATGTGATTCACTATCAGGTTTACATATCTCATGTTACATTTTGAAAACTTCACAGCTACATTTGTCAGAACTTTAGCTTGTGCTGTAGATTTTTCTATAGTTCATGAACTATGATTCAGAGTTTCTTGATAAAATATCTTTGATGGAGGAATCAAAATTTCGGTTTAAAAATTTTATTAACGCAGTCTTCTGCAAGAGCTTAAAAAAAAGAACTAAATTCGCTCCGAAGGAACTAAAACAGCTCCGAAACACTTAAAACTGAGACAAACTTGTCCCAATTTTAAATCCTTCGGATCAGGGGCGTAGCCACGGGGGGGGGGGGTTAAGGGGGGTCATAGTCCCCCATGAGGAATTTTTTGCCATGCAAAATGTATATTCTTCACTACATTATCACACACACGTATGCATATATATGAGTTGTATTAGTCGTAACCCCCCCCCCCCATGAAAATTTCTGGCTACGCCCCTGCTTCGGATCTATTTAAGTTCTTTCGGGGCGAATTCAGTTTTTTTTCCCTTTCTCAAGCGCATGCTCTTGAACATGCGTATATCATTTTTCCTTTCTTTCTTTTCTTTTCCTCACCATCACTAATTAAGAGTCAGAAAAATTCTGTCGGAAACTTTGATAATAAAATTATTTTACATTCTAAACAGCTCTAAAATCATAAATTTACAGCAAATTAAGCAAAATGAGGAATTTTGAGATTTTACTCTCTCTCACACTCACACACACACACACACACACACACACACACACACACACACACACACACACACACACACACACACACACACAAAACTAATCAAAAACAGGCAAATAAAGGTTTGATTTTATTAACATTGTTATTTATAACTTAATTTTCCAGCAGGCAATTCAAAATGAACTTACACAGTCGGACATACAAAATTTTATTTCTGCTAAAACACAGAAAACATAATACTTTCTTATGAAAGTCTTCGAAAACGGACATTTTCCTTTGTTGCTTGGTAATATGTTTACTTTTGCTCTTACTAAAAATCAGGACCAATTATTAATCATCAACAAGACATAGTGAGGACAACACATTTTATCTAAAACGAAACTAAACTAGTATGTGTAATAATTTTCTTTAAATTTTAATAATTCTTATAAAATTATGAATTCAAATGTAGTTTCCCACGTAAAATTAACAGAAAATATTGAATTTTACTCCATTACATTATTAATGATATGCAATTCTAAATTACAATAGCAATATAGTTATTCAGGGCATATTTTTTTTAAACATTCAAGTAAAACCTAAATGGCAAAATAAGACTTTTGTAAGCATATTTAAAGTAATCACCAATATACACACACAGCATCACATAAATGACTTTTCGTAATTTTTTACAATGTATGCATACTTTACTGCACATATGGCCAATCCCCGGCCGGCGGAACATATCACAGCCCACATAAACCATTCAAAATCCCATATAACTCCCAATTATACGGCCCTCGAATTCGCTAACATCCTGAAGTTTGGCACGCGGCTTCGCTAATACCCTAAAATTTGGCCCGCGATTTTTCAAAGGCTGCCCATACCTGCTTTCTGTAACATATTTTATATAAACATTAATGTAATGTATTTCCTATTTAAATTTATTTATAAATTACTGAAATCAATTTATAAGCAATTAAGAATCTCGTTTTCTAGTTTTAAATGGATCAAAATTTCGGATTAAAGATATCTATTTCATTCAACATCAATTTCAGATTGACTAATAACAAAATTCTACTATCGAAGTCCTTTCATTGCTTTTTATAGAAGATTTAAGGAGCCCTTAAAAGCGAAAATTAAAATTAAAATATTGTGAAGGACTTTTTCAGGCAATATTTAAAATTACGGTGACCCTAAAATTAACACGTTTTATTATTATTATTAATAAAATGATCCTGTTTGATTAGAAATGAAGAAAAATAACCCTTTCATAGTCAAAACAAATTAATTCAATTTGCAGTGCGTCCAAGAAAACTAATACTGCAAAGCAGTTCTATTACAATGCCATTCTATTTTTTCACGTATTCATTGCTTGATAACTGAAAAAAAGATAATGGAGATACAAAAACACGTTTTACAAATTTGTACATCACGATTTAAATGAATTATTTATATCCTGGAGGGTTCGCCCTTTTGTCTCCGGCACGAATATCCAATAAAATAAGACTGCCAGGAAGGAGAACCCGGCGTAAATCCAGTAAGTTCCAGAAAGTCCCACGGCGCTTCTCAAATTGTCGAACGTTCTTGTCACTACGAAGCTAAACAAAGACGTAGACACACTTGCAACGGCTAGCACGAAACTGCGACTGTGAACTGGAACCAGCTCCGGAGTAACCACAAAAGGCATAGGACCCAACCCCAGAGAAAAAAACACATTGAACATAACGAAGCTGATCAAAGGCAGCCAACTCCACGCACCAAGTTCCGCCATGGTATACTTTTGGGAAAAATAGCTGTAAACACTGCTTACAGTCAAGCTCAACGTAGCGCCAATCCCAGAAATTATGTATAGAACTCGTCTTCCAGTTCTATCCATCAGATAACTGCTAACCACAGACGCCAATAACTGAACGAAAGCAACGATTGCAGCCGCCTCATTCGGCTTGACGGAACTTTTGGTGTTTTGGAATAAATCCACGGCGTAAGTCATTAGGCCGTTGATTCCGCTGAACTGCTGGAAGAACATCAGAGCAACAGCAATTGCAATCGGCTTATACAGCTGGGGAGAGAACAGCTCTGCGAAAGTCAGACCACTCTTCGGTCCTTCCGCGATGTGATCCGATACCTCATGGAATTCTTTCACGGCATCGCAGTACCGGCTCTTGAAGAACTTGAGACTGGCTAGGGCCTCGCCGTTTCTGCCCATCTTTATAAGCCAAGGAGGCGATTCTGGCATGAACACCATCAGGGAAGCACCTAAGACGACGAATGTGGCACCAGCAATGGCCAACTGTGACCATCGGAGGAAAATACCCATTAGCATCATGAGGAACAGTCCACATGCGAATGCCGCCTGGAATCCAGCGGTTAAAAGCCCTCTGATTTCGACAGTGGAGATCTCGACGGCGTACGCAGGGACGGCCACGAAGCACATGCCGGCACAAAATCCAGATACAATGCGCCCCATGTACACGAACCACATACTCTGGGCGTAAGCAATGACTAACCAGCTGAAAGTGTAGGAAATAGAGACCATCATGAGAACAGCCTTTCGACCTAGCCTGTGAGAAGCGTAACCTGGGAAAAAAAAAAGAAAGAACATTATTCATTAATAATTAGAAAACTATCAAATACAGATTTTGTTTCACTTCGGCATACACAGGCATCTGAGGATTTCTAAAACGGCACGTTCACAATTAAGAGCTAAGATTTCGTCATAACTTAAAGAGTACAAAGGAAGGGGGGGGGGGCGCTTCGGAAATCTCCAAAAAAAGTCATCAGTATATATTGATGCCAAACATGAGTCTTTAATATTCTCTTGGTCGTTTCATTTCATATTTGAATTTAAATGCTTTAAAAATATCAAAATATGCGGTTTTACTATTTTAAAGAAATAAATTATCAACTGAAAAGTGGACCACCTATTAATCAAAGCTTTGAGTATTAGCTTCTAACAATGTAAAAAAAAAAATAAAACAATAATAATAATTCAATCTAGCTGAAGGAGTATGAAAGCACCTTCTGGAATGTAATTTTTTATACATGTAAAGAGTTGTTATCAATTAATGGTGTTTAAAATTACCCCCTTCCCAAAATAATAATAATAATGCGTTCCATTGCTTAGTAAAATTAATGAAAATAGGACATTTTTAAATTATCGTATGAAGCATGATCTTTTCAAGGTCAGGTTACAATATCTGATTGACAGCTTTTCATGCTAAAAATTTCACATTTTAGGAAAAACAAAAGGTTAAAACTAAATTTGTATTTGGCTTGAGTAATTTGCAAGAGATAAAAAGTAGAAATAATAATAATATATACACACATAAATAAAACTAATCAGAGAACTAATAATAATAAAGTTCTAAGCAACCCCCGTAAAGATTCTAAACAAGATAAAGGCAAAAATTTAAACTGATGATGTGTCAGACGAAATTTGCTTTCTTTTTTTACATCTAAATACATATAATTTTAAATACATCATTAGTACATTATTAGCTCAAAAATTTGAACATACACTATAGAACTAACTTATGAGCTAATGACACTGTTTATCTGAATAGCCTGCTCCGAAATCAGCATGTTTCCTTAAGCGAAAATTTCTAATAAATTCCTCCTAGCTTAAGTCAAAGGATTTACACATAGGAGTCGAAATTAGAGTCGTAGGAAACCTTGTTGTACCGTCTTGTTGTGCAAGTGCTAAAATTAATAATTGTGACGTTATTTTTTAGTAAAAAACATTAAACAAGACAAAAAACACCACGTGCTGCAATCCCAGATTTAGAAAGCCTATTGCGGAACAGTTGTGGCACTTGTTTACCCTGTCATAAAACAAGTAAAAAAAAAAAAAAAATTAAAGTTAATTCCTACTTAGATCAACAAAGAGAAATTTTATTTTAGTTATTTTTTATTAAATTTAATTATAAATTAATTAATTAACGCAGGGCCGCTTGTGAAGCAAGGGTCGATACCGTTAATCCAGTTTGTTTAGTTTACTGTTTTATTCATTTTTAATCCCACGTAACAGGATCTAAAACTAATTAATTAAATTTAGTTAATTAATATATATTTGAAAAAACTGTATTAACATCAAGTGTCATCCACTACAAGTTTAAAATAATGTATTTGAACTTGAATGGATGAATAAAAATTATTTTATTAACGACTGAAAATTTCAACAAGATGGTATAGGGAGAGTGTAAACTTATAGGAATTGAAAAAGAATGGATTTTTGAATAAAGATATCGGAACGACTTAAGACAGCTTCGTGGAAGTACACAGAGATGCTCTTTCGGAATGTGACGACATATATGGGAAAAGATCTATCCTCTACTGAATACTTTTCGATAACATCGAGGTATGGACCCTTGGGACCTGATTTCTTCACTGGTTTCGAAAGATAGGTATACACAGATGGGGAGTAAAATGCTTTAACGCCCACAGACTATTTTGAAAAATAATCTGTACCAAATGCCTTGCTATTCTTGCGTATATCTTGGATTTCTAAAATAAAATGTTTAGTAAAAGACCGTGTTACCTTATTTTTTAAAAGCACCCTCGTAGTTATAAATGAAATACATAATACTATACAGGGTGGTTATAATTAAACTTCCCCTACAAATAGCATTCTGTAGCTGTAACCGGTGAGCAGATGGCCACCAGATTAGGCATATGGAGTGCACACGAGATGCGCTCAGGGGAATTTTTCAGAACGTTTGGTTAAAAAAATGTCCACTAGATGGCACTTTGCATGGTGAAATCAGCTCAAATATTATCCAAATTAGTGAATAAATGCCCACAAACTATTGAATAAATGTAAAAATTGTTTGTATATTTCGAATTTGCCATTTCCGGCATTAATTTTGTCGTTTTTCATGCAAAACACCACCCAGTGGCCGTTTTTTATTTTTTTATTTTTTTTTTACGTTCCTTGAGCGCATATCATGTATAGCCAAAATAACAATTTTGGTCACAATACGTTCGCCCGTTTTACCTATAGAGCACTGTTCATAGGGGAAGTTTAATTATAACCACTCTATATTTTTAAGGGAGGAGGCTATTTTTTTTTTTCGCTACTGCTACTATCATGATGCTCGTCGCAGCCTCCAATATTTTACATCGCCCGAAAAGAAATGGAAACGCAATATTTTAGAGCCATTCAAGTCAAGATATTTAATACAGACTATGTTGATCAAATCCCTTGCTCAACGCAGATTTCGTTACTCAGTTAATTCTAAAAAAAATTGAGCCTAAATGCAGCATTTACGATACCTATGCATTACCGATTCTATTCTATACTACTCTGCACGGAGAAGTAATTTCATCAGTGATCTCTCACTGGCTATCGAAGAGAACCTCTTTGGGAAGGAACCAAGCACTGATGAATGCAGATATGCGATGGATGAACATCATTTAGATTTAGTGATTTAATGTCAATGCAAACGAGGAGATGCCGATCCACAATGAGGTAGCCATTTTGTAGGAAGAGAGGCAGAGATGAGGCGACAATGGATGACTTCACTTAGATAATGAGTCGAGATTCGGCGCTCAATGACGGAATACGGGGAAGGGGGAGAGAAGATACCTCGTTAGCGATGGCCCAAATCAGTGATCATCGGGCAGGGGGGGGGGGATCTGAAGCAATTTGCTTCCAATGAAAGGCATCGATGAATTCTGAGGGAAAAAGAACTGCAGGGAGAGTTAAATATCCTCAGTCGGACAATTTCCGATGACCTGAAAACAGCAGATTTACAGATTCAAACGAAAATACCTGGTCTGAGGGTAGATATTTGTAGCGAAAACAATATAATGCCTCAAATATTGTAGCATTATTCTGGTGACGTAACATTTGGGTTACTAGTAGATAACCTCAAACATAGCGTACAATAAGTGTATTTACTTCATCTTTCAGTCATGATTCGTTAAATCCGCATTTTAGACAAAGTTTTTATCAATAATGATAATCTTTATATATAAGGGGCGCGATATACCTAGGTGGGAAAAAAATAAACAAGCAAATAATAAAAAATAGGACTTACCTGAAATGGCACTACCCACGACACATGATAAAGATGGAAGACTGGCGATCCAAGCTTTCTGTTCCGACGTGATGTCTAAAAACCGACTTCCAGGTTTAGACATGTCGTCCGTAGCAACAGCTGGGTAAGCAGTGACCATTCCATAAGCGACGATGTACAAAAAGGCAGAATAAGCAGCTAAGACTATGTTCCGGCGATTCGAAGACGGGATCAGCGGCACATCGTCCTGCTGAAAAAAATCCGAACTTTCCACAATCTCTAATTTCATGTTGTGCAATCAATATTAAGTGTTTAGATCGGCAGCTTTATCAACTAGAACGGCGTTGACAGAAAGTTACGGTGGAAACAGAGTTGACGTCGTTACCCATGTCAAACAAGTCTCAATAGTAATACGATATTGTAGATCCTTGGAAGGTAGTCAGTCAGCCGTACAACACTCTTCTGGGCTTCAAATAGTCGGAACGCAAATCAGTATTTTCCCGGTCAATTTTTTTATTCACAAAGTTTCATTTATTTCTCTCTCTAGTTTCCTAATCCAATTAATGATAATATGAGTTTGAACATAACGGAACGAGAAAACGAAGCACTTGATTTTTATGAGACGGGACGTAACGCCAAGCAAAAACCAAGGCCACGCTTTGATATCAGTGTAGCTGGATGATATTTCATGAACAAAGGGTTTATCAGGTTCCCTGATAAGCACTATTGTGTGTCTGAAAGATATAATAGAATCGAACGTGATAGCAAAGTAGAAGTGGGTGCGCATGGATGAATATTAGCTGTTTATTAGCAAAATCAATATAAGTTGCAGAAATAAGTTAACCCTTTAACGCGCAGTGTTCCCGCTCTGGAGAAACCAAACTCTGACGTTTTGACTATAACCAGTCACGAAGAATAGATATGACTTTTATAAAAATAGTTGCGAGTGACATAGCGCCACGAGAATCCTTTACTTTTTAGCACGTCATTTCCCGTAAAAAAAAAAAAATGGTCATGATTATTTTTAACAGCACTGACATCTGCTGAAAAATGGAAGAATGCGAGAACAGCTGGATAGATTGCCCAAGGCTGAAAAAAGGGCAGCCGTTGCCATCGCTCGACTTAACTACCAGCAAGATGGCGGACGATCGAAACGTCCATCGCGTGCCACAGATCTAGAGGCCCTTTTTTGACGCAGCTGGCTGTGCGGCATAGCCAGCTGCGTCAAAAAAAGGATCTCTAGAAAGGGTTGCGCCTCAAAGGGTTAAGACATGGGGTACATCTAACATGCGATAATTTCGGAAATAGTGATATTTTACATGATAGATCGATACATTGAAGAGACCAAGGTAATAATGTACATAAATAAAGAACCCACGAGGGCCAGAAAACCTTTGGCATAATTTTTGCTCACATCATATACTAAGCAGATATATTTTCTAGGAGCCTCTCTGTGAAATACAAGACAGGGTTGCGAAGCTTTGGTTCGATAAAAGTTGAAATGCCCCGTATTGACCATGACATTACGTACAGCAAACCACTAAAACTGCCAAGGAACAGGAAAACCTAGCTTTGCCAGTTCGAAAGAAGATCCTTCCATTATAGAAATTTCGTAATTTCAGAAGTCGATAAAAGCTGTCCATCTACAAGTGAGTCTTGAAATAATAAGAGCAGATTATTCATATTAGAGCAGACCTACAGATGGTGTATTTAGTGGTTGAGTCATGAATGCGTATTTCAGTGACAATATTACACAAGTCAGATTGTATAATACCGTTGCCTACGTAATACTACACAAGGCCGGGAAATGCGGCTTTCAAAACTGTGGAAAATGTAGATGGCACTTTTTGGTCCTATAAGTACTCATCGTTGCCTTATTAACATGTTTAAACGTCTCGAAAACTCATTGTTTACATTCAAACAGCGGTTGAATTCAAACACAAACTTTGAAGGGTCATAAAAGCGCCCCCAACGGTCATTTTAGTGAACTAAGTTTTCGCCCGTTTTATTGCTGAAAAACACGACCTTTTCCCGGCCTAAGTATTACGTAGGCAACGATTATACACACACTAGATTCTGACACAAGTTCGAGGGTGTAGCAATCAAAACAGGGTGAAATTAAAAATGAAACATGCGCATGAGAAAGGGTTGAGTTCATTAGGACTAAATCCCAACGAGAATCCGTACGCGGATTAATTTTATTAAACTTACATAATTTTTGAGATTCCTAGACCTTCTTGAACATTGTTATAGAGCAAAGGTGACTTATACGTCCCTTTTGTCTAAAAAATTAAGGTGCATGCCATCTTTTCCAAAAGCTCAAATCTTTTCTAGTGGCAAAAGTTATGAATTTTAGAAAATAGTGTATGAATAAAATACTATATTTTGATAGATGATAAAAGGGATTAGAACAGAAAATTAATAGTACATTCAATGGGCCACTGAATTTCTACATGTATTTTATCACTTCAAATTATAAAATGTGATCATTAGACTTTGTGAAAAGAAGTAGTCCTAAAAGTGGCGATGCATTCAACTTTAACCCTTTGAGGCGCAACCCTTTCCCAATGCTGAAAAAAGGGCAGCCGTTGCCATCGCATCTTTTTACGGGAAATGACGTGCTCAAAAGTAAAGGATTCTCATGCAGCTATGTCACCCGCAGCTATTTTTATAGAAATCCAATCTATTCTTCGTGACTGGCAACAGTCACAAGGTCAGAGTTGGGTGTTCCCAGAGCGGGATCACTGCGCTTTAAAGGGTTAAAGGAGTAATAAATTTTTTTCATTCAGCACAAAAGTTAATTTTGATGTGAAATTATATTTCAAAAATTACCATTTCCTTTTACCCCCGCCCCCTCAAAAAAAAAGGGGGTGATCCTATGTTTACACATCGCCAACAGTCGCTTTTTACTCAATTTAAATTAAAATTTATCTATTACAAGGTTAATGCTGACTCTAAGTACAGGAATTTTTTTAACTTTGCCAAACGTTTTCTTATAAAAATTTAGCACTGACATTATTGCATATCTCTATTCTAAAAAAAAGTAACGGCCGCTGTCGCCGCCGCGCCTCTGTCAAGAGCTTGTTCGGCTATCTCCTCCCAAACCATGGGGATTTGAGTTTCGACTAATGTGTACACGGATTCTAAAAATTCCGAGGAACCTGATAAGCTGACTTAAATTTCTAAAATCGAAATATTTTCGAAGATATTAATAAAAAATCGAAAAAATAAACATAATGGTTGCCAGATTTGGCATAAAATCAGTCATTCCTTTGCAACAAAGCAATTCCAAGTGTGTAGAATCGCGTGAAATTGACAAACATGAAGTAGAATTACACCCATTTTACGCCAAATTAAAACATAAATGAAACAAATAACTCAAAGTGTGTTAAACGAAGTTGACAATTTTCAAATAGTAAGTTCGCTTAGACTACAGGAGTTTAGAATTAGCGATTATTAGTTTTTCCGAAATAGAATAACAAATTATAACCGATTTTAAAAGCACCATCTTGGCATTAGGTACGATCTGGCAAAATGTTACCTTTTGCCAGATTAATCATTCACACCCAGTCACCCTTCTTGCCTTGACCCACAAAATAAATTTTGGCGCCAAATTTGGCGACATTTAGGCAAAACTCGCCAGTCGACGACATATGGCGAGATTTTAGGCATGGGCCAAAATGCCTATCGCCAAATTTGGCGAAATTTCACCAAAACTCGCCAAGGACGATGACAATTCGCGATATTTTTGGCATGGACCAAATGACTGACTATTCCCAAATTTGGCGAAATTTGCTAAAACTCGCCAAGGTCGACGACAAATGGCGAGATTTTGGGTATGGACCAAACAATGACTATCGCCAAAACTCGCCAAGGGCGATGACAAATGGCGATATTTTGGTCATGGATTAAATGCCTGACTATCGCAAATTGACGATATTTCGCCAAGGTCGACGCCAAAATTGGCGACTTTTGGTGTAATTCTTAAGGTAGGCATGTGACCGTGTTCGGACCACCACCTAACTACATGGTAAGACAGTATTGTGCTTGAAATGGATGAATGCCCCTAAAATTGCCATTGACCGTAATGTGTTGGAAATTTGAGTGTTCCTGTAGCAGAACTATAAATGATAAAGACACTTTTTTTGATGGAGAAATTCATTTTATAACAGCATATTATTCCTCAACAGCATATATCACTTCTCAGTTATTTGAAATAGCCCAATACCTTTAAAATACGCTTTAATGGATTGCGGCCCATCGAGCGTAATGTATTTAGAATCTTTTGGGCGGCCCTATAGGTAAACTATCCAGTCCAATGAAACCGAAAGGGGCAGTGCATCCCTAGATGTTACAACAATCCTAAATATAAAGTTTCAACATTCTGCGTCTAATAGTTTTTGAGATATGAGAGTTTAATGAATTTCGGTATCGGCGAGTTTAATGATTTTCGGCGAATTTAATGATGCAATGAATTCGATATGCATCGTAATGTATTTCGAATCTTTTGGGCGGCAGTGTAAATAAATTATCCAGTCGAATGAGACCGAAAAAGGAGATGCACAACTAGATGTTACAACAATCCTAAATAAAGAGTTTCAACATTCTACGACCAATAGTTTTTGAGATATGCGAGTTACATACATACGTACATAAGACGGCATGGAAAAACTGGCCAAAATAAACCGCTGGTCAAAGTGAGTTGCAGACGCGTTTATATGATCGTGCATATTAGCTTACGATGAGATGTATCGAAAAAATTCTTAAAAGTAAATTTAGAGGTAGTCAAAATCGGTTTTTTCGTCGAAATTTGCCCCCGAAATTTTTCGGGATCACATTACTCCCCTATACACCGTACGAAGAAGTAAAATCCTCTTCCACTTTAATGAGGAAAAAAAATGGCAACCCATTTCCAAATGTGACTTTGCATATCTTTCTAGATTAAAGATTTGTCTAGGTTTTAGACTAAACTTTTAAATTCTCCCTAAAATTTTCTAAAAAAAAAATTCCCGATTAGTACAAGCTCCTCCAGGTTTTGCCCGACCGGCAGAAATTTCACCAATCGCTCCAGTGACTGGATGGCTATTTGCACGGTGTTTATTCACGGTTGTGAAACTGCTGTGCTGTAACGTCCAAGGATACGGGTTGATACCCGCCACGGAAGAACACGATTAAAACACTGGAAGACCTCACGCCTAACATTTATTCGAAGACCCCTATTTCGTTATAGAACAAGTATTTGTTCTCTGAGATTAGATTTTAATTCGTATTCCAGTCATTTGCATACAGCACCTGAGCCAACGTCTGTGAGACTGGTTGTGCGGAAATATGGTGATTTTCTTCGGATGTAGCTGAATACGGCCAGAGCTTTGAAATGACCTCCATCAAGCCCCCCCCCCCCACACACACACATATGCACAAACTATGTCTATGAATAGTCAACCCGTCTTAAGCAACATTATATACATATATCTTTCTTTATTAATCTTTACTCTTTTAATGTTTGAACAATTTTATCATTCCACCCACTCACCCTATCTCACCCTAAATCTGAAAGCAAATTGAGAATAAACGCATAAAAAATTAATAAAAAAAGGAAACTTTATATAACACACATGCAAAAGCTCTGCATGTACATTTGCATGTTACAGAAGGTCCACACTTCTTCAGCTACAAAAAAAGATCCAACTTGCACGCATTCAGCAGAGTGAGTTCACTGTACTGCATGCGTGTAGGTTGGATTCTTTTTACAGCTGAAGAAAGGTAGACCTTTTGTACAACCCGAAACAGATGTATTGAGCTTTTCTTTTTCTGTGTATTTATTATGCACAAAGCTGTTTATTATTATTTTGATATTAACAGCAGATTGAGCATTTTTATTACAGTTTACACTTAGCATGCTACATTGTTAGCTTCCACGTGCCACAGCGAGAGAAAACACCGTCATTTACCGCAAAATTCCTGTATCGCGCGTTTCAATTCCAATATCCCGCTTCTACAAACAACAGTGAGAGCCAAGTCACAGTCTAATTACAACTAATAACAGTCTAGGAAGATTTTGAAAAAGTCCGAAGGGGGTGTTAAAACAATGAAAATACTAAGAAGTAGTACGGTCCTAGCATAGAAGAAGAGGAGGGGGGGGGTGTTCAGGGCGGAATCGATCACCCTCCCAACACACTGCACTGCGCCACGTGACTGCAGACGATGAGTCATACTCCGGACGACCCTCTCCCGATCGAACTCTGGGATACGAGAAAGTCGAGGGTTTTTTTTTTTTGGGGGGGGGGGGGGGCTGAGCGATGTTCTGGCGTTCCAGTACATCTCCTTCGGGGGTGGGGGTCCCGTCTACATTCCGGCATCACATCAGAATGATTTTAATGTACACGTGACCTTAAAATCCCCCCCCCCCAACTTTCTCTTTTCCGAAATTTGTCAAATGTCCCATTTATTTTCTTTTAGTATGAACGTGAGAATTCTGTCGAAAACACATTTACGAACACTTTTAACATGCAAAAAAGGAATCCATTTTACTGAAAAAAACGTTTAGTATATTGAATTCTATGTTTAGGCTTTGAATATTTTAAGTATGATGGTATATTTTTAGTTTGGCATGTTCGAGAGCTAATAGGAAGAAAAAGCAACAACAATACTGATTACATACAATGTTTCCGTAACGATATTTTCCTAGTTGTATTTAAACCCGCTACTAAATACACGATTAACTTATTCGCTCTCTTTTATCGAAAAACTCAACGGACAAGAAAACATAAGTAGATGATAAAGGAGAGTTCACCGCCCAGCGGAGCATGGATCTGTCAGGATCCTTCCCTTTTCGTCTGCGCTGTTATATGAGGTACGCGCGGTGCTGATTCCCCCCTTTCGCCTGAGTTGATAAGAGCGGAAGTGTTGATCATGATTTATGGATGAGAGAACTTGGGAAAATTTTTCTGATAACATATTTTGATATACAGATTGAAGGAAATCGTGAAAAAACAAATAGTTTCATGCAAAAAGATCAATTTAAAATGGTTTTTCTGATAACTCTTAAATAGGACGGATGTGGTAATTATTCTAACTCTGAAGTATAATTGTTTGAACTTTTTGTTTAGGAATGGGAAATGAAAATGGGAGTTAAGGCCAATTATCTACGCTAGGGATCTAGGCCGGGGGTGGGATTGGACTTTCTAAAGGGTCCCGACCCGTATTTATGCGAAGTTTCGAAGAAAACCACGGAAAACTCCGAATGGTTAGGTCGGCGGACACGACCCGATTTCAAACAAGGCACCTTCCGTCTCCTAGCGCTATGCCACTTGATGGGGCTGTTTAAGTGTGGGAGACCCTTTTCAACACTGTTGAACTGCTACAACTTTATTCGTGAGGTGAAACAGACATGGAGACGCACCATGTTACTTAATGCTGCGATCACTTTATTCTTGAAAAACATAATTTATTTCAAATTTTTTACAGTATCATTCTTGACAGCAAATGCTGAAAATGTCCGCCACCATTTTGAATGCAAACATGAATGCGTCGAACCAAGTTTTTTGATACAATTCGCAACATTGTTGGTGTTGTTAACGACATTTCTACAGTTAAGGTTTGTTTTAATTCATCGATGTTTGGGGGGACTTCTCTGGTAAACCCAGTTGTTTTGACGCTTGCATTCAAAACCGAGCATTTAAATAAAATTTAATCGATGAATAATTAAAACATATATACCAAATTGAAGCTCAATCGAATGCGCCGTTTAAACGCTAGCGCACTTTCAAGAATTTCTTCCCATAGACCATAATGTAAAAGAAATCTTTGTCGTAGCCCTGCAGAGGAGTTATCGTGTTCACTCACATACACACAAAATCACACACACACACGTACATACATCTCGTAAAAAGTAACACCGATGAATTCAGAAGACTTCAAAACGTGCCAATACACCAAAATCTCTAAGTTACTTATAGTTTTTCTACAGGGCTACGACAAAGACTTCTTTTTACATTATGGCCTATGAAGGGAAATTCTTGAAAATGCGCTAGCGTTTAAACGGTACATTCGATTGAGCTCAAATTGAAAAAAACTAAGAATTTTTGCTGAATTATTCATCGATTAAAATTTATTTAAATGCTTGGTTATGATCTTAATCGTAAGTGTTCGGAAAGTCGGGGTTCGGAAAGTTCGGGAGTCATTCCAGATTTTTTCAGATAAATGAACGTATGAGAAAAGGTGAAATTTTGCTGCAATTATCTTGTAAGAAAAATGCGTTTTACAGGGGTTTTTAATTCTTATAGTAATATTCTGCTTAATGATGAAACTTACACTTTTTATCTGATAATATTTTTCTTCCTACAGTTCGAATTTTAGAAATTGCAGGAATAAGTTATTAAGGATGACAATATTTCATTTGCACTAGTAAGGTACTCACGATACTTTTATGCATAAGTTAAAATACGCGTAGAATTTTTTTTCTATTTTTTACTGTTAACTGACTTGGTGTAATTTTTAGGGATAAAATGGTATACAGATAACAGATGTAATGGTAATATTATTGAAACATTTATGAAAGTATTTGTTTTAATAAATTTAAAGAATCTTGCACTATTGAAGATAAAAATTAAAGTCTGGTTTTAGTTAATATTAATTTTACAGCGCGGTTAAATTTACAACGACCAGATTTATTTGTTTAATTTATGAAAACATTCAACGACCTGTTAGAACACACAAAATGCACTTTAGTTCACAATATACTGTTTAAACACATAATTTAAAAAAATAAAAAGGTACTTCAAATCTCTTTTTCTTTTTAAAAGTTACGGATTTAAGAAAGATCACAACTTCAGGTAATGCAGTGTTAAATAAAATATTTTCTGAGAGCCTTTACTTGATTCGCAAAGCCATAAATTTAACTAATTTTGTTTTAGTTAAAGTTTAATGAGATAAGTTCATATATCTGCGCTGAAATAATTGGTTACTTCATTAAAAAAATTGAAGTTCATTTAATAAAAAATATTTTAAACTTACTACTACGAAATTTGCAAAGTTCAAATCGCTAAGTTCACTTCTGTAAATAATTCAACAATTTATCGGAACACGAACACATGATCAAATTAAAAGAATCTTAAGTTGGAACAAGAAAATGTTTAGGCATAAAAATTGTCTTACAAAATGTGTGAAAGCACTATCCGTGTAGGGAGAAATGTCGCATGTTGAAAATTTATCTCTGAATCTTTCACGATTTTTACAGGTTGACTGTAGTCTCGAAAAGCTCTTGAAATGGTGGATTATTTCTTAACCCTTTAACACACAGTGCTCCCGACCTGGGAACACAAAACATTGACGTTTTGACATTTGCCAGTCAAGAAGAATAGATTTGATTTCTATAAAAAAAATAGTTGCGGGTGACATAACTCCACGAGAATCCTTTACTTTTTAGCACGTCATTTCCCGTAAAAAATGGTCACGATTATTTTTAACAGCACTGACATCTGCTGAAAAATGGAAGAATGCGAGAACAGCTGGATAGATTGCCCAATGCTGAAAAAAGGGCAGCCGTTGCCATCGCTCGACTTAACTACCAGCAAGATGGCGGACGATCGAAACGTTCATCGCGTGCCACAGATCTAGGGACCCTTTCTTTGACGACAGCTGGCTGTGCGTCACAGCCAGCTGTCCACTTGTAGTTAAGTCTACACTTGTAGTTAAGCTGTCCACAGGTAGTCAAGTCGAGCGATGGAAACGGCTGCCTTTTTTTCAGCATTGGGAAAGGGTGCACCTCAAAGGGTTAAAAGAACAACCTCATATATACTTCGCAAATTTCATGAAACAAAATTATTTCATTACCAACTTCTTTTTAAGTGGAGGGTGAACTTTGCTGTAATGAGAATAGTCAACTGTAGAAGTTGAAACTGAGATAGTAATTATAAGCTGTTGAGAAATCAAAATTCAAGTATTTTTATTGAGCAAAAGGAGAAGCCTACTTTCCATCCGCGTAACGAACAGTTTTGATTAAGAGCAACTTGCTCACCCCCCCCCCTTTCCAAGCTTTATTTCAAATCCAACGGAGGGAGGGATTGAAGGACGCAGCTGGTCTTAGCAATCCGTGAATGCGTATGCTATTGACTTCTCAAGAAAAGTAATATCCCAATCTTGGAAAGGCCCCACCCACCCTTTGTTTTTCCCCATTATGCATTCCAGAAGGGAAAAGAGAGGTTTCAAATATGCCTTTTTTCTTTCTTCTTTTTTTAAGTCTCTCCATCCCTGACTGCATTTTAGAGAAGTGGGAGCAATTACGCGCATCCATCCATCTACGTATATTTCCGATTTATTTACTACTAGCTGAAGTACCCGTTCTTCGCACGGGAATGAATGGACTTTTTGATATTAATATTTGTTGTGATTACTATTTATTGTAATAAAGAGATATAGCAAAATGGATATCGCGTTATATTGTGTTCAATAATCATGCATACTGAATTTCAAGGCAATCGTTTTATTGCAATCGTTTAATCGCTTATTGTTCAAATAGCTATGTATACTGATTTTCATAGCCACCGTTTGAATGGTCAAAAATTTGGCCTGCTGCAGCGTCATCTAGTGGCGAGTTAAAATAATAATGCATTGCAGTGCCATCTAGCGGTGAGTAACATCAAAAGTAACGCAGTTAGAATATATTCTTCGTTCTCAAATGTGTAAGTATAAAAAATTTTATGCCGATCAGTCGAACGGTATAGAAGTTGATGCGTTGCAGCGCTATTTAGCGGTAAGTTACAGCAAATGGATAGTGAAAAATATTCTCCGTGTTCTAATATTCGCGTGTACCAAATTTCATCAAAATTTGTTGGACGATATTCGCATAGCAAACGGCTAAACGGAATAGAATTCGACGTTCTGCTGCGCCACCTAGTGAAAAGTTAGAGGAAAACGGATAGCATAAAAACCTTCTCCATGATAAAAGACTTAGGTGAACCAAATTTCATGGTGATCGGTGAAACGGTGCTGGAGTTTTTCAACCTCCTACACACATACCAACATTCATTTTTATCTATAACCAGTCTTATTATATGTATATACCAGTCTCAAGTAAAATCCAGTTTCAAATCTAAGCCTCGCCAAAGTGCCAGCATACGCCATTTTGCAAGAGTTTTTTCAGGGAATCATTCAAAGCATTGACTTAGCAGCAATCAAAATGGGAAATGGTTCGACCGCCAGGCATTTATTTGAAAAGTGGAATCCCTTAATACAGCCGCATTTTTTAAATTATCAACTATAACATGTTTTATTCATCGTTACCTCGATGTACTAAATGCGAAGATTTCAATTTTCTGAAATTTGGCGGATTTCCCCCAAGTTAAATCAATGTACTCAATTGGCGAGAATTCTGAAGCTACATCGCTTGAAATGCCCTAATAACTGCATTATTTCTGCACGGATAGTTAAAATTTAATGCTGTATTCTAAGAAAACGTATACACTTGTTTTCAAAAATGCTATTTCCTTAAGCTCTCAGTAAATTGAGCCAAAAAGCCTAAAACTGTGCAAACCGCTAGAACTCACACTCTAAAAATCGGCCTATCAGCCATTTTATTTTTCGCCAAACTAAAAAAAATTACATATTAGTCTCGGATATCTTCGATCCTCATTGTTTTGCGTATAAAACATTTCATTCCTGCTCTCATTTCTTATGCGCACACGATATTATAATTAAAAAAAATAACCTAAAAAAATAAACTAAAAAAATCATTATTATTCTTTTATTTTTACTTTAAGAATTTAAAACATTTTATTCGGCAAAATCGCCACACATGGCAACCAAGATGCTTATTTCACACACTTTTTTCACTACAGGGGTTAATATTACGTAAAGCTTTCTGCGTGGAGAACATATCTCTTAAATTCCGGGAACGGAAATTAAGGGAACCCTTCAGGAGGAAAACGTTTTTAAGTGGAGTTTCAAAGTTTTAAAGTGGACTATCATTTATTCTATATTATTTTACATATCTGTGTAAAATTTCAGGCTGACAGGTCCATTTTTGTGGAATTGTATACTACCCAAATCAACAAATTGACAAACAGAATTTCATTTTTATTTATAAGATAACCTACGCTTGTTTTTAAAAATACCCTCTCATTAAATTGCGCCAAGCGCTAGAATCATAGAAAATCTGACACACTTTCAGATTTTTAAATACGCAAAGTGCTATATATAAGGAGTTATAATCCATGGGTCTTCCCTATTTTCGTTCCTTCTTTCATTAAGTTGGAAAGTGTATCATTATTCATGAGTGTGATTAAACAAAATTAAAATTGATATTTCTAACATCCTTTTTTCTGGATGTAATACATTAGATGCAGAAAAGCTGCTCTGAAAAATGCACAATTCCAACTGAATGAAAATTTCAAAAACTTATACGCAGGTGTATTCATAACCCAAATAGCAGACGATTAAATTACGATAAATAGCGCCAAGCGTTAGAATCCTCCTCAAAATCGCGAGAATGCTGAAGATAGATCGCTTGAAATCCCTTAATAACTGCATTATTTTCGCAGGGATCATTAAAATTTAACGCTGTATTCTAATAAAACCTTTGTACTTGTTTTCAAAAATCCGTTTCCTTAAGCTCTCAGTAAATTCGCCAAGCCGGAAACTGAACAACCGCTAGAACTCACTTTCTCGGCATTTGAGCCATTTTATTTTTTCGCCAAACTAAAAAAATTTAACATAGTAGCCTCGGAAATCTTCAATTCTTATTGTTTTGCGTATAAAACATTTCATTCCTGCTCCGATTTCCCATGCACACGATATTATAATTAAAAAAAATATAACCTTACGAATATAAACTAACAAAAAAAAATCATTATTATTCTTTTATTTTTACTTTGAGAATTTAAAACATCTTATTCGGCAAAATCGCCACACATGGCAACCACGATCCTTATTTCACACTTTTTTCACTACAGGGGTTACAATTACGGAAAGCTTTTTGCGTGGAGAACATAAAAAATCTCTTAAATTCCGGGAACGGGTGGACTTTCAAAGTTTTAAAGTGGACTATCATTTATTCTATATTATTTTACATATCTGTGCAAAATTTCAGGCTGATAGGTCCATTTTTGTGGATTTGTATACAACTCAAATCCACAAACAAACAAATAAACAAACAAACAAACAAACAAACAAACAAACAGAATTTCATTTTTATTTATAAGATTAAATATCGGGATAGATCTTTCCAATTCAGAACCATCCAGAAACGATGCGGAATAGTTGCACAAACTTTTATGCCTTACAAAATTTCGCTCATTTATTCAAGACTTATCCTCTCCCTCCGTTTAACCCCCTTTGAGGCGCAACCCTTTCCCAATGCTGAAAAAAGGGCAGCCGTTGCCATCGCTCGACTTAACTACCAGCAAGATGGCGGACGATCGAAACGTTCATTGCGTGCCACAGATGTAGAGACCCTTTTTTGACGACAGCTGGCTGTGCCGGTAGTTAAGTCGAGCGATGGCAACGGCTGCCCTTTTTTCAGCATTGGGCAATCTATCCAGCTGTTCTCGCATGCTTTCCAATTTTTAGCAGATGTCAATGCAGTTAAAAATAATCGTGACAATTTTATTACGGGAAATGACGTGCTAAAAAGTAAAGGATTCTCGTGGGGCTATGTCACCCGCAACTATTTTTATAGAAATCCAATCTATTCTGCGCGAAAGGCAACAGCCAAAACGTCAGAGTTTGGTGTTCCCAGAGCGGGACCACTGAGCGTTAAAGGGTTAACCCCCGAAATATTCTCCTGTCTACGACTCGTGCTAGATAAATTTCCATACTCATTTTCAATACCAAACTAGTAAACAGCAATTCTTATCTATAAATATTAAATGGGGGAAAAAAGAAAACCAAAGAAGAAAGGAAAGAAAGTAAATACCACGTCGTTCGGTAAGTAGACAGATACCAGGTATTTATATTCCCATGAAATACTAGCTTTCTGGTTAACTCTTCACTAAGATGGCGGCTACTTTAGGAGTGGCTTCTTGGATTGCGCAGATCTCTTTTACATTCACTATGTTAATGAACAAACCAAAACACATTCACTTACCTAAACAGAGAAGAAAGAGGAAATTACAAAAATGTTAGAAATATAAATTACTTTTCATAATTTTCAAGAAATATAATAAACAAAGCAAGTGGTCTGAGGTGTCCTTTTTCCTTTAAAGGGGATTTCCTTGATAAAGTACTTCACGGAATTTATATACTACATAATAATATTATGTTCGATATAAAGGATATTCTAATCTGTGTGATCAGTGGCTGTCTTAGGAGCTATAGACACTAGTGTTTAATACACAATGGCATGCAGTTACTTTACTTTCTTCATAGGACGAGGATTATTTTTTGTTCGAAAGAATTTTATTAGCATTCTCTAACTGAAGTCTTACATATAAATTGAATTAAGTGGTTCTTTTTATCGGTTCGAGCTTGAAAATCGAAATCCTCCGATAGAAGAAAACGACGTCACAAAATTTGAAGGGGTTCAAAAAGGAGTTAATTTCGTTTTTTGATTTTGGGAAATAAATAAAAAAAAGAATTAAAATTTCTTAATTTCATAAATTATATTTTTCTTAGATATCTTGCATGTTTTTAAGCATCGTTTGACAATTTCTTCTTCTAATACTCATTCTGCTCAGTGGTGTGTGTGATTCAATTTTGGAGATAACTTTTGCCCCAACTAAAATTTAAAATTCTTTTTTGGATTTAAAATACACAAACTTATTGAAAAATTGAAAAAAAAAACATATTAAATAGAAAGTTTAATATTAATGCTTAACATGAATTTTTTTAATCCAGTGTATATGGCGTGATTTAGGAGGCAGATCTAGCTGTCGGGTATAGAAACTAACAAACTGATCTCCCTTCTTGCATCAACCAATGCAATAACATTTATTTATTTATTTTTCAAATAATTTGAATGTGCAAGTAACTCTAATGCAACAAAATGTAGCTTACTCCTTCAATTCTCCAACTTATTTAGACGCTCGGCAGACACTAATGCAAGATGTCAAGTAACAAGAGAGGAAAAAAAGATACTGAAAATATTTTCCTCAATTTTATACATAAGTCATACTAACACAGTTTAAGAATTGTCCCTTAGAAAGTGGTGGTAAATGTTCGAAATTTAAAGTCGAATGTCTTAGCAAATATTGCTCAAAGATAGGATTTCATTTCACAAATTTGAATTTTTTGTAAACAGAGGGTCAGGGACATTTTATTTATTTTTTAGATACACACCCTAATTTAAAATATAATGAGCACCCCGCGAAAAAATAAATAAAAATAATTATTAGAAAAGTATCCTTCCGATCACATGATTTATGGGATAGTGAAAAGGAGCTATGGAGTTCATATTTGTTAAAAGTGGGCCAGAAAAAAAATCTAGCGATCCACTGGTTTTTCGACGCTTGGCTCGACCTGTTGGTACTCCCAAGATCGAAATGCGTCGACCGGGAAGAATTAAAAGCTAACCAATCTGGTGCAGGCGCGTAAGCAGGAAAATTTTTCTCGGGTGGGGGGACGGGTTATGAAATAAATCGTGACTCAATAAACGGAATTTCTGCACGACATAAGCTTGTGCTAACTAATCCGAAATTATTCACCCTCCGGGCCCCGGGTTTGATATGCAAGGTGGTTATAATTAACCCTTTGAGGCGACACCCTTTCCCAATGCTGAAAAAAAGGACAGCCATTGCCATCGCTCGACTTAACTACCAGCAAGATGGCGGACGATCGAAACGTTCATCGCGTGCTACAGATCTAGAGACCGCTGGCTGTGCCGGCACAGCCAGATGCGTCAAAAAAACGGTCTCTACATCTGTAGCACGCGATGAACGTTCCGATCGTCCGCCATCTTGCTGGTAGTTAAGTCGAGCGATGGCAACGGCTGCCCTTTTTTCAGCATTGGGCAATCCATCTAGCTGTTCTCGCATTCTTCCATTTTTCAGCAGATGCCAATGCTGTTAAAAATAAGCGTGACCATTTTCTTACGGGAAATGACGTGCTATAAAGTAAAGGATTCTCGTGGAGGTATGTCACCCGCAACTATTTTTATAGAAATCAAATCTATTCTTCGAGACTGGCGACAGTCAAAACGTCAGAGTTTGGTGTTCCCAGAGAGGGAACACTACGCGTTAAAGGGTTAAAGCTATAATTCGCTATAAACAGTTTTCTAAAGCTAAAACACGTGCACGGATTGTAACCTAATTTGGTATATAGACAATACTGCAGATGTGCTCAAGGAATTTCTAGTTCCATATTTTCCAAGGAAATGGCTAGTTCCATATGCACAGACAACTTCAACATTTATTCAATAGTTTTTTTAGCCCTTTTTAATTTATTTCGGTCATTTTAAAGCTGATTTCATCGTGTAAAGTGCCTCTTGGTGGACATTTTTTGAATTAATCTTTTTAAAAAACATCCTCGAGCGCTTCTCTCGATTGCATGCCAAATTGGGTGCCCATCGGCTCGCCCGTTTCAGCTGCTGAATGCTGTTGATAGGGGAATTTTATTTATAACCACCCTCTATAACAGTCCCATGTAACAATTTGTGCAATACGCCACACTAGGTTCTCAAAATCGCGCGTTTTATTCGAACAATCCCAAAAATAAATAAAATGCAAGGAATTCACTACTTTAAAAAGTAAATTCCAAGCTCTGTTTTCGACATAGCTTCACCTAAAGGAAAAAAATGTTCTGAACACCCTCCACCCACCCACCCCAATTTCTAAAAGTCCGGGAGGATTGCCATCTCGAATGCAAAAACACAAGCAATGAAAAAGAACATTCCAGTCGTCTGAAAATGACTTTCTCATTAGTACAAACATTTCCAAGATTTTTCTTAATTCGTGTATCCCGCCTCCCTCCTTCCCTCTACAATACGCACACACACTGAAGTCTGCGAAAATAACTAACTCTGCCCTTCTCCCCGCTTTTTCTCCCTATGGAGTCATCTACTTTCGTACACTCAATTAGGAAAAGAACTCGAAAAAATTGAGATTTTTTTTTTTCCTCTGTAGGGAAGGGAGAAATTTGAATTTTGAAAATGGAAATTTGTTTTCTTCTTCTAATATTCTGGTATTTTCTCTTCTTTCCGACAATTCAGCACGAGAGTTGATTATGATTTCACGTTTTCTTTCTTTCTACACGCCAACGTATCCCACCTCCACTTCCCCCCCCCCCCCATTTTAACTGCTTTTTGTTTGTTTACTTATCGGAACCCCTCCCCTTAACCCACTGTAGTTGCCGGATCAAGATGAATTTCCCTTTTTAAGGGAATATTTTCGAAGGAATTCATTGCCGAAGAAAGGAGAAGAAGGAATCTTGGAGAGTTTTCTGGATTTTCATGGAGTCGGACACAGCCTGTTTTGTCATACGATTTATTTATCAAAACATTCATTTTCACATGTTCAGGGATATGTAGTATGTGTATGTGAAATATTATAGAGATATTACTGTGAATTTTTTCAAGGAGTGGAAGTACTCCTTGACTTATTTTTAAGGAATGAATTTAGTTTAAGGGGAGTAAATTTAGTGGTTCAAAGAACTGAAAAGAAAGACTAGCATAAAAGTGACTAATGGGGAAAAAATGTAACTGAGTGTGAATGATGGGAAAGGCTGTTGATATAAGCGAATTCGATAGAGAGCAAACTGTAATGGCTCGAATACTCGGAACGAGTATCTCCGAAAATGCACGGTTGGCTGTTTGTTCACGGTCTCCCCATGTTAGTATAAAAAGTGGATTAACCCTTTGAGGCGCAACCGCTGGCTGTGCCCGGCACAGCCAGCAGTCGTCAAAAAAGGGGTTTCTAGATCTGTGGCACGCGATGAACGTTTCGATCGTCCGCCATCTTGCTGGTAGTTAAGTCGAGCGATGGCAACGGCTGCCCCTTTTTCAGCATTGGGAAAGAGTTGCGCCTCAAAGGGTTAAAAAGCTGGATGTGGAATGCTGATCCTAAGAGAGTCAAAGAGTCCGCCTCAAAGAGTTAAATATATGTACTAAAGTACATATGTATGAGCATCCATGCTGATGATTTTAAACAACGCAGAGCTCACGGTTACGGCTACAGTTAGAGAATTTCGAAATTTTCGAACGTCAACACCGATTTTTTTCTTCTTGCGCAAATTAATTCGCATATTAAAGAACTGTAAATGGTGTTGGAAAAATACACCCACGAAGGAAGTTGGCAGGGGAAATAATTTTGATTTAAAAAAAAAAAAAAGCATTATAATGAACCAAAGTGAACATACAGAGAAGGTCCCATCAACACAATTCGCGTAAACTCACTGGAATAGACAACAATATCGACCACCTCAAAGCTTTTAATTCCAATAAAAACAATTTTCCTCTCCTTTCTTTGGTTGTTATTGGTTCGCTACAATGCTCTTCTTCGCAAATTTTTTACACTGTCAATTTTTGCCATTAGTGTATCGTTCGAACACACTAATTACCACACGTTTATTTATGGGTTTTCAATGCGCTGAACAACTTTCGCAGGAGAAAAAATGTGTATTGAAACTGGAAATTTTCAAACATTTTTCAGTGTAAACGTAACCATGAGCTCTGCGTTGTTTAAAACCAACACATTCTCCAAAGCATACCTTTAAATAACCATGTCTGATATTTTGGTTCGTTTGGTTGAGCAGATAGGCCGCTAGTTTCAAATATAGCGGATTTTTTTTTTTTTTTAATTCACCCTGCATGTATGTATGTGTGCTTCTGTATATACACATATATCCACACACATTTTTTAAATCACCCTGTATATACATATAAGGTGATAAATCTCTTGAAAAGAAGGGGTGGTACCGGAACCAAGACGGTTCAGAATCATATAGCAATGAGGGGTCGGCAACGTCGTCTTTAAGTACCTGTCAATAACCACTTTGGAAGATGTGTTGATGTAACAATGAGCTTTCCCACTATGGTTTATTAAAAGCTAAAGCATCTTTCAGTGAAAGTTTACTCATTCTATTTCATTTCATTGATGAAATGAAATAGAAAAAAAAGCCCATTGTTTATGAAACTCGATTTAGAAACTACACGTGCATTTGAAGACTTCTTCCAAAGTGATTATTTACAGGTTCATGAAGACGACGTTTCCGACCTCATATTAAAAGCAGTTAAATACTTTATAAAATACGTGTAAAATAAAGCACATATACATTTGCATTAAAAGGAACTAATCGAACAAAATGATCAATTCGGGTAGTACTTCTAACTTTTCTGCCGGTGGAATTCTTATGAAATTGAAGAAAGGCTGATCTTTACACTACCCGAAACGAACGTTCTGTCGATAAGCACATATTATATGGGTATTATTTTACAAAGTTTTTTTCCTTTTTTCACATTTTACCGCCAGTTATATTCTAGAACGTTCTTGTTATACCTAAAGATTGCCTCGACCAACAATCTAGGGTTGATTTTGCTTTAGTTCAAATAAAAAGACTTTCTTTTAACAAACACCCATTTCTTTACAAAGGCTGTATGTGCAAGTATATTGATTTACATTTGTGTTAAAAATAATTATTTGTACTGTTCATGTGATTGATTAATTAATAATTCGAGTATTTGTTCTTGAATTTAAAAAAAATGTCCAATAATAGGTCCAAGAGGTCCACCTTCTCGCTGCCGTGAAAATTCCATGATTCAAAAAACACGAAGCCTCCGTGCTTCGGGTGTGTTGGTGGGTAGCAGAGATGCGTTAAACAGTAAAATTTTTGCCGGTGGCAGTAAACCTGAATATCATTCATTCTATAAGAGTGAAAGCTTATATTTCACTGCATTTTAACTCTTGGTACAGAAAAAGTAGTTTTACAGGCAGCAGCATTTACACCTAAATGAATGCGTGCGAACAGTAAAATTTTTGCCGGTGGCAATAAACCCGAATACTATTAATTCTGTAAGAGTCAAAGATTATATTTCACTGCATTTTAACTCTTGGTGCAGAAAAAGTAGTTTTACAGGCAGCAGCATGTACACCTAAATGAAGGTGTGCGAAAAGTAAAATTTTTGCCGGTGGCAATAAACCGGAATATTATTAATTCTGTACGAGTCGCAGCTTATATTTCACTGCATTTTAGCTGTTGGTACAGAAAAAGTAGTTTTACAGGCAGCAGCATGTACACCTAAATGAATGCGTGCGAACAGTAAAATTTTTGCCGGTGGCAATAAACCCGAATACTATTAATTCTGTAAGAGTCAAAGATTATATTTCACTGCATTTTAACTCTTGGTGCAGAAAAAGTAGTTTTACAGGCAGCAGCATGTACACCTAAATGAAGGTGTGCGAAAAGTAAAATTTTTGCCGGTGGCAATAAACCGGAATATTATTAATTCTGTACGAGTCGCAGCTTATATTTCACTGCATTTTAGCTGTTGGTACAGAAAAAATAGTTTTACAGGCAACAGCATGTACACCTAAATGAATGCGTGCGAACAGTAAAATTTTTGCCGGTGGCAATAAACCCGAATACTATTAATTCTGTAAGAGTCAAAGATTATATTTCACTGCATTTTAACTCTTGGTGCAGAAAAAGTAGTTTTACAGGCAGCAGCATGTACACCTAAATGAAGGTGTGCGAAAAGTAAAATTTTTGCCGGTGGCAATAAACCGGAATATTATTAATTCTGTACGAGTCGCAGCTTATATTTCACTGCATTTTAGCTGTTGGTACAGAAAAAGTAGTTTTACAGGCAGCAGCATGTACAACTAAATGAATGCGTGCGAACAGTAAAATTTTTGCCGGTGGCAATAAACCCGAATACTATTAATTCTGTAAGAGTCAAAGATTATATTTCACTGCATTTTAACTCTTGGTGCAGAAAAAGTAGTTTTACAGGCAGCAGCATGTACACCTAAATGAAGGTGTGCGAAAAGTAAAATTTTTGCCGGTGGCAATAAACCGGAATATTATTAATTCTGTACGAGTCGCAGCTTATATTTCACTGCATTTTAGCTGTTGGTACAGAAAAAATAGTTTTACAGGCAACAGCATGTACACCTAAATGAATGCGTGCGAACAGTAAAATTTTTGCCGGTGGCAATAAACCCGAATACTATTAATTCTGTAAGAGTCAAAGATTATATTTCACTGCATTTTAACTCTTGGTGCAGAAAAAGTAGTTTTACAGGCAGCAGCATGTACACCTAAATGATGGTGTGCGAAAAGTAAAATTTTTGCCGGTGGCAATAAACCGGAATATTATTAATTCTGTACGAGTCGCAGCTTATATTTCACTGCATTTTAGCTGTTGGTACAGAAAAAATAGTTTTACAGGCAACAGCATGTACACCTAAATGAATGCGTGCGAACAGTAAAATTTTTGCCGGTGGCAATAAACCCGAATACTATTAATTCTGTACGAGTCGCAGCTTATATTTCACTGCATTTTAGCTGTTGGTACAGAAAAAGTAGTTTTACAGGCAACCACGTGTACACCGAAACGAATGTGTGCAAACAGTAACATTTTTGCCGGTGGTAGTAAACCTGAATATCATTAATTATAAAAATTGAAAAAACGCAGCTGGAGTGGCTTACTGGAGCAAGTGAGAAGGAATGGGATTTGTCGCGAGCCGGAATAAAAGCATGCGAAAATACCTGTCGCGGGCAAAAATTTTAAAAATAATGAAAAACCAACTATTTTAATTTTTCGAAGTTAATTTTACTTTTCCTTCATGTTAGATAAAGTTAAACCACAAATCTGCTTCGGGGGAGAGATATACCCCGAATCATTGCCCTCCACGAGAGAGAGAGAGAGAGAGAGAGAGAGAGAGAGAGAGATAGAGAGAGAGAGAGATAGAGAGAGAGAGAGAACTGTAACTGATCACGGCAAAATTTCATTAAGTGAAACTTGCACTCAAGATGCATCAACTTCTTGAGGATCGTTCCGGAGATTCGCATATGTGGACCTTCGCATTGCCACTGTTGAAACGATCCTTTAAGATTTTGTTGTAGTTCTTGGCTGACGTATACATCCTGCAATGCTTTATTTTTGAATAAAATGAGTTTAACACGCGTGAATGTGTAAAGGCTTCACACTGACGCGCATATTTTATTTTTGTTAGCCGATACACAAAAGAATATTTCCATGTTATTGAAATTTCGTAAGTTAAATCTGTAACTTTTTTTTTTTTTTTCAAAACTCATGTAGCTGAAAAGAATTTGCAGGACATCATTTATGACTAAAAGTTTCTTTGTCTTCGTTTATCAATTTAACGCGCAATGTTCCCGCCCTGGGAACACCAAACTCTGACGTTTTGACTGTTGCCAGTCACGAAGAATAGATTTGATTTCTATAAAAATAGTTTCGGGTGACATAGCTCCACGAGAATCCTTTACTTTTTAGCACGTCATTTCCCGTAAAAAAATTGTCACGATTATTTTTAACAGCACTGACATCTGCTGAAAAATGGAAGAATGCGAGAACAGTTGGATAATTTCGTTTCTATCGTCCGCTATCTTGCTGGTAGTTAAGTCGAGCGATGGCAACGGCTGCCCTTTTTTCAGCATTGGGAAAGGGTTGCGCCTCAAAGGGTTAAGATGGAGAACTGGGGTCTAAAAACTTGAAAACTGCATTACTTTAAAACAGTTTTACAAATTCAAGAAAGCTTCATACGATTCGTTTTACATTTTTCTCTCATTTATTTGTCATGGCTGAATTTATGGCATTCGGAAAATTGAGGTCTATGCGGTAACTTTAAAAACATAATTTTGCGAATCTCATTCATAAACACCACAGGGAAGAAAACACAAACCTGTCTTCTTCCTTGCGAAAGTTTCGCTATTTTTACTACAACTTGCTCGTAAGACCAAATTCTCATTTCTCCCCCGCTTCTTCAGAATGCCTAACTTTCTAGATAGCTTCATCCCGGCTTACGGTTCCCGAAAATGAACTCCATTCTCTCGGGAGTTCCCGGTTTCATTTCGTAACTGATAACCGAGGTGAAAATGGCTTCCATCTTGTCTCTTCCAGTACCCGCGTTTTTACGTATTAATGGAACGGGTGTTGGCGAGGTGGTTTCGGAGCTCTGAGCTGCTTCGTGAAAATGAAACACATTTATCAACTTGCTCACCGCGCCAGTTCATTCAAAGTGAATTTTCTCCCTTTTCTTACTGGCGCATTCATCGCAACTTCAGTGCATCGATTAATATGCGTAATTCGGATATACGGGAGGTACAAAACGTGATACATATGTAAATCTTACCAAATTTCATATATGCACTTACTCGTGTAAATACCAAAAAATTTCAGTCTGTAACATATCAAAGAGACTATCTCAACTACCTAATTCATTTTATTCTTTCACAAAACCTCTAGTTTCATAATAATAATTTTTAAAAACATAAAATAGTTTTTTTTTTACGTTTGCAGCTTTTTCACTTTTCCGGAAGATGACATTTCTAATTAAAAGCAAATGCAAATGTAGCATATCCTATATTTAATTTATTCTCTTAAATTAAAAATTATTAATCCAGTTCACCCGGAAAATTTCCTTGCAAAAAGAACAGATTAAATTTTAAACAAGCCAGTAAAACTGTTTTCATCAACTAAAGATATCAATATACTGAGTTACAGATGAGCTGACGTCATAAAATCGCAGAATATTTCAATGCTTTCCTATTCAGTGCGTCGCATGGACGAATACATCTCAATTTCTCTCCTTTCTACTGGTCTTCAAAAAACTATTTTAGCATATTAAAAGACAATAAATCTGACTTCGGCCTTTGAAAATGCCCTCTTTTCGTCCAGTTTTCAGTGATCCCCCCCCCCTTCTTTCTTCTGGAGGTGGATGTACTTTATACTATTCAAATAGACATTTTTTTTTTTTAACTCAACCACTGCTAGTAAACCATGCATCCCATTCAATGCACTCATCCAAGACAAAAATGTTGAAGGCGCTCCTACCCAAGGTTCTCCTCCGCGCATCTCTCTTTGGCAGAACTCAATCGTCCAATAATTTTCCGCTTCATCACATTTCTTTCCTATCTACTTCAATACGCAGTAGCACTGCCGGGAGGGAAAAAAAAGAAAAGAAAAATAAAGCAATCGTAACTCGCGAAAGCTATAGCATTTATGGATCACTCTAAATAGATTCATGCGCCGAATGCCATAGAACTTTACGGTTTCCTCACTTTCCTTTTTCTATAGACTTCTCACGAAGGAAGCATCACCGATAAATGGTAAAGAAAGACAAAGAAATCTACAAAGAAGGGGAGGGAGGGGGGGCAGCTTTTCACTATTTACTCCTTACAGGGCTTATCAGAATTCGATGACGGGGAAATGTCGTCCTTTGTCTATTTTTTTTTTCTCTGACTGAGTGCCTTGCATTTTGTGCCTCAGATTGGCAGCACCATTTTTTTTTTCTTTTTGGAAAATCACTTTCAAAATGATAACCTCCGCTAACGTTCTCCCCCCAAAATGGTCTCCTCTCTCCATTTGTCTTCATTCCTTCTTCCATGAGCAAGAATTCTAATTAATTAGAAGAAAACACTTTGATTTTGTGAAGATATGGAGAATGGCAATGGCAGTAGCTCATCAATAAGTTTCGAACACAGCTAATTTTGCTGGTTGTGCGCGCACAGCCAGCTGTCGTCAAAAAAGGGTCTCTAGATCTGTGGCACGTGATGAACGTTTTGATCGTCCGCCATCTTGCTGGTAGTTAAGTCGAGCGATGGCAACGACTGCCCTTTTTTCAGCATTGGGCAATCTATCCCAGCTGTTCTCGCATTCTTCCATTTTTCAGCAGATGTCAGTGCTGTTAAAAATAATCGTGGCAATCTTTTTACGGGAAATGCCGTGCTTAAAAAGCAAAGGATTCTCGTGGAGCTCTGTCACCCGCAACTATTTTTATAGAAATGAAATCTATTCTTCGTGATTGGGAACAGTCCGAACGTCAGAGTTTAGTGTTCCCAGAGCGGGAACACTGCGCGTTAAAGGGTTAAAACGACGCGCGTTTATCAACTCGCTGTGGAGGAATATTTACGCCACTGAGTGGGCAGTTCCGACACCCCCCTCTCCCCTCTGTGCAGTAATGCGATTTGCTGTCTTTGCCATACTCCAAGTTTGCACTGGGAGAGGGACCTGCGGCTACGGGTGACACGTCTTCCTTCTCCTCGGAGGGAGTGGAGGAGTCTTTTCCACTCTGTCAACAAGAGTTGGAAAATAAAGTGCGGGACAAGTTAAGCCTCGCTGTTCGACAATCCCCCGAGCGACGGCCTGTATTTGTCGAGCACCAGTCTTTATCAGAGAGACGGGGCCTTCCCAGCTGCCCGATGTTTGCCGAAGGACGACAGTGTACCACTCGTCGGATTTAATTAGGACGATATTTGATGGGAGGAGGGGCTTCTGTTTAAAGTCTTTCTCCCTCTTTCGTGTTGCTTAACTCCATCGGAACACTATCGGATATTTTGAATTTTGTCGTAACATGAAATTCTTGCCTGTGAGTGAATAGTTCTGAATTCATTCCTTTGGAAGTTTTTCCATGGGAGAAATGTCTAAACTCTTGTAGCAAATTTTCAATTTTGGTAAAATGTTAAGAAAAGCAATGAACGGTGGCTCCTCATTTTAAGACTCTTGGGAGAAAATTTTTGAGCCTCGTCATGGATAACCAGACAAACTCAGTTATTAGATAACTTCCCTGCACTCGGAATAATGCATAATTTCGAGATGGAATTAATTTAACACATTTGTTAGCACTCGGGTGCTATTTCTTTCAAGCACGGTATTTTTGTCTACGCGGCCCGCCGTGGTCACTTTTCCCTTTGATTCATCTTTTCTGCAGAGTGATTTGATATTGCTAACGGAAACATGGACTATCCCTTCAGATGACTTTCAAATACTAGCATTCACTTTGGTCGAACGGATAGAGAGTGGTTTCCAAAACAGAAAGGCAACTGGAGTTACGATTTTTATAGAGGAAGACTCAATGAAACGTTTTACCCGTGCCTACACGAGCCAGATCAATGGTGTTCAAATGGTCATTGCGTATATTCAAGATAAAGTGAGATTTGGAGTTAGATACGCTAGTCCTCGAATTTCTTATGAAGATAAATTAGACGCTATATTCGAAACGTTACTGAAGGAGGATGATTGTAAGACTGTTTTAGTAGGAGATTTTAGCATAGAATTCAATTCCGATCAAGGATCCGATTTCATAACTGAAATGTATACTTTAGATTTTCCAATACGCATTCATCCAAAACATTTCACCGCTAGGGGCGAAACAATAATGGATGCAATTTTCAGCAACAAAATTATGCGAACAGGAGTCTATATGAGCACTTACAGTTATCATTTTCCTCTGTATGGCAGAATTGATTGAATAGATTTAAAAAAATCTGAAATTCTTCCAGCCGAGTGCGTAGATACAATCTGGAAGAATTTTAGATTTTTTTTCCTTTTTTTTTCCTTTTTCAGAGAATAAATTTAATGCTTTGATTTACCACCACAAATAAACAACCAATTCAACTGCGGCAGATACCACGGTAATACCGTATTGGCCCGAATATAAAGCGGCCTCGAATGTAACACGGCACGACTCCGAAATTTTTCATTAAAATAATTGGGAAAATCCTATATTTAGGCCTCGAATTTAGAGCGAGTCACGGTTTTAACTGAAAATGATCAGTCAAAAAATACAGCGTTATATTCGGGCCAATACGGTAATACGTAAGGCCATTTACACCGTTTCATGTTTTTATAGAGAATCAATATTAAACTAGAATCACTCTGCGAAATTCTCTCGACCAGAGTGGTTAGTACTGTAATTTCTAAATTCGTTTTACAAAGAGAAATTAACCCCAGTAAAACTTCGTAAATTTCTAAACCAAACATTACATCGGAAGTACAATTGTTTATGCCGAAGACAATATGCCATAAATATGCTGCTAACGGCTATTTGTTTTGAAGAAGTAATTGGTTTGGGCGTACATGAAAGTAACCATTTCAAAAGTTACCCACGTAGTCTTGTAAAAGGTAATCAAACTCGTTCCATGCGTATCCGCTTCTTTGATGCGTAAATGCGAGTTTTTATGTACTGTATAATTTGGCTTTTAGGGGGAATTAACTGAGTTTATGAAGGATCGTGTGTCATGTTGTCACTTCTCTCTCTGGTATACCCTAGTAAAGCAAGTTTAGTAACTCGCCTTCCCGATTCTTTGAATCTGTAATGATTTTTCAGCGAGGCATCTGCCTTTGTCAGAGTGTGGAGATAAATAACGATGCTATGCTTTACACCAGGTATAGGCAACCTTTGGAAAGTTGCGGGCCAAAATTTAAGATGTTGTGTGAAGTCGCGAGCCGTATAAGTGGGATTTATATGGAATTTCGTTTTGATTTATATGGATTGTCTATAAAAATTTGAAATGTTCCGCGGGCCGGACACATCCACCACAAAAGATAATTTTTTTTTTTACAATAATTTGCATGCAACTCACTGTGAATATAGTAAAAATGATAGTTTTATGAATAGTGACATTTTGATAGATTACGAATTATCACATATCATTACAACACATATAAGATCACATATCATTATAAAATCCACTATTGAAAGAGACACTTTAGCAAATACCGCGAGCGGTTGCGCACGGCCTCTTCTCCACACAAGATTAAGCAATATAAAATACATTTTTGGGGGAGTAAATCGCGTAAAGTATGGTGGGGAGATTAAAATTTCTTTACACTTGAGACAAATTCACAGATAGATAAACAGGCTGCCCAACACATTTGCTATTAAATACTTCTGTTATTATATTGTTGTATCGTGCAGCCAGAGCACAAATTATGGAGAGGAAGGGATATAAAACATAATCGTGTATAAATAAAAGAAATTTATACATTTTTGTCTACTTATTTTTTTCTGAAATTTACAGACTATATAGATTACAGTATTATTTTTTTATAATTGATAACACTATACGTAACAAACTTTCCTATGAAGAATACGCGAAGAAATGGAAAGTGTAAAAGCTATGGTCTTGTAATTAAAATAGGAAAATATCGATGAATCCCAATATCGCAAAGTAAGATAATCTGATTGATTTCTTAAATTTTTTGACATCGTCTTGCCCGACCTACTACTAAAGAAACAAAGCGATAAGAGATCTCTCCCAAATCCCTTTTTTATACTTGAAAGGAAAGGGGTCGTTTCACGCCCTAAAACACACAGGTCAGTCAACATCTTAATATTTTACACGATATAAAACTACAACGCACTTCAGAAATAATAATAAATACCTTTGTTCGAATAACAAGTAATTAATGAATTTAAATAGCCTTGTCTCATTTTGGGAAATTTTAAAATATTAATTTTGATAGTGAATCTGAAAAAGTCTTACATGTTGTGTAACGAACTATGCTTGAAATGAAAGTTCTTATCCTTTAATCCAGTTACAAATATAATTCCACTTCCAAACGTTTACATGATAATTTCAAGTTCGAGTGTGATATTAGATCCAAGATAACAACCCAACCTGTTATGTTCATTCATAGAACATGAACACTCACTAAATGGAAAAGTTTATAAAAATCATCTTTCTTAGAGTAAAGCTGAAAATATAACTGGTTCCAGATTATCCCCCACCCCACCCCCCAAAAAAACTTCCGTTTTAGGTTTTAGATTCACTAATAAAAAAAAGAAAGAAAACTCATTCTATTTATTTGTACCTAAAGTTGTGCTCCTGACAACAGGTTCGGATTGTTCGACAATTGCTGTAAAAGCGTCGAGTTCTCGGATCGCAAATCGATTCTCGTAGCTCTACGTCGATGGGACGTTGCCAGGACGACTCCGATAAAATTCCTGGGCCGGTAATCGCTCTCCGGAGACCGATCGTTTAGCGCACCTCTCGACGAAATCGCATGCGTAACGACCACGCGTGTCAGTCTTTCGGCCCCTAGGCGAAGCATTTCCAAAATTTTAATGTTGAAACTAAATACCTCAACAGGCGGTGGCTTTAACAATTCACTCCTCCCATAAATACCCATTCGAACATTCCGCATCCAGGGAGTAAGCATAAACATGGAACGTGGGAACGCGTGGACGAAATTTCTAGGAAGTAGTCGGATGGTATCAGGACATGAGATCACCGTGCAATTCAAGTCTCAAATGTGGACAAGACACATTTGAGACACACAATGTCACAGCGTAATAACATCTTTTTAAAAAAGTTGACTGAGACTGTGACATCCATTGGAGGGAGCCAGTTCTATCCTTTGAGTTTCGCCAAAAATCACCCCTACCCCAACCTATAGACTTACAACAGACCTTTAAATCTATAGGAGAATTGCCTTGCTTTTGGAACATTTATTCTTTGAAAAATTCAGAAGCGTTAGTCCAATTTTCCTAATTAAATTTAGTCTCTAACTAGATTAAGTTTCTTTAGAAATACAGGGTTTAATCTCTGAAACTACTTCAGTCACCTCTTCCTTGTACGTCTATTAAATTACACACATTTTTGATGCACTTCATTTAAACTCATTTCATTTGAAAGTAAGATTCGATAACATTAAATATTGGCAATTTTTCGCCAAATATAGAAGATATCGCCAAACTTGATTCAGGATTAAAGTAAATTTTATTTTCGAAGCCAAATTTGCAATATTTCACCAAAACTCGCCAAGTTTGAAGACAGCGGGTTGGATTTTGGGATTTGTCTAAACAATAATTATCGACAGACTAAAAATATTTTAAGTAATTTCGGTGACGATGTCAATAAACTACCCAGAAGATTGCAATCAAAAAGAGAAATGTCCAAGAAGCAAGTTAAAGCAGTCCTAAATTCAAAATTTCAACAATCAGCAGCTCATCGTGTTTCATACATTACTTATACGAATGTATGAAAAACGGTGTACGAGATACGGAAATTCTTTCAAACATTCGTAAAAGCGTAACACCAAAACTAGGCAAAATGAATTGATACGCAGAAGGTTAAATGCATATCTTAAATTGTGCATGCATACTTAGTACGTACGTGGGTACATATGTCACACAAAAACTGACCAAAGTAAATTCACGGATGGTCAAAATGGAAAATTTCTTTAAATTCTGAATACGGCAAATTTCTCTGATTATAATACTTTCTTTACATCGTACAAGGAAGTGAAAAAAAGTGAGATTGTTTAACCGCGTTTTCATATTGTGTATGGTTTTCAAAATTTTCACCATCCTGCTATTTAATTCGTTAATGGTCTGACGAGAACGGTCGATATCCCTCGAAAAATTGTGCGCGATAAACTGCCAAAAGTAAGTCTTCCAAACAAAATCCTTAATTCTTTCGAGTGTTTAACATCACTGGCTTGCTTTTAAAGCTGTTGATAGTCGATAAACGAACGCCTATCGTTTTATAAAAGGAACAGCCTTAACCCTTTTCCCCATCGCAAGGATACAAATCTCTGACATTTTGAATGTTCTTATTCGCGAAGAATAAATTTAATTTCAATCAAAATATTTAAGCTGGCTGTGCGCGGGCACAGCCAGCTGCCCCTAATAGCACAACAGTCCCCTGTGACTGAAATGCGACCACACAATACTGTCACAATACAGTTACAAACAGTCGCCGCGACTCCGCAGCAAAGTCACGCCAGGGTCGCTGTGTCCTCTCGCTATGTATTCACATTGCGACCGTTCAGAGAAGTCACGATGGGACAGTTTTGCGACAGCGAAAAAATTCGGGGAAAAAGAGTTACCGAAAATATACACCAGATGGCAGCACCAAACTCTCAGGCAAGAAAAAGTCCAGCTCCAGAATCGAACTCTGGAGCCAATGGTAAGTAGGCCAGCATCTTACCGCAACGCTGTGATTACCTTGCTGGGGGTCCTTTAAAAGTAAACTGATTGCTGCAAAAGCTAGTTCTGGCGGCTTGTTTTGGAAATTTAAAATTTTTCTGTGAGTATTTTATAAATAAATTTTATATATAAATATATATATTTTATAAATAAATTTTATATTCTGCGAGTATTTTATAAATAAAATAAAAAATATCATAATTAATAAATATAAATTAAAAATCTTTGAAATCTTTCTTTTTCCACATAAATTATTTTCAGGAGATGTGCTGTTTTATTTAAGTATTCATCCGAAAAAACTAATGATTTATTGAAATTTTTTATTCGGTTATGAAATAAATTTGTAATGTGCGACATGTGGGGTTTGATATATATTAAGCTATGATTATATTAAGGGATAAGATTTATATTTTTGCTATATTTTGCCTAAAAGGGATTTCATATAAAAATAAATGAAATTAATTGGAAAAACATGCATTAGATAAAATAAATAAAGTATTTTTGACTTAGACCCATAGTTTTACCTCAAATTTTTCGTAGAACTTTCAAACACACCAGAGACGTATTTAAAGGGGGGGGGGGTCTGAAAACTTAAAGCAATTATTAAAAAACAGCAATTTTGAGACATTTGTATTTACTCTAGTAACAATAAGGTTGAAAATACCGGATAGTCCCCCCCCCCTAATCCGAAATTTAAACCTACATACGTTATCGAAACATATATGCCATGGGGATATGAAAGAAATTGTTAATTTTACTCACAGATACTTAGTTTTCACCATTGTGATTAGAACTCTCAACTCTAATATTTTTAAGAATATTATTATAAATAATATTGTCTTGTTTAAACGAAATAATTTAAAAATTAATAAATTAAACTAAATTCTATTACTACATAACAGCGAGATTTTATTGAATTAATATTTTCGGATTTATTTATTAAATGTTTCACGAAAGAAATTGCCACAAAATATTAGAAAAAATGAGTATTTCCAAAGTCGCAAAAGCGGCTAGTGTGACGTCATTTTGAAGTTAAAAAAAAATCAGTAGTCACAAAATAGTCACACAGTGACTATACAGTGGAGTCACCAATCCTTGATCCTTGGTCCAATCCAATGCCTTTGTTACAGATTGGTCACCCTGAGCGACCAATCACATACTAGTCACATGGTGACTTCACAGTGGAGTCACTGAGCGACCGATCACATACTAGTCACATGGTGACTTCACAGTGGAGTCACTTAGCGACCGATCACATACTAGTCACATGGTGACTTCACGGCGACGTCACCTGGTGACTGATCACAAATAAACTTCACAGTGACCACACAGTAGAGTCACATCACTCAAAAGTCACAATGTGATTAGTATGTGACAGTCCTGTGACAATTGTGACCCTCTGTGACGTCACAGCGACTCTTTTGTGGCCATCTGTGCTATTACGGTGTCGTCAAAAAAAGGGACTCTAGATCTATGGCACGCGATGAAAGTTTTGATCGTCCGCCATCTTGCTGGTAGTTAAGTCGAGCGATGGCAACGGCTGCCCTTTTTTCAGTATTGGGCAATCCATCCAGCTGTTCTCGCATTCTTCCATTTTTTGGCAGATGTCAGTGCTGTTAAAAATAATCGTGACAATTTCTTTTACGGGAAATGACGTGTGCAAAAAAGTAAAGGATTCTCGTATGGAGCTATGTCACCCGCAACTACTTTTATAGAAATCAAATCTATTCTTCGTGACTGGCAACAGTCAAAACGACACAGTCAAGTGGAGTTTGGTGTTTCCAGAGCGGGAACACTGCGCGTTAAAGGGTTAACTATCAGCAAAGCTGAGTCAAAAAAGTTATTTGGCTATATGGCACGCGATCGGGCGATTCAATCGACGACGGCCATGTTGTCGGTAGATAAATGGAGCAGCTATAACAGCGGCTGCACTTTTTCAGCACTGGGAAATGGTTGCGCTTCAAACGTTTAAGGTTATATTTGGCAGTCGAAACGAAGTTGCAAAGTTCCATGTCATTCTACGGGGGAAATAAATTATTTCACCCACAGCAGGTACAGTTATTGATATTTTGGTTTAGATTTTTCGCGTCTAGTTACTGATATGATGCATAATTTGCCTTTTCTGAAATTCGGACATCAAATATTTAAAATATATTGGCAGAAATAAAGACAGTTTTTTTTCCCAACTAAATATTTAAAGTGTAGGTTTTTTAAAAATCCAATTTTCGAATAATATACGTATTGCTTCGCGTAAGTAGTTAGAGGATTAAAAAAAAAATCCTCTCACAAAATATCAATAACTGCGATGAATACTTTGAGTGAATTAGTTTTCCCCTATAGGATAACAAGGGACTTCGAAGTTTAGTCTTCGACGTACATATGATGCCTTAACATTTTCTGCGATTCGTAACAGCACAAATGCTGCAAGGGCCATTATCTACCCGAGTTAGGTTTAGAACTTAAGTGAATTACGCGGTCCGAAACACAATCAACAACCAATCAACGCTCGGCCTCTTCTCGCAAAACTACCCTTTTAGAAGCGCCCTGCGCAAAGTTGCCTCCTCCATCAACTAGCTTATTTTGACGTTGCAGCACCGGTCCCAATACATGCAAATTAGGTCGGTCAGCAGAATTATGAAGTGCAGTGGCCGCTAAATGGCTTTTATCCCTCCTCTGCCTGGAGTGATTATACGGCTGCCTCTAATATGGGCACTTTTCGAAAACGGGAATCGAAAAGTTGGGAGAAAGCGGATCTATTTTCATTTGTAAGTGCAGCGTTTATTTCGCAGTTGACGCCCGGCCGGTTAATGTAGGAGCGTCGGACATTTTGTTGCTTGCCTTACAATATTGATGTTTCTAAAAGCCGGCACTCACAACTGCGTCTTTCCGTCGCAATACGGGGCAAGGGGGGGGGGAAATTCTTCTGGCGAATTTTACGACTTTTTAATGACCACTCGGGATCCACACAAAAGATTAATGTGTTAAGCCGTAACTGCCCCCTCCCTCCACACACACACACACACACAATGGAGGGAGAACGTTTTTGCCTGCGTCTATTCCAATACATAAGCAGTTGTGAGTGTCGATCTTTAAGGATCTTCTTTTTAAGTTACTGAACTGTTGAAGAATCCAACTGCGTTAGAAACTCGAAAAAGAAAATTGGAATGTCTCTTTACAAGCTACGCACGATTACAGTGACATATAAAAATTACGAGATATTCAAGAAAAAATCTTAAACATGCGGAATAGCACAGCTAAAACCTTAAAAACCGTTCCGTAAACGATAACGCTTCGTCCTATTCTTGAAAGCGATGGTTAACTATTCGTTAAGCATAACCCTAAATAAATCCCTATATATAATCCCAAAATAACTATGTTAGAAAATATTTCCTATTTATGTGTATCGATTGATTTATTTTTCTCGCTTCGATTTTTTAAAATCTTAACGCATTAATCGCTGGTCACGTCTAAATATGATTTTATCGAACTAATTATAGAGCGCTTGTGGGAGAGAGTTTCACTCTCATAATGAAAGTGAAAGCCTACAGTGAAATAACTATGTTCCGTAATATCAGGAATAAACATTCGAAATAAAATAAAGTGAGAGCAGTATATTTACATAAAAAGCAGGAAATTTTTTTTAAAAAATGACAGTTCAAGCAATTGAATTTCATTAGTACAAAGTTTACAAATGGGTTTTAGGAGCGCTGGTGGACTACTTTTAAAGTAATCAGAGATGTAACCTCAATTCTTGTTACTCTTTGCATAAAATTGCTGGCATACAGAGTGTTAATAAAGACGATAAAAAGACAGCGTTATTTCATTCTCCACCCAATCAGCAGGTCGCAACGCCTATGTTTACATCCTCAGATCTAGTCAATGTTCAAAAATGAAATTTCTAAACTTTTTCAGGGCAATAAAAATTTTCATAAATTAAATAGAAAAAAAGATGTGAGACCGAATGATTCGATGCAGTCTTATATGGTACGTTAGGTGAACGGGATTTTAAGATATTGTGCAATTTACATTCAGCATGAGTAAAATTTGAGAGCTATTTCAATACCATTAATGTATAAATAAATATGAATTTTGAAAACCTCAGTCTGCCTGTAATACTTCAAGTATTGTATTGAATACTCATAATGGAGGCCTGGTATACTCTCTCGTATACAGAGTGCGCGCAGTGCAAGTAGATCGTGGTGCAAGAGGAACAAAAAGAGAATTATCGAATAGTTACAGCTGCCGTCAGGTCAGTGCCAACATGCCAGCAAAAAGTATGCCACTACACCGAAACAGCAGATCCAAAACAATCATGTCTGCTTTGCTTTAGCATGCTGCTTTTGGTAACAGCATATCTTATCAATTATTCCGATTTCTATCAATAAAAATTGCTTTACTTTACACTTCTAACTCATTTATTGCACATAAAATGAAAAGAAAAGGCGTTATAGATCTGATGCATCCGACAGAAGTACAACGGTTGTCAGAACAATGCTTGCGTCTAGTCAGGGGGAGAAAGCTGCAGAACAGAGTGAATCAGCACGAATACAGCTAACAATGTGGTGCAGACACATGACTGATGCGGGCAACAACATGGCTCTTCACTCATTCTGATCTCCATCAGCCTGAAAGCTGGCTTACTTTGCAGTTCCATGCGCATGGAACACACGCGGCACCCCTTCCCTCTCTCCTACTGCTTTGCTTCTGTGTGCAAGTTTTTCCTCTTTCATCTTTCCCCTTTTGTGCCTGCGAGATTTCCAGATTCCCGTTACCGAAATAATGCATGGAAGTTGTAAACAATCCAATTCCATTTAGAACTTACTACTCGGCTACGCATCGCTTTGGAATGCTTAAAGCGAAGAACAAAGAGGCACGAGGTGGAAGAGGGAATGGTTGCAACTTGCAACTCGTTTGACGATTGGGCGGGAAGTGACCAGATTTTAGTGATGGTAAGCGATAGGCGTCACAGAACAGTTGAACAGCTTTAAAAATGAACCAATGATGTTAAACACCAGAAAAAAAAAAATGCTTCTTCAACCCAATGTACTATTGATCAATATCAGCACACAACTTATATGTCTCATGCAAATTTCAGAAAAATTCATAAGCACAAAAATTGCCATTTAAAATGGGCCGAAGTGATACACAGATATGTTTTTGGAAATACTGCAAATTTCTGCATGTTTAGCATTTTTTCCTGGGAGTTTCATAATTCCTACAAGAATACTTCTCGTATAGGTTCATTGTTTGTAACAGCTCACAGTACAACTTGTAAAGAGACATTCTAAGACAATTTTTTCGATCCTGCAGCGCAACTGAATTCCTCAAAAATCTGTTCAAAAGTTGCATGACTTCTTAAAAGAACAACCTTTAACCGTTTGAGGCGCAGTGTTCCCGCCCTGGGAACACCCAACTCTGACGTTTTGACTGTTGCCAGTCACGAAGAATAGATTTGATTTCTATAAAAATAGTTGCGGGTGACATAGCTCCACGAGAATCCTAGCACGTCCTTTCCCGTAAAAAAATGGTCACGATTATTTTTAAAGAGCACTCACATCAGCTGAAAAATGGAAGAATGCGAGAACAGCTGGATAGATGGCCCAAAGCTGAGAAAAAGGAGCAGCCGTTGCCATCGCTCGACTTAACTACCAGCAAGATGGCGTACGATCGAAACGTTCATCGCGTGCCACAGATCTAGAGACCCTTTTTTGACGCAGCTGGCTGTGCGGAACAGCCAGCTGTCGTCAAAAAAGGCTAGATCTGTGGGACGCGATGAACGTTTCGATCGTCCGCCATCTTGCTGGTAGTTAAGTCGAGCGATGGCAACGGCTGCCCTTTTTCTCAGCATTGGGAAAGGGTTGCGCCTCAAAGGGTTAAAAAGCTAGATGTGGAATGCTGATCTTAAGCGATCAAAGATGGGAAAGCCTGCACAGGAAGCTGAAGGATTTTTCTGAGAGTGAAGTCGATAGATTTATACTCAAGAATTCACACTTTAGCATAGGTCAATCTTTATGCCCTCCGTCATGGCAAAATAAGAATTTCTCGGCCCACTGTACAGGTCGTTTGCTAGGAGATGCAAGAATAAGTAGCTTAGAAAAACTTACAGCCTTCCTAGATTTTCACTGCAAATTTCATTCTCATCGGAAGGTTTGAATAGCACTCGTTAGAATCTGTTTTGCCCCGCCTGTGGTCGAGCACATTGCATTCTGAAGTGGAAGACGGAAGTGCCTGGTAAGAAACCAGGTCGCGTCCGAACGACCTAACCGTTCGCAGTTTTCCCTCGTTTCCATCGAAACTTAGCGTAAATACCGGTTAGGACCCTTTAGAAAGACCGCCACAGGGGGACCCCACCCTTCGGCCTAGATTCCACGGGCAGATAATTCGCCATAATTCCACAACACAACACATCAGAATCTGTCAATGATTGCTGGATTCGGAACTAGATTCAGAAAGCACGAACATTCAATTGCACTTCGCTCAAAAGTTTTTCCATTTTACGGTAAATTGTGTTTTGTTACACGTATTGTGAAGTGGAATATAAATATTGGAGAAGGAGATTTTCTTATTGGAAAACAGAGCCCACCCCCCCCCCCCATCTCCCATCCGTCTAAATGATTTTTCTGGATCCGACCCAGTCTGCGATCACCTTTATAGGGTCACTACACGATCATCGATATCTGTGAGTTCGGTAATGCGAATTTCTCTCGACATGCCCTTGTCAGAATCGGGGGAAGACAAATGGAAGTGGTTCCGGAGCGGGGTTTCGAAGTGCCGGAATCATTTTTCGAACCGCGTTTTCTTGGAAATCCAATCAATTCATCCCCTCGACTTCGAGAACGTATATATATACCACTCACTTGGCAACTCTATCTCAACCCCACTCCTCTCTGCTAGACAAGAACAATGTGCGCAGTTTGTTTCAGCTTGAGACGGAGGGGATGAATTTGAAAATGCAGAACTTCCAGAAGCTTCTATTTTTTTTTTTTTTTCTTCCTCTTACATTGGGGGAGGGGGCAAAATTACGGCAGAGAAAATTGGCAACAGTTTCAGTGAAAGTAAGGAAAGTTAACTACAATACAAAGAAAATTTGCATAGTTTTACTTAGAAACGTTACTTTCGCTTCGTGAAATTGGATTTGTTAATCTAAACTGCATTATTTTCTCAATTAACTCCTAAATCCTCGCTCCCGTCAAAATCACGAGCTGCTTTCTCCCTCTATTTCTCGTGCCCGTCCTATTTCCGGTCAATAGTGTTCAAATGGTATGCGCCAGAAAGATGAGAGCTTTTCAATTATTATGCACGGATTTTTTTTACAATTTTTTTATATATCTCCTTTAACACAACAGATGACAATACCAGATTATTTTTTAACTTAATTCGGCGACATTTCATTTTTAAATAGATGGCAGCAGTACTCAAATACGTGTATTGATGAAGTGTGCATTGCGCAATCTCAGCGCACTTTTTTTACTTATGTTCAAAGAAATCTTCACAATTATTTATTCATTTTACGTAGTAAATTTAATAAAATTCTCCTTTAGCGTTTAAAAGATATATTTTTAATGATTCCCTGCTTACTACAAAACACACATTCAGTCACAATAACCCTGGATGTTGGCTTTTCCTAGAAATTTTTTTCCGCGTGAAAAAGTCCAAAACCTTAAAATGAATACATATATTGTACACAATGGAAATGGAAATGTGGGTTACGGCCAATTATCTACGCTAGGGATCCAGGCCGGGGGTGGGATTGCCCTCCGTGGGGGACTTTCTAAGGCGTCCTAACCCGTATTTACGCGAAGTTTTGGAGAAAACATATTATACATGCACTTATTTTTAAACAATTTTCAGGAATAAAAGAATAGGCACTTTTATGATCGTTTTCTTGAAAATAATACGACCGTTAGGGGGTTAAAAGGAACATAGGAAATTTTCTCTTTTACAAGACAAAATCCGACAAAAAACAAAAAAAAAATTGAGAACTCACAAAATGCTGGCAGCAGCAATGCACATTCTGCAACAGAACAATTCATCACAGACAACTTTTCAGCCGCAAAGAATATCGTGAATATCAAACTTGCTAGAAACCAAAATTACCAAACACTTTTCCATGAAAGCACTGAGCGTCTTGTTTCACGGTGGGATAAATGTATCAACAGTTACGGTGATAAACTTTTAAAATAATCAATAGTTTATTTACCTTTTCACCCCCATCAGTCCCGTTTTTATTTGACCGCCCTTATACGAAGAGAAAAATTTTCGCTAATTGATAAACGCAAAACGGACGAAATTTTAGTAGCTTATTTCCTTTGCGCTGGAGACTTTCCGAGAGTCATCGAAATTCGATTCCCTAAGGGTTTAGTGGGCTAAAATATGTTTTTTCCAAATCATTAATGTTAAAAATATCAGAATTTTTACTTTTTTAAACTGCAGCAAACGCAAAAAACATGAAAATCAATTTCATGATTTGATTCAAAAATTGGTGTCGAACATGCTTTTTAACATATCCTTTATATTTTTAAGGGGGAAGGGACAGATATATAAAAAATCACCGCTTTAAAACGCTGACTTCCAAGGAGTGTTTCTTAGGTAATGATAACAGCCATGCGAACTTCCCTCGCGAAGTCCACGAGAGTGGTTGAGATGCGGTTGTTTGTGCACTTTCTTCTTCTTCTTCTTCTTCTTATTATTATTATTTGCACTCTATCGTTGAAACGGAATTTTTATTAATCTATTGTTCTGGGCAACGCAGGGTGATTCAGTTAGTAAAATATAATACATTCAAAAGAAATTTCACACAACTACTTGTTAACCCTTTAACGAGCGGTTCCCTCGCTGTGAGAACACGAAACTCTGACGCTTTGACTGCTGTTAAGTCACGAAGAATACATGTGATTTCTATAAAAATACTTGAGGGTGACATAGTTACACGAGATTCCTTTAATTTTTAGCACATCATTTCAAATAAAAATTTTCGACTATTTGTAAAATTACCAGGATTATTTTTAACAGCACTGGCATCTACTGAAAACTGGAGAATGCGATGGATATAACTATTCTATATCAATGCATTGATATAGAAGTACAACTGGACAGACTGCCCAATGTCGGAAAAAGGGCAGCCGTTTCCCCTTTTCCGGTATAAGCCGCCCGCACAGCCATTTGTGTCAAAAAAAGGTCTGTACACCTGTGGCACGCGATGAATGATTCGATCGACCGCCATCTTAGTGGTAGTTAAATCGAGAGATGGAAACGGCTGCCCTTTTTTTCGGGCACTGGGAAAGGGTCGCGCCTCAAAGAGTTAAGGAGATTCTCAGAGTGGGAGCTTACAGTACAGTCCAATCTCTCTACTTTCTTGCAAACCTGAAAAGCACTCATCCTTCCAGAGGTGAGACGAAACAGCTAGCATCGATCGATGCGCGGTATTTAGGCCTTGGAACCCAAAATAACTTGCTCCCTAATGAGGCGTTTTACGGAGGGATAGACCCTCATTAAGAACTCTTAATTCCTTTCAATGAGAAGAAAAAAAATTTCAAAAGCTCAAACAGCATAACACAACCACTTTTTCAAAAACAGAGGGTTGAATAAAAATGGAGAAAAAAATGTTTCAGAAATAAGTCTAAAAATTACGGTCTTCAAAACGTAAGTCAAAGTGATGAGGAAAAAAAAAAAAAACTCTAGGATTATACACAAGCGTTTTGAAGAAGCGAGGGGATGGGAGGGGGGGGGTCTTCAAAAATCGAAACAAAGGCAAAATTTTACCGCTCATTAAAACCTAATTAAGGGAGTGTACCGTTGAGAAAGGGGGGGGGGATACACGGAGCAGGGCGAACCAGAAACAAAGATATAAACAAGGCGAATAAAATAATAACAAAGCAGCTTTCGAGAAGTAGAAACACATTGCGCCTAGGGGCAACTAAAGCGAGCATTTCTGCCAATTAAAACAGCTTAAGAGTGTGTATGTGTGTATTCATGAATGTATGCATATGGGAGAGGTAGGGGGAAAGGTAAAAGACATCGCTTTTTCCCTTTGAACACCATTTTCACCAAGAAACATGATAAACACTGCATACAAGGTGAAAACAGTTAAAGGACATAGACAACGATGTATCTGGTTATGGATGGTCTTTTAAGACATAGTGCAACTTTTCAAAAGTTTTTTAAAAATAATTTAATTTCACCAGAAACCCGAAAAACTTTCCAGTGTATTGATGGAACTTTCAGGACAAAAATCTCGAGGATACAGTGCTTTGTAATATTTTCTAAATGGATATCGCCTCGATGGAGAACATTATTTTGAAATGATCAATAGCGTACATTATTTTTAAAATAGCCGAACATCGTAAACAATGTAGAATCGTTGTAAACAATGACAGCCCATACAACGTAATGCATTGAAAATTCGTTTAGGTACTCCTGTATAGAAACTGTAAATGCTATATGCACCATTTTTAAAAGGATGCTATGTACTGTACGTATACGTAACATACATGAATTTCGTAGTAATCGATGCTTACTTACGCAAGTTACAGCATGGATGAGAGGACAGACAACCCAAATCATGAAAAACCCATGAAAAACCCAATCCAAATCATGAACACTTTTCGATCTTATTGAAAAGCGGTAAAAATGTTCCGCCCAATTCTTATTACTGTGCAGATAGGCACACAAACTAATAATCGTAAGCACTTCTCTGAACAGTTGGAGGAAAGCTAATCCTGCTAGGTTTCACCGAGCGGGATTGGGGTCGCTGCTCCACTCTTTCAGCCTAACGAGTACAGTTGTAGAACAGTTTTACAGGGGTAACATTCGCACTTGCAGGAAAAGATACAGTAGTGAAATCTTTCTACTTCAAAATCGGTAGAGATTACTGAAAGGATATTTTTACATCGTTGTACTCTGTAAAAGGCATAAATGAGATCGTGAAAATTTTCAGAGGGCTTTTTCCTGACGTCTCAAAGTACACATGTATGTATGCATGCATGCAAGTGTATGCATGTGCAATCTATTTTAACAACAGAAAGTCCATTTTAACTCTTTTCTTCCTGGTGTTTGTACCTACGTCTGTATATATGTATGTGCGTACTTATGTCTGTAACTCGCATACCTCAAAAAATATTATTCGTAGAATATTCCACTTTTTAATGGCTCTCAAAAGGAAAAAAATCACATAGAATGATCACGTTTCAGTGGTCGTACAAAAATGGCAAAAGAAAATACTTTTTCGCTCTCTAGCAACAAATGTTTACATTCAAATTCACGTATAAACCTGACCATCTTTGTTATCCGAGATCTGAGATATCTGAGGCTTTTTATGATGAAAGGCTGAAATTTTGTAAATCACTGCATTAGTAGTATGTGGAAATTTTTCACATATAAATTTAAAAAGTGTAGCTTTTTGAAATTTTCAATTATAGCACACTTATCTCTAACTGATAAATTAAACCATGTAACCGCCTTTTAGGGACACCCTGTATAGAAAAAAGTTATTTAGGTAAATAATTTTTAAGATTTTTTTCTGCTTTGACCTATCTCCGGCTACTGTACCGGTTTAGAGCTTTTTGACTATGTTAAGCCTGTTAATAACCGTTGTTGGTCTTCCAGGCAACAAACTCCTATGAAGGAAAAACAGGTTTTACAGGCAATGTGGGGCGGAACCATTTTCAACCTTCCAAGCAGCACACTCCTATGAAGGGAAAACTAGTTTTACAGGTAGTGATTGTTGATAACTCTGGGAAACAATTTTATGTTGCATGAGATTTTTAAAAAAATCTTGGGTATAATTCCATCACTGATTTCAAATATGCAATCGGTTTATCTCTGCAAGCTACAGCTTTTATGCAATTTAATAATATAGTATGTAGCAAAAGTTTCGAAAACTCACTTGAGTGACTGCTAGATGTTACCACTTCCTTGGTACGGAGGATGTACCCTCAATGAAGAAGGCGATAATTAAAAAATTTTGCGACTTCTAAAGTACCTGGGAACTCAGAGCGGCCGTCAAAAAAGTTTCACTGTCATTCTGACGCCTTTTTTCCCCCACCCATAACGTAAAAATAAGTGATATAGAGGTCTACATTTTACAAACGATTAAAATAAATAAACGCAGTTTAAAAATTGGCTAACCATTGGCGAGATGAAATGTTTGGGAGCGTCAATTATGGCATTATGGCAGTTTAAATCATAAGAATATATACAGAGCTGTTTTAATAGCAACTTTAACAAAAAATTATCGGGAATTATGCGCACATCGCCAAAAAATGAAAAGGCGCCATGGATAGTATATCCAAGCTATTCCTAAATAATCTATTTTCTTTGGCTAAACGATAGAGGGTTTAAATTTATAAATTGAGCATTGTTGTAAATGAATTCTTTTTATTTTTAGAATCGAGCATTATCTCATAATACTTATAGTTATGTAATAACAACATTATGAATTTTAAAAATACAAACTGTTTATTATAAGAATTCTTACGATAATATGAATTTAAGAGCAATATATACATATTGATAAATATGTATATATTGCTCTTAAATTCAAAGGGTGTGTTATATTCATCCTTTTTCGACGGCACCTTAAAAAACTAACTAAACGATAAGTAATGCTGCGTTATAATATATCCCGCGGTAGTTTTAACAGAAGAGTCTACCTGTTCTTTATATTATTATTCGATTCTAGTACAGCTCTATACTTAATCCGATAGCTGCGCCTTTCTCGATCCAGCACAGCAAGCGGAGTCAAAAGCTTTTAATTTTCGAGGACTTTTCCAACAGTGCACACGCACTCTACCTGGAGAGTCGAAGATTTTGTTACTTCGGAGAGAAACCAGAAGGGCGGCTTAATTAAAAGCCCGGCCTGTTCCCGACAGATAACATTGACAACCGGGTATTAACGATAAACGCGGGTTTTTGTCTCTCACCGCCGCTCTCTGTCGCAATGAGATAGCTGCACTGGCGAAATTCGGAGGCTTCCAGTTATAAAATCTCTCGCAATGAAACAGACGATATACATTCGACTTCCGTAACAGCATTTTTTTATTCATTACTAGCTGAAGTACCCGTCCTCGACGGGTTAGTGAATGCAAATTTCCAAAAAGCAAGAACTTTCGTCAGCATTGTAGGAGTACACAGAATGGATGTAGAATGTTGCCAAAGTAAAGAAAGCGAAGTTATAATTTTTATGTATTGCTAAAATATTACAGTAAGGTAGAGAGTAACTAAGTAATATCATTTCATTCGCTTTAGTCGTAATTATGTGATGCGCGAACGAATATTTACGCATATTGAAATAATTTTCGCAAAATCTCAAAATTTAATCAACATTTTTGAAAAATTCGAAGCCCAGAATTTAAGTTGAGTGACAACCTATCATGTCACCCAAATTCGTTTCATTCCCTGCAGTCTTTATTTCGTGATGCTGGAAAAATTTTTCAGCATTTTAAAACGATTTTCGAAAAATCTCAAAATGTAATCAAAATATTTTAAAAATTCTCAACGCCTATAAATTAAGATTAGCAACTACCTATCATATCAATAAATTTCGTATCATTCGTATTAGTCGTTATTACGTGATGTTTGAAGAAATATAAACTATTTTGAGATAGATTTTGAGATTTTGTGAAAATTAACAAAAATGTTTAAAATTTGGATTCCTATAGTTTATGTTGAGCAACCATCTATCGTGTGACCAAATTTCATATCATTCGCTTTAGTCGTTACTAGCTGAAGTACCCGTCCTTGACGAGTTAGTGAATGCAAATTTCCAAAAAGCAAGAACTTTCGTCAGCATTGTAGGAGTACACAGAATGGATGGAGTATGTTGCCAAAGTAAAGAAACCGAAGTTATAATTTTTATGGATTGTTAAAATATTACAGGTTAAGAAAGTCACTAAGTAATATCATTTCATTCGCTTAAGTCGTAATTATGTGATGCGCGAACGAACATTTACGAATATAGAAATAATTTTGGCAAAATCTCAAAATCTAATCAACATCTTTGAAAAATTGGAAGCCTAGAATTTAAGTTGAGTGACAACCTATCCTGTCACCCAATTTCGTTTCATTCCCTGCAGTCTTTATTTCGTGATGCTGGAACAAAGTTTCAGCATTTTAAAACGATTTTCGCAAAATCTCCAAATGTAATCAAAATATTTTAAAAATTCAACGCCTATAAATTAAGATTGGCAACTACCTATCCTATCACTAAATTTCGTATCATTCGTATTAGTTGTTATTACGGGATGTTTGAAGAAATATAAACGTATTTTGAGAGAATTTTCACAAAATCTCAAAATCTAATGAAAATGTTTAAAAAATTGGATTCCTATAGTTTATGTTGAGCAACCATCTATCATGTGACCAAATTTCATATCATTCGCTTGAGTCGTTATTACGTAATGCGGGAACAAAGATTCACTCAGTTTTAAACGATTTTCGCAAAATCTCGAAATCGGATCGATTTTTTAAAATTAGATGCTTATAGTTTAAGGTGAGTGACCACCTATTATTTCACCCAATATCATTTTTTCACCCTTGCAGTTATTACGTGATGTGCGAACACAAATTGACGCAGTTTGAAACGATTTTCGTAAAATCTGAAAATCTAATGAAAATTTTAAAAAATTCGACGCCTATGTTTTAAGTTGAGTGACCACCTATCATGACACCCAATTTCATATCATTCGCTTCAGTCGTTTTTGCGTGATGTTTGAACACAAATTTACGCAGTTTGAAACGATTTTCGCAAAATCTGAAAATCTAATCAAGATTTTTTAAAAATTCGAAGCCTATGTTTTAAGTTGCGTACCGCCTATCATGACACCAAATTTCATATCATTCGCTTCAGTCGTTTTTACGTGATGCTTAAACAAAAAAAGCGTCACGGACAGAATGACAGAAGGACAGAATGACAGACAGACAAACTTTTTTTTTGAGGGTCACATCGGATTCCCAGGTGCTTGAAACGGATAGAAATCGCAAAATTTTTAATTCCAAGAAATGTACAGACAAAAGTCTAATTTTATTTATATAGATTTTTAAATTGTTATAAAAACATAATCAGAAAATATATATAATCTATTATACAGTTTCACAACATTCAAATTTTAGGGATACGACTTTTTTTTTTGTAAATTGAAAAGATGTTCAAAATAAGGTACGGAGGAAAAAAGACTATTACGAAAGAAAGAAAATAATGCCTCTCGTTAACTTTCAAAAAGCGACACTTTAAATTTGTGTACGGCCTCCCATTAAAAAAAAAAAAAAAATCCCAAAAAGTAAAATGTTTTTCATACACTAAGGCGATACTGTACAAAATTTCGACGTTTCGTTATGAAACGTCTCAGAGAAATCTTTAAATAAAGATAGTCAGGCGCTATACCTGAATTTGAATGCAATCGTTTATTGCTACAATGAAAAAAAGAAAAAAATCTGGAGTGAATCCACTCGACTTTCCGAACACTTACGATTAAGATCATTACCAAGCACTTAAATAAATTTTAATCGATGAATAATTCAAACATATATACCAAATTGAAACTCAATCGAATGCACCGTTTAAACGCTTGCGCACTTTCAAGAATTTCTCCCCATATGCCATTATGCCATAACATAAAAGAAAGTTTTGTCGTAGCCTTCAGGAGAACTATAAGTCCTATACACACCAAAATATACCGGTCTTAGGATGGTGGTTTATAACATGTATACCAAATTTGAGCTCAATCGAATCTACCGTTTAAACGCTAGCGCACTTTCAAGAAATTCCCCCCATAGGCCATAATGTAAAAGAAATCTTTGTCGTAGCCCTGTAGAAAAACTATAAGTCCTATACACACCAAAATCAATACCGGTCTTGCAACGGTGGTTTATAACATATATACCCAATTTGAGCTCAATCGAATCTACCGTTTAAACACGCTAGCGCACTTTCAAGATAATTCCCCCCATAGGCCATAATGTAAAAGAAATCTTTGTCGTAGCCCCTGTAGAAAACACTATACAGTCCCTATACACACACCAAAATCAATACCGGTCTTGCGACGGTGGTTTAATGACACATATACTCCAACTCTGACACTCAATCGCACACATGCTCCGTTCAGCAGCTATCGTGTTTACTCACACACACACACAACACACACACACACACACACACACACACACACACATACATCTCGTAAAAATAGCATACACACGATTCAGACAGCCCTCAAAACGTGTAAAAAGACCAAAATCTCGAAGTCGAATTTTTTCATGATTACAATACTTTCCTTACATGGTACATGTTCGGAAAGTAAAAATTCTTTCGTGATTTCTGTACGGCCCTTTAAGTGGGACAAGGGACTTTAAAATTGAAAACTCATTTCTTAATTTTTAGTCTCAAAGTATACGTAAAGTTGTTTAAAACAAAGGTTTACATTTACACCAATACTAAAAATAAAAAATTAAGTCTTTTTTAAAAATATATTACTATCCCTGAGAAAAAAAAAAAAAATGGCGCATTCAATACTTTTTTCAAAATATCCCGTGCGCATTTCAAATTAATAAAAAGCTGTAATTTTTTTAGTGTACACTTGTAATGCATGTATGAACATAATTGTGCATTAAATTTTCAAACAAAGATTATTTAATAGAGACATAGGAATTTAAAAGTAAAAATAGGATGGAAACTTGAAAAAAAAGCTACATCAAATATGAATTTATTCTTTATATAAAGTTTACCCTTGTCACAGATAAAAATGAATGTGCAAACATGTTCATATATATATATGCAAGTGTATGTTTAAAAAATTATAGCTTTTTATTAATCTGGAATGCGCAATGGATATTTTAAATAAAAAAAATAGAAGGCGTATTTTTTTCAAAAAATATCAATTTTTAGTTCCAATATAGATGCAAACTATTATGCTAGACAACTATGATTTTGTGTTAAACAACTTTACATATGATAAGTAAAAATTCAAAACTGAAAATTTTGAATATTGAACGTCGTTTGTCAGCCGATGTGATTATTTTCTTTTCGAGAGCTTCAGAAATGTGGTTTAAGTCAGTAAATGATAAAACACCAGTTGTTGCCAATCTGCACGCCATTCTCTATGTTCATGAGCCCATTGCAGCCGCAATCGTCGTCGTTTCGCGTGAGGAGGATCCTGTATATAACCCTTTAAGGCGCAACCCTTTCCCAATGCTAAAAAAAGGGCAGCCGTTGCCATCGCTCGACTTAACTACCAGCAAGATGGCGGACGATCGAAACGTTCATCGCGTGCCACAGATCTAGAGACCCCTTTTTGACGCTGCTTTGTCATGCTGCTTTGCCATGCTGCTTTGCCATGCTGCGTGACAAAGCTATGTTCTCGCTTGTCCACTACTTCCAAACTCGTACCTCTGTGCTGCTGTTACGCTGCACTAAAGTTTTCCTATTGTACGATAGGAAAATCCTCTTTCAGCGAATGCCGATGATTCTTTTCCGTTCAAACTCCGCCAGTTGTTCAAATTTCGCCTTCTGCCGTCGACGAGGACTATTTACGTCTCACTTCACGTTTACCACAAACAGATAAACACAGACTATTTTAACCATGCCGCTACAGCCCTTTATTTATAGCTTTTACAGCAGCAGTACAGAGGGCGCTACTCAGTCCAAGTACGCGTGGTGGCTTTGAAATTTTAATAATTTGGTTTACACAGTATAACTTGCATTTCCTGAAACTTTCAGCTCAATCGTGTCGTTCTTTTACGCTGTTTCATATTTTACAAACAGGGGTATATTATAAAATTACCAACTTTCCAGAAAAAAGCCTCACCTCCCCATTTTTCCTTTCCTGTTCACACTAACAGAAGTTTTTACATGAAAAATGTACCACTTTGATCAGTGGCGTAACCAGGATTTAATTTCGGTAGCGGAGAATGTGTGTGCGTGTATCAAATTTTAAGCCAAGTTTCAATCCTAAGCCAAATATCAAATTGTAGTCTAAGTAAAAGGTCCGATTTCGAGGAGGGGGCTGAAGACTCATCAGACTACACCTGGATACTCCCCCGACTTTGATACAATATATAACTACTTAAATAGCAAAAGCTTCACATCATCGTGTGTATAATGGAAACTTTGTAAAATAAAAGAAAATTTTGAGTAAATCTCGCTGCAACCATTTTTTGTCCCCCTAATACTATACTTTTACGTAATCCCGACTGAATTCAGATTAATACTATTTCAATTGTCGGCTCTCAGTACAACCCCCCCCCCCCCCCGATTCTGTCTCCTTTCACAATACACAGACATTCGAATATGTATTGTAAAATAAAGTATACTAGTTCATACCGAATACTGCCGAAACAATAGTACAGCAAAAACGACAAAAGGCAAAACACTGGATAGTGTTAGCAATCGGATCTTGGAGCAATATTTCAAAATCAACTCCAACCGCTTAACAGGAACAGACATTTCGCCATTTTCTTCAAAAAATTCATTTTCTGGACTTTCACTTCAATCTTCTCTGAACCGAGCTGATGGAAGGTGAACTTCGATTGAAACAGATACATGGGGCGATATCCAATCAGCTCCTCTGGCCAATTTCCCTTCCTCAGAATCGAATCCCATTCGATCCCCCTGGGCAATTCAATTCACGTTCTTCAGTGACAGCAGCCCATCTTCTCGGTGGCAACAGAGGGATATACCTCATCTACCTAGCAGTGGCTTCAGTTGCCAATGCCCCATGAGTAGCGAAGATTTTCTGCTAATTTTTAGGTATGCACACAGAAGAGTGCTATGTAAAAACAAATCATAATTTTCAAAAGAATTCTTCATTTAAACTGCAAAAAGGTAACCAAATTATTGTTCAGCTAAATTGACTTATCAACAAACACCAATATGCTAAATTACCGAACATTTGCCAAACTTTGTGGCTTTTAATATATTTTACAACTTCGTGAAATTCTCCTTTCTGAACATAGAAATAAATGAATTACAGTTTAGAAAACTAAAGAAAACTTTTAAAGAACACTAAATTTGAAAAGGACCGTCGTCAAACTTGACGAAATTTTGGACATAAAGTGCATTACTATTAATGTAATTTTGCGAAACCCTGTAAAAGAACTTTAAATGTTATTCCCAACCATTAAATGAAGAGTAAACCTTTTTTAACGGCTATAAACTTATTTTATTGTGCTTACAATAGATGAACGTCTCTAAAATGCCACAAACCCGTAATGTGTTGCAATTCTTTTGAGTGCTCGTGTTTAAAAAAAAAAAAAAAAACTATAATTGATACATACGTACACTATTATAATTGATACATACATACATTTCGAAGAAGAACCTTATTTTTTAATCCTAAACATCATATATTAGTTTTCTTCTTTGAAAATGGGTAAATGTCTCTCTAAACCAGTGGTGCGCAAACCGGGGGTCGCGAGAAAATTTTTGGGGGTCGTCAAATTCAAAGAGATCCAAATTTATGAAAAATATACAATTATTCATTTCAAAGAACTGAAATAATACAAGAGAAGAATCCGACAATTATTATTTTACGAGCGCGATATTCGCGATCGCAATCACGGGACCACATCATCCATAGTGATCTGCAAATGGATCATGCATAGTGATCTTCAAAATTATTTTCCATTCAAACAAAACATCGACCTCGATTGGATCCAGAGGATGACTTACGACTTGCGATTTCCAATACAGATCCGAACATAGAAGCAATCATGAGATCTTTGCAAGCACCTATTTCACATTGAGTTTTTAGGATGTAAAGTTTTTTTAAAGTATTTTTCATTAAAAAATATGGATATCCATATGCATCAATAAAGCATTGTTTCATAAAATTATGTGTTGATTCATGAACTGATTTTTATGATGTTACCACTTTTATAACATTTTTAGGGTGGTTTATAAGTTTGGCTATTTTAAAAACACGTTATTTCAATCGATGACGTCACGACCCTCTTTTAAAAACACCCTGTAAGAGCCACTCCCAGAAAGAATTTCAATGTAACTTCGTTTTCAATTAAACAAAATGTCTACTGTCTATCCAGGGGTCGCAACAAAATTTTTCTCAAAATAGGGGGTCGCGACAAAATTTTACACAAATTAGGGGGTCGCAGATGAAAATAGTTTGCGCACCACTGCTCTAAACAATGACTCCACATAGAGCGTATTGCACTGGAACTCTCTTGTGTGCTCCTGTAAAAGAATTATAAATGCCAAGAAATATGGTCGTCGATTATTTATGTGTCTGCAAAATTTTAAGTTAATTGGGTGTCTGGAAGTGGTTGAAAAGTTAATTAAGATTGTTATGCTTTTCTTGAAGCGGAAAGACGAAATAGAATGACTGAAATTCAAAAAAATGCTAATTAAAAAAAAAAAAAAAAAGACAGCGTGCGGACACTAGGTTTTTAGCAATTAACAACTGAACAAGGGAAAATAAATATCTTGATTGTTGTTAAAGTATACACTTTTTTTTTTGGGGGGGGGGGGGAAGAAGGGGAGGGGGGCAGGAGAAGGAGAGAGAAAGAGGGAGACAGTAATGCCTTAAAAAAATACACAACATTTCGTTAGACCTTTGGGGCTCTAATGCTAATGCAAAGTTTCAGTTTCAAAACTTTCGACAAGCTGTAGCTAGAATTTATAATCCAAGCTTTCATTGAAGCTGCTGCAAGATTAACATTATAATTATGACGGAAATAAACCCAAAACATTTTTTAAAACCGTTTAATGGCCTCGCAGTTCTTGCTGCAGGCAAGCAAAATAATTCCGAAGACCCATCCAGGAAAATAGAGTCGGTTATTTTCAGTCTGGATGTAAGATGCATTTTCCTTTTTCTTAAAGTGTCATTATGAATCCCGAGGCGTTTAATGTCTCGCATCAGAAGAAAAGACATCCAGAAATAGAAAGCGGTAGGAAGGGAGGTAGAAGAAGTATACGAGAGTACAGAGGGAGGAGACGTAGAAAAAAAAGGAAAAGAAAATGAAACGAAACTTTTATTGTTACGTTTTCTTCTAGAAGAGCTCATTAGCTGTTTATGGGATAACGACTTGTTTCTCCGGGTGCCGATAGGCGGTGTGGTTGCCATTTTTGTTCGTCGACATACAAATTGTTTTTTCAATTGATTTTCGTAGTCATAAATGAAGTCTGTTTTCCTTCAAGCATATCGTGGTATCGGCAGGTATTATTAAATAATGAAATTCTGATTTTCTCCAAACATTCTCCGAATACACACGCATTTAAGTATTATTAAAATACCCATAATAAGTACATTTATTGTACAAAAAATTACATAAACACCTATCTAACAAAATTGATTTTCGGCAGGTAACTGTTTTGCACAAATTATTTCAATCAACTTTGCAATCTCTTGCTCATAAATGACTGTTGTGCAAATGTTTTTCTTTTCTTTTCTCTCCACATAAACTCGTGGTTTCCAAATTTTTTTTTTCTCATATTTACATTTTCCCACAATTTTTTTAAAAATTCCCTTACTTTATCAGGTTCACAAAATTATGAATACGACTTTGTTTTCGTAATCCTTTAAAGTGCAGTTACTGCTGTTCTATTTCTCAGTTGTTGCATATACATGCAGAAGAGGATAACAAAAAAGGCGTTCAAGGGGTCTGCACTCCTCTGATAAAAATTATCAACAAACACAACTGTGGAAAATTACCCTTCAACTTTTGCCAAACTTTGTGGCTTTTAATATACTTTATTCCTTCGTGAAATTTATATTTTTAAGTATAGAAATAATTGTTGTTGTTGTTCTCGTGTCCATGGATAGACGATTAGAGACAAGTAAAGAAAAATAGAGTAGACTCTATATTCCGTCAAGTGTCTTGACTACTGCCGTTGCTAATAATGGTGCATCGGGACTGTACAGGATTTCCCGCAATGAGTCTCTGAGCGGAACCATTCCAATTTTTAATAAATTCGCGACGATAGCAGGACAATCCATGAAGTGATTAGGCGTGAGCTGAGCAGCTGGACAGTTTTTACAAAGAACATAGGATTTAGTTTTGTCCGGATTGATCTTCATGCCTCTACATGGGCGCCGGCAGAATATTTCCCAGGGGGGAGCAAAGACTACTTCAACGTATGGTTACCATGTTGGAAAAAGCAAAGAAGCAAGGGAAAACACTGCATACAAAAATCCAGGGGGGGGCATTGCCCCCCCTTTCCCTATGCTGCCGGCGCCCATGTGCCTCTACAATGGTTAGTTCTTAGCCTGGCTATTGTAGAAGTGATAACTCTGGAACAGTGAATTTTCGTTATGAGGGCAGACGTGCCAACTTTCCAAAATCAAAATGTCTGAAGTCTCCTGCTTTTTAATGTCAAAAAGCCTGATATTTTTTTATGCATTTATTTTCAGCATAAAATGTATTCATAATCAATACAGCAATAGCTTCAATACAACAATAGCTTCTTTCATAGGATAGTGCTAAGTTATACAATATAAATAATTTCAATTTCAAATATTTACCAAAGAAATATCGAGAAATACAAAACTTCAATCAAAACGCATAGGAGGTGAACTACTTAAACCTAAAAATTACATAAAGATAACTTAAAACAATAAAATTTGAAATACTCGTAATATCTAATTTCATTAACTTATTTTGCGAACTTTATGAAGAAAACTAAGGAAAGTTTTAATCTTTTAATAAACTCTAAAAAAGCCTGAGAAAATGAAGAAAAATCCTGAGGCCCAAAACAGAATCAAAAAGCCTGAGACTCAGTACGAAATACCGAGACTTGGCACATCTGCTAGAGGTTTTTTAAATCATAATTCTATGTCCGGCCGCTGCATTAGCAAGTGTGATGGTGGTGCACTTTTGATCGAGGCCTCTATTTTCTTTGAAGAAAGAATCCGCACATTCATTTCCCTCAATGCTGACCTGTGCAGGTATCCTCTGCAGTACACAGAATTTTTCCTTGCTGTGCATCGGTTAGAGAAGGATAATGATATCGGAGTCTGAAAAAATTGTTTTAATCCTTCGGAAAAATCAATAGCTCGAGAGTCTTTCAGGTATACGGTGAGAGTTTCTCTAATCGCTAGAAGTTTACTTATAAAAATAATTTAAAACATGCAAAGATATGTTGATTGAAGTGTGGATGTAAGTTATTAAAAACTGCACCCAGCAGATCTCTTAGCAACAATATTCCGCGTGAATGCAATTCTCATCAATTTCTCATAATTTTTTTAAGAGGCGTTCCCAGAAAATATTGTTACGAATTTTAAGGATGATCAGTTTTTCTGGGAGATAATTTAGTTTAAAATTCGTTTTCTGGGAGTAAAAAAATTAAACTTTGCATTTTGTTGCATGCAAATCGGTTAACCAGAAAGCGAAATAGGAACTTTTATGTTTCCCATAGAATAATATTCAGTTTGGCGGATTCTCGCTAAATGGTCGTGATATCGCTAGGCTGGGTTCAGTTTTAGGGACTCATTTTTGTAAGCAAATTTGGAGATATTTCGCAAAAGTTGCTAAGATAGCAGACATTGGCGCGTTTTATTAACGAGGCCTGTAATATTTCCCTGCGTGAGCGATCAGGATGATCTGATGAGGAGTAGAGCTGCTTCGAGGCTAGTGTGTGGTTCCCATGAAAGTGCTTTTACCGTAAGCCTTTATGTTGGTTTCCCTCCAGAGGGTATCTGGCTCCTTACAAAATTTCCTGAACGCTAAACTCCCATTACGAAAATTAACTTTGTTGGGAGAGGGTTTTTCTTTCCCCCCCCCCTTTTCCAAAAGGTTAAATGTAGGGATGCAAGGACACTGAAGTGTGAAAGCATTCGATAATAATGTGTAAAACACTATACTGATGATGCGAATGTGTGAAAAGAGTTTTTAAGAAGGGTGTTTAAAAGAGGCCTGATTTTTTGTCTTGAAATTGAACTATCGAAAAAAAAAAAGGTAAATGAGCTTCATTTTTTGATAAAAATTCACTCACGAGCCTGCGATGCTTTAACGTAATCGGTAAAAATATAAGTATGATGAATCGGCCAGCCGATCAAGCAATAAATTTAAAATTTTAATCGATTCCAGCATTTATTTGTACCATCCATCTTATAAAGGCGAGAGGGGGGGGGGGGACAAGGAGAAAAGAGCCGTATTTGATGAAAATTAGTAGCTGTTGCAAATGACAACCTGTAAAACTACTTTTCTTGCAAGGATACATGTGCCACTAGAAATCGGAACAGGAACTGGTTTTAAATACAAATAAAAAAATATAAATGTAATTTTGTAATTTTAAAAATTATTTTTAATAAGAAAACGAATAAAGCATTGGAGGGGGTGGAAAGAAACACTGGAGGGGGGGGGGATAAAACACTGGAGCACATTTTAAAAACTAGAGAGTCCTTTAGAGAAGAACTAGAGAACCTAGAGAAACTAGAAAAACTTTAGTCCGTTTTCCTAGTAGCAGATGTATCTTTGCAAGAAAAATAGTTTTACAGGTTGTCATTTGCAACTTCATACAATGCACAACTCAATGTGAAGATCGATTATTATTTTTTTTTTATTATGGATCGATCAGCCGATCGAACCATCATATTTATTTATTTATTTATTTATTCGGTTATGTTAAAGCATCTCTCGTCCGTGAGTAAATTTTCAGAAAAATTTTTAAAGCTCTTCCGCCCGGTCTGTGGATGGTTAAATACCAACCTTTTTATATAAAAAAAAAAAAAGTTTTCACATTTCAACAACCCTTCCTCCCCTACTTCCAACCTTTCGGGGGGAGAGTGGGCGGAGGGGAGGGGGGGAAGAGTCCCAACAACGTTTATTTTTTCAACGTTTATTTTTTCCTCGATAGAAAAATCTTCAGGTTTTTCCAGTAATGACGGCTTACCTCTACTTATTATAAACGAAAATGTCTGTGTGTGTGTCTGTGGGCGGCGTTAAGGAAAAACGGCTACACCTAGAAACACCAAACCTGGCACTCGGGAAGTTTTAAACATGAAGTTATGCACCTCGAAGCCATTTTTTCAGAATTGGATACAGAATTATTTTACTTTCTTATGTTTTATGAGATTTTTGCATTTTTCTCTCAAAATTCGAAATAACGGCGGTAATTAAGCTCGCAACAAAACGGTATATACATCACCGGATAGAGGAGAAAATTTTCTTTTAAAATCAGTTTTTTCTAAATATGTAACATAATTTGCAGACTTTTACGAATTTTTTAACTAAATATAATTTTTGACGAAAATTTCGTAAAACAATTTTAAAACTGTCGCGTCTTGAATTTTATCCGTCATAACTTTTTGATATTTTGGCAAATGATAAAACATTCATTTCACCCTCTTTTAAAATAAAAAAGAAAAAATTATATAAATTAAGTGATTTTTTTTAGAGTAACATAATGTTTAGAACTTAATAGCATCAATGCGGATAGTTTACGCCATTACATTAATAAATCATGGCATGAGAATTGATGTTGGGTTGCCACTGAAAGGATTAGAAAAAAGGTCTTTCAACCTATTCATAGAAATTTTAAATGGGGCAACGGATTTTAAATTCGCAAGTGAGGATCTATGAGGTATATTGCTTTAAGATACGTAAAAATTACGCCACAATTTTAAAGCATTTATTCCCGTTTTTTTTTAACACAAGGAGCTATATTTTGATTAAAAGTTAATCAAAACTGTTACTGTTACAGTACTTAAAAGTTACTGTAGAAATAAACTAAGAAATTCGCGACAATTATTATTACTAGCTGCATGCCCGTTCTTCGATGAGTAGGAAGAGAATAGTTTCCTAAAATATGATCGTAACTACCTGTTCTAATCTTTAAAAATATCAAGTGGTCCCTTTTGTTGAAACTATCACGGTATACATTAACGCAGTGTAGGATTATAGATTAGTTGTAAAACGACCGTTTAAAAATGATGAATAGACCACTTTCAATTTCAAGAAATATTTATTAACATTATACTGTACTTTAATCCATATTAACCTAACAAATCTACTATAATACTACCTATCACATACTATCTATTACTTATATTAATATCATTAGCACCAGAGTGCTATTAATTTCAACCTTGCTTTTTTGTAGACACGATTTTGGTACAATTTTTGCGTCGAGTCACTTTTCAAATGTGTTTGCCAGATAACGTGGAGGGGGGAGGGGGAGGCGTTAATAAAATGTTGAAAGTCGCACAAGGTTTGCAATTTTTGATAATTGACCGCTAAATTGGGTGCCAAAACGCGACAATTTATTATAAATATATTTTGATTATAGTTAGAAAAACGCCTGTTTACTACTAGTACTACTAAAAAGTAAAACTAGTTTTCAAAAGGCGTAATATTGAAACTTATGACGTTGAAAAACTCACTTGCAACAGAGCTAATTAAATTTAATTTTGAGATGTTGTGATTATGTCTAGCTAATCAGTATTTCAAATATATTTCAAAGCTATTTTGCTAATGACGTAACTTTTGTACAAGAACTTGTTAAGTTGCTAGAATTCAGCAAAAAAATGTATAATTAATATATATATATATATATATATATATATATATATATATGCCGCCAAAAGTGTTCAAAACTTGGTGACATTTTGCGAGATTTTTAGGAATACATACGACGCCCGTCGTCAAGCCGATAACGAATACTGTGTATTATGGTTAATTAGTGTTTTCCTCTTGTGGCACCTTTTGAATTTCCCACGAATTTAAAAATTGCAAGTTTCCTTTACTTATTATGGTTGCCGAAAAAACAGTGCTAAAAATCGCCAAGGGTAGATCATGCATTAAACAAAGTACTTTTGATTTTTTATAATAGTAAATTTTTACGTAGATTTCTAACTCATTTTTAAATTCATGATGTCAAAAATGCGTCATTCTCAATCGCGATATCCAATATGAATTAGTGAATGAAGAAAAAAAAAACTCATGTTTATTTTTACAGCATCTGATAATCTAAAAGTTAATTATTTCGCTCGTGGTGTAGTATTTTCTCAAAGCTTGGTAACCTAATTAGGATTTCTAATGTATTTTTAAACTCGTGACATCAAAAGGACGTTCGTTTCATGTATGATATCCCACATTTTTTGCAGTTATGTCTATCTCCAGCATATAGATATGATCACTATTTTAGACAAGTGGACACTGGAAACGCTTTCTGAAGGTGAAAATTATAAAAAAATAATAATAAATAAAATTGTGGAACGATTGAGTTTTTAGAATTTTAAAGTTGACTACGGACTATTTTCTATGTAGTTTTACATGTACGCGTGAAATTTCAAGCCGAGCAGTGTGGCAGAGCAGTGTGGAAGGAGTTCCGGACGAGCAAACAAACTTTCACATTTATATAATAGATAAGTGGTATTTTAATACGTTGCTTATTTAGAAATTGAAATGTTTTAACGCAGCTGAAAATGTCCTTCATTTTAAAAGTCACAAAGTTAGTTTTAAAGCGCGATATATTAAAAATTTTCTATTTACATTTTTATTTTTGGCATTTAATTATGGCTCAGGCACATATATTTCTTAACATATGCATGCATGTTAAGAGTATAGTTTTATTCCAACGTTGGATTACGTTCCTCCATGGTTGTCCTATATAAAGCAAAAAATTTTTCAACGTCGTTGTAGTTTCAATATTATACTGTGCGAAATATCCAGATTAACTCCCTCAACCAACCAGTATATCTTTTACGGCAGTCAAACATTGACGTCATAAATTTAAAAAATGAGTGAAATTTGTAAACTCTGCAACTCTAGTCGCAATCAAAGCGATGCTCCTCGAGATTACCCAGTTAGATGTTTTTCACAAGACAGAATCATTAAGGATTTATAAGATATCGCTATCTTGGATACATTTATATTCAAATTGGCACTGCTTGGATATTTTCCACCACTGCGAGATGAAATGTTTTGCGGTGCTAAATACGCCAATCTTACAGAACTATGCATAAGTTAAATATATATGGAGAGCTTCCTTAATGGCAACTACTATAATGTGAAATGATTTTTGTTTATGCTAATGCGTAAATTGCAAAGAATCACCATAAAATAAAAAGGTCCCATTTGTACCAAATAATCTAAGCTGTTCCTTTAAAAATCGAGCATTAAACAGGGAGAAGATAGTATTAATAAACTTAATAGGTAGTTTTACTAGGTTTGTAAGGGTAATTTGAATAAATCACAATAGTAATTTGAATAAATCACAATATGCCATGCTAATAAATATTTCATGAAATTAAAGTGTTCTGTTCATATTCAGAATTTCTGTTCATATCCTTTTTCAACGGTTGTCTTACAACTAACTAAAAGATAAGTAATTCTAATTTTTGTTAATATCCCGCACGAATTTCAACAGAGGAGATTACTTGAACTTTTGGTACTTACGTATTGTCCTGGCTGTCATTCCAGTCAAACTATTTTTCGTCAAGTGTGCTGGCAAACTGTGTCCAATCGTATTCTAAACCATCAACAATTTCATGTGTCCGGCATTTACCTTGGCGAAAAATCACTCGTCTTGGCGGACCTCCGGAATATGATTTTTCGGGATTAGATTCCACCGGGATTGATCCGGGATTAGATTCTACATCTATCTGGAATTAATTCGAATTACACTTGTAAGGAAAGTTTACGTTTCCAGGGTTTCTACAGATTTCACAGCTTTTGCTCCAATGACATCTATAACGCTCTTCCCTGACTTTATCTAGCGTGCTTTCCCGAATTTAGCGTTTCTATTTTTAACATTACATCCTATAGTTAATTTTTTTTTGCCCCTTTTTTTCTACAAATAATAATAATAATAAAATTAATGCATACAAGAATCTTATTTGACATCACTCAATTCTACCAAAAACATGTTTGATAATAATTTAAGATAAAATTAAGCATATTTCAACTGCACAAGATATGCTCATAAAGAACACATTTTAAAATTATTTATAAGGTTGAATGAGAAAATGAAAATAAAACAATTTCTATACTTAGGTTCAAACAGCACAGCAAATATTTTCTTGATTTTAGCACAAAATTCAATTTTTCTTGCATTTCCCTGACCTTTCTTCAATTTCTGCTAATTTCCCTGACTTTTTTCCCAAATCCCTGACTTTCCCTGACCAAAACTCATTTCCCTGGCTTTCCCTGATATTCCCTGACTTTCTAGGTCTGTAGAAACCCTGGTTTCCTACCGTGCGAAGAACGAGCACGCAACTAGTATGCTTAATATAAGAAAAGGGATGACACTATATGCTCATCCCCTCTCTTAATTATAATAAAATCTATTAGTGGCTACAGAAATCAAAATTTACAATTTTTCTGAATTTTTAGTTTTTTGAAAAAAAATGGTATGTGATGGAATGAATTTTTTTGACTCCCTGAAATCTGTATCCGTAATCAATTACAATCAGTTAATGGTTTCTCAGCACTTTTTTTTGGTTCAGGACCAGAATCAGCTCGAGACAGGACAATGATATCCTCCTCCGCTGACTTAAAGACTAAAATTTCAAAAAAGAAATGCAAATAATTTCTTAACGAAAAGATATATCGAATCACCAAAAAACTCGGCAAAAGTAAATTTAATTGTAACGAATTCATATAGAGGGTTTTAGATTTCTTTCCAATTACCACAAAAAGCTGGAAAATTTCAGGTCACCTCCAAAGGAGAAAGAAGACGATCTTAAACGCCAAAAAAGGAAAAAAAAAAAAAAACCCTTTAATATTTCGAACTATGCGTTACGTTCGGATAAGGGGAAAACATTATCCCACCCCCTCCCCCACCCCCCACGAAAAAAGTACAAAACTGGGAACTTTCTCTCCAGCAACTTTTATCGTTAGTTTCAAATTTCTCCTTGAAAGCTCCTCGTTTTGCTCGTTTATGTATTTATTTTTTTCTCCAGTTAAAATCACTCTTAATGGGTCGTAAGTAAACCGGGTTTTAGTATGAGAGGAAAAACATGCCCGGGCATATTTTACGAGTTCGAAATCTGAAAGGAAAGGACATTATCTTCGAAGCGGTGTACAATTTTTAGTAATAAGGAGGTAAATTTAGAAGACTTGGCAACGTATATACTTTCTTAAGCAGGATAGGCAGAGAAGGGGGGAAAGTAACAGTGCTGCTAATGGAACTCCTTTCTGCACGGTTTTCTACGTGCTTTTAAAAAACACATTAATGACCTCAAATTGCCCTTTAGAACGGATTTCACCCATCCCCCACACACACACACACCAGCACATCCCCGTTATTTTCGAAGAAAAAAATTTCACTTTTACAAAAATGAAGCAGCGATGCGACACTTTATGAAAGTAGCTGAACTCAGGTTCCTGGTAATTAAAAGAAATTACAGTTATTTCATAGCTATTAATAAAACTCTTGATTTTAATTACACAACGGTTTTAAAGGCCGAAACAGCATTCCCTCCCCTTCCCTCTCCCCTTCTTATGGTTTATTGCATATGAGATTTATTTACTTATTCACTGGCAATAGCGGACTTAGTTTTGAACTGATTTTTTTTGTTGTTGTTGTTGTTTGCTTGCGTGTAATTTAGTGCGTTCTAAACAACGTTATTTACAAAACTAATTAAAATTTGAACATAGGTATATTTATGAAATAATTATTGTTAATTACACTATTAATCAGTATAATTGCTTCATGCGCATTTCTTAAATTTTAGAATGATTTAATCCGATACATTTCACGCTGTAAAGGAAACCTGAAATAAAATGTTGTAGAAACTGGATGTTTTCTAGAAAGCATCGCTAACACTTTGAAACGAACGCATTTACACTTGATAGACTACCCAACGCTGAAAAGGTGCAGCTGTTGCCATCGATCTATTTAACTACCAACAGCATGGCGGTCGATCAAATAGCCAATCTGGCGCCACAGAGCTCAAAAAATTTTCTGACACAGCTGGCTGTGCGGCCGCACTGCCAGCTGATCTCTGAGGTGCCAGATAGGCTATTCGATGTTGTTGGTAGTTGAATGGATCGATGGCAACAGATTTACTTTTCAGCGTTGGGACCATTTAACCATATAGACTTTGCGACTAGCTGTGAAAGCGCTGAAATAAGGCAATTTCACGGCGCAACCACTGCGCGCCAAAGGGTTAAAAGCAATTAAATAATAATCTATTAAGCTTAATAGCTAACACAAATCTTAAAGAAATTGAAATAATTTATAATTGAAAACGAATCACTCTCTATGGGAAACTGCTAGTACATTGCTGTCAAAAATTGAGGTTACAATCAAGCATACCCAAAATCTGTACAGTAACTGAAGAAATACTCTGTTTATTGTATATCTAAGGAAATATTGCAAAATTCCGTATGTTAACCATTTTTGCCACTGTCTTTTGTAACTTTTATAGGTTCATTGTTTGTAACACTTCACAGTATAACTTGTAAAGAGACACTCTAAATTTTTTCGAGTCTCTAGCGTTATAAAAATCTTAAATCTTTATTAAATTTAACTCTTCAAAAGTTGCATGATTTTCCAAAAGAACAGCTTTAAAAGGTAAAACTAAGTACAAACTTTGTAAAATAACACACATAAAAAGGTATGTATTACAATATGATCATTTCGGGAGGTACAGAAGATCCATCCTTCTTCAATTGGAAAATGTTCCACCATCTACAAGTGTAGAATGGATAGGACTGAAACAAACTAAAATAATTTTTACATTCCTTATGAATCTTGTGATTTAGACTTCATCGGTCACACAAAAAGTGCAAGAGATTTCCAAATCTTGTGTTTTCTCTCATTCTAATCACAGTTTTCAATTTTCTAAAGCAAAGATCTTGTGTACTTATTAATCTTCATACCATCTTGACTTCTTGCAAGGTTTTTTCCATTACCTAGCACTTGAATGGTCTAATGAAGAACGATTCCTTCATTCCTTTCGTGCATTCTGTTTGGAAACAGTTGTTGTAAGTCTGTTTACTTTCTTCCGCTCTCTTTTTAATTATTATTATTTTTATTTTTCGTGCGAGTGCATGTGTTCTACTAAATGAAGTGTTTGGTTTTTCCCTTAAAAAAAGTGTGCCTCTTATACCCATTTGTTGCTTGTTGGTTATGTCTGTTTTGTTGTTCTATTTCTTCTCCCCCCCTTACTTATCTAGTCTTATTATTTTTTTTTTTCATTTTGCCATTTATTTTTTAACTTACTATCCTGTTGTTGTTATTTCCTTCTGCCAACTTTTTTTTAAACAAATAAAGACGGGTGGGCTTTTCGTACCACCCGAAATGATTATGTTGTGATAAGTACTTTGTAATGTGTGTTACTCTCTCTTTACGAAATTTTTAATTAAATTCCGAAAAATATCTTACAGGTAACAAATGACAGGCATTATTAGAATTTTATTTCATCGTTTCGTCAGCCGAACGCAATTTATCTCCTTTCCATACATGTAGACACACACACACACACACACACACACCAAAAAAACAAAAAAGTGTCACTCACTGTTTTATAAGCGTTAAGATGTCATCTTCAAGATAAATCGGTTGCGAGTTTTTGATTTGAACTCTTTAAAATCGGGAGCTACAAGCCCGCCATCTCTTTCAAACTTTCCAAATTTCCCTAAACTTCTCCCCGCACATTCTTCAAATTAGCTTCAGAAATTAGCTATTTTGAAGGCCTTCCCCTCCTCTCAAGGCTCAGGGGATCAGGGGAGCTTTTCAAAAGGAAACATGTACCTCCAAGGTATTTGGGTGTAGGTAGGAAATTGCCATACAAACTTAAGAGACGCGTCGGCAGGGCTGTGATGCGAGTGTAATTTTAACTGGAAAAAGTTAATGTTTCTATAAAATGCATAAAGCGTACCGACGCAACGTCACTTGAGGGTTAGACAGATTCTCACGCTTTTACGCAGCTTCTTTTAAAAGCACTTGCAGTAGAATATTTTTACTTGGGTTAAAGTTATTTTAACAACACTATGCGATAAATCTGCTACCGGTTGATATGGCAACTGATTATTTTTTCAAGCCCCATAAAGAGAATATTCTTAATACTTTTCAAAAAGTTCAAAAAATGTGCATGATTTCGGTTTGTCTGCCTCTCCGTCCGTCCATGCTGTAACTGCCGTAAATATGTATCGATTAATACGAAATTTATATGTTATTCCTACGTACAGTACCACATATCCTATCTAAAATGGTGTAAGTACCGTTTATAGGTCTTTCACAGAAGCACAGAAAAGTGTTACAATACATTACATGGGATCTATGGGCAGTTATTCTTCAAACCGTAATTTAGATATATTTGGGTATTTCAAACGAAACAAAATTAATATACAGTGAAAAACACCAGGAAATACCTAAATATTTTTTCGTGTTAAAAAAAAAAAAAAAAAAAAGTGCTAAAAGATTCATAATAAATTGCATAGTATGCTATCCGGATTACTATACGATTTCATGCTAAACATTTTCGTGTCAAACGTGTTTCACCCTCATCTACGCAATTTTTGAGAGGACAGAAGTTTTGTTATGCCATTGCTGACTGCTGTTCATTAGTTAAGTGGAGGGGACTATTGGACTGTTAAGCAACCTTTATATTAGCCGGGAAAAATTTATATGACAATCGAAAATTTTGCCCTTCACCCCCCCCCCCCAAGTTGCTGTACACCCCGATTGATGCCCCTGGAGCGACTCTTTCAGAAACAGCATTTGGTATCACAATACAGATTCCTGAAATATCATATCGATACCGTGTGATACCTTTTGAAATACAACTTATCATTCCTTTATTTACAAAATCCGCTTAACCACCATTCTTTTCTCATATGATCTGAATATTAATTTATGATCCAACCGAGTTATCTGTCATGCGTTATCAATTACCTTCGATTTCTAGGTGTTCTCATTTTATCGGAAAAACCGTCTGTGCCAAGAAAACCAAAACAAGCACCCCGCTTTTCCCACTCTCATGCCAAAATTCGTATTTAAAGATGGGGTGAGTGGGTAAAAAAGCCAAATCTATTCATCTACCATAATTTTAGCTATGCTTATCATTTTTAACAGATTGAAAACCATTCAATGTTTATTTTTTCTATATAAACGATCCAAACACGCAGATCATTATTATTTTTATACCGAACTAATACCTTAAACGAATAAGTGTGTCTAGTTTTCAGTCTTCAGAATTTTGTTTTCAGATGATTTTTTTTATAGTCAATATTAAGATAAAATTAATGAAGTAGCTGCGTAGACAGTGCGGAAATAAAGAAAAAAAAACTCTAATCAAATTAAATTAAAACATTTTGCTAGATATTCTTAAATTTTAATTTAAGCTTGATAAATCTCATATTTATCAAAAATGAACTACTAATTTAATTTTCTACTTTTAACATTAGAGTTAAGATGTTGATTTCATCAATCAAACGAAAACTGAAGCTATTTCTAGAGCTTTTTTTTTTTTTTTTGGAAAATAAAAATACATATTTTAATTAAGACTTTACTATACGTATTAATAAAAACGTGTATCTTTGTATACATACTGTTACATTTTTACTGAATTACTTTGTTCCGACGTTACGTCATGGTTATCTTAAAACAGGTCAAGTGCTGTGCATGTTTCAATGTCATCATTGTGTACCTTCTAACACTATACCCAAGAAAAGTAATGGAAGAGTGTGTGATTTAGGAATTTTTAATCGTAACTGAATGGTGTATTAATATCTTAACCTCACTATAAATGCAATTTTATGAAGCCCTGTAACATACCTTTAATTCCCCTCCCCCATCTTTTAACTGAAGAGTAAACAGTTATAAAAATATTTTATTTATTGTCTGGTGCTTGAAATGTATTAGTGTCTTTCAACTGCCGTAGATTGTAATGTATTGGAATTCTTTGGAGAGTTCCTGTAGAACTATTAATAATACAGACACTATTTTCAATCGAGAGCATTATTTTATGTGCCTTAATAACAAGTATGTCTTTATTTTTTCCTTGCTCCTGTAAAAGAACTATAAATGCTATGTATACTATATTCAATAGGTTACAAGATACTGTACATGTACATAGAAAAAAAACCTATATAAATTTCACACAAATCGATGAGCATTTATGGCTTGGACGGGCGAACTGAAGAGACAGGACAGACAAATCGAAATCATAAACACCTCTCAAACTTTTTGAAAAGTTAAATATAAGTATTTCTTGTATGCAACATAACGGTATCTCACGAACACGGAGAACGAGAAGTTTATTCTTTTAAGGGTTAGGAGTCTAAAATTAATCTTCTACAGGCTACAAAATCAAAGTTTTCAATTTTTTTCCATGTAAATACGTTAATACGATAGAAACCCTCAAAAATTCCTTCGACCAGCGCAACCCCCACTCCTCCTATTACTATTCAGATAGCCCTTAGCTGTGCCTTAACACAACACAAAAAACTAAATCGGTGAATTACTGTGCGAGTAACGAATTTTTGAAATTCCCATTGAAACGGCCATAGCCTAATATTATGTCATTAGATATTTTTCGATTTCCCGCCAAATGATGAAAACATGCAAAGCTTGGTTAATTTTTCAAAGCATCTTTTTAGCACCATATTTGGCAATTTATCAAAATAGTCGCAAAAATTGGCGACTTTTAGGGCCACTTTTGAGGGAGACACAAGACCATTGTTAGATTACAAGCAATTGTATTGTAGGATAGTATGATATTTTAAATGGATGCCTGTCTCTAAACTGCCATTGACCGTACTGTAACGAGATTATTTTGAGTGCTCCTGTTAAAGTAACGATGCAGACCCTATTTTCGATGGAAAGCTTTATCTTGCAATCCTTAATAACATATACAAATTTTGATTCATTTCATATAGCAGAATATCTCAAAAATAAGCTTTAAAAAAATAGCTGCTCATAGGGCGTAATGTATCGGAAATATTTTGAGAGCTCCAAGAGAAGAACTATAAATGCTACATACATCATTATCAATAGAGTACATGGTACACACATTTCGTAGAAATCAATGTATATTTACGAGAGTTAAAGCACGGACAGACAGGCAAACCAAAATCAAACACTTTTCAACCTTGTTCGAAAGTGTTAATAAAAAAGGACTTAAAACTAGCGACATCAATCAATGCACGTTTATTAATAACTACTATTGCTCAAGAACAGAACAGCCAGCCATTCGAATATCAACACAAGAACTGATACCAGTCATTAGGATTTCCGGTAAATATCAATTCACCACAATCCGCCAAGGGATATAAGATTTGGGCGATACAGGCTCTCAGCGTACAGGCCCGCAAAATTTGTCGATTTCCACCCATTCAATTTCCGAGGAAACAAGGCATGAGGGCTAGTAATTTAATAAAAGCCACTCTCTCTGGTGAATGTCCTTTCTTTCTCCCCTCCCAGCTTTCTTTTTCAATTTTCTGGGATTTCTCTTCCGTCACGTGGTAGGTAAGCTCTACCTTCCATAAGAGATAAACGTGCCTGAACTTTCCGCACGTGATAAGGAGTCCCAACATTTCGGTCTCGGGAGGAATGTCGCGGCATTTTGTGACAGCCACAGTGGGAACCAAATAATGTTTCATGCTGTACCAGAAGTTCTACGACTTTCTTAACTGATATTAACTTTCAGTAAAGTTTACACGTGTTTCATTCATGGCTTCTAGACCGATATCTTAGAAGGGATAACGTATTAGAGAAGGGATAAAAATTCTTGTTATAACGGCTCGCAAGGAAAATAACAACATAATCGGACCACGAGGTCTATTCTTCCCAGAAGACAATTGCCGATAGTCGATACCTTCGGGGGTCGTGGTGGGGATTTGATTCTTCCACTTATAATTGGATAAACCAAGTTAAAGGCCACTTTCCAGATCGAGAGTCTGCCGCGGCTACAATGTATTTGAATGGGGAGATTTGGCCACGACTCACGCCGGCGACACATGGGCTGTCCTCTACCGAACAATAGATGTGGAGTAAAACCACAAGCGTGAAACCACAATATTATCCGCGGTCCCCAATTACCTAAGTGTCCGGAATATCTCCCTCTTTCTCTGCGGTGCGAAAAATTTATTGCTTACAAGTGATAATTGGCCAAGCGGCCCGCGTCTCCCTCTCGATCTAGAAAGCGGCCTTAAACCGGTTGTAAGAAGTTGACAAGTCAGGAGGTCACGAATAACTGTTGGTATTTGTCGTCAGTTTTGAAGGTTAAGTTATCAATTAACTTAGGGGGAGATGAGCCCCGATGTTGGGATTTTCACGGTTCAGCAGTTGTTGAAGTCTCCAACTATACATTCAGCCAGATCTCTGCATTTTATTTGAAATGGGATAATGGACCTTTTAAAATCTCTTATTTAAATACAAGAAATGCATTTTTTATTTTTTTTTTATTTATTTAATTTTTTTTCAAGGAATTAGAACTCCAAGAAAAGGTGTTCCAGAAAAGGTAATAATTGCGTAGCGATGCAATCTATGATATAAAAACATTTTCTTAGAATTTTTCGGTTTTACCAAGTTCATTCATTCACTGACAAAATGGGAAATGCTCCACGGAATTTTGAGCCTAAAGAGCCAAAAAGCGAAATGAAAAAGAAGGTCCATTGTTTCGACTGAAGTTCTCATTTCGCAATTCATTACTCATCGCCCTTTAAGATTGTTTTCCCTTTAGGCAGGCAGAACCACGGACCTAATTTGAAATTCCTTTCGCTAAGTCACTGCAGGAAGAATAAGCCGTGATCTCTGTTGTACTATGCAATTTGTGCAAGACAATAGAAAAGCAATTGCGTTCATTGCTTTCGAGCTCGGTCCGACGAAGTTCCTATTCTAATTCAAAATGGTAAAACCATGACCGCGCTATTGAAAAGTCAAAGTTTTTCTCTCGGATTGACTTACAATACGAATGCATTCGCTTACTAATGATGAGGCAGCCCTGAACAAAAGCTGTGCACATCCATTGGCAATACGGTCTTCGTATTTGCATTTTACTATTTGTGTCATACGGTTAACAGAACTCAAGTTCTGCAACTGAAATTGTGTGCCATTGTTCTCCTTTTAATTTGAGACTGTAGAACGTCTAGTCTTGAAAATCAGGCTTATTTGCAGGTTATCTTGAAAAATTTTCTGTGAGAAGACGTACCTTCGAGATTTTATAGGAAACTGAGAGACTGCATATCTAAAATCCTCTAACTACAGAAGAAACATCATAACCTCGAAATAAGAATGTTGCAATTTTTTAAACAGTTTCTCAGTCAATATTACTAGATTTTGATACTATCTCATGCTGAACTGCATGCTAGCTTAAATTCTTATAAACGTTAATAACGCTATTCCTCAACTGCAGAGCCCATGAAAATCATATATAGTATATACAGGGTGTCTCAAAGACAGTGACCCAAATATTAATCATAAACAAACAATTTAGAAAAATACGAGTATCGGCACGAAAGTATCTGCAAAGTATCTGTTCCCGATATACCTGTCCGTTTTCACAGGTACTTAGCACTTCTAGAAGAAAAACTAAGCAGGCTCATTGGTCGCTCATTTTTCCCAAAAAAGCTTTGTGTTCTTTTTTCAACAAACAACAAAAAACAACCAGAATAATCGGGAATACAAATCTGCTAATTTTTATTCATATATACAGATATCCATTTTATGCTTTAACAGATGTTTTTAATTTTTATTTAAAAAAATTTGACGAAAGAACATTTGACTCATCTTGGAAATGATATCGATACCAAAACGCGCGGGGTGGGGGAGGGGGTAATTGTCTTCGATATCGTTTGATATTTCAGAAGAAGATTGCGAAAAATTGATATAGATGAACATAAATAACCCCTTTATTTAACCCTTTAACGCACAGTGTTCCCGCTCTGGGAACACCAAACTCTGACGTTCTGAATGTTGCAAGTCACGAAAAATAGATTTGATTTCTATAAAAATAGTTGCGGGTGACAGAATTCCACGAGAATCCTTTTTCATCATTTCCCGTCAAAAAATGGTCGCGATTATTTTTAACAGCACTGACATCTGCTGAAAAATGGAAGAATGCGAAAACAGCTGGATACATTGTCCAATGCTGAAAAAAGGGCAGCCGTTGCCATGGCTCGACTTAACTACCAGCAAGATGGCGGACGATCGAAACGTTCATCGCGTGCCACAGATCTAGAGACCCTTTTTTGACGGCAGCTGGCTGTGCCGAGATGCTTATTTGCGCTCAGGGCCCAGTGCCATTCCGAAAAACAGTGGAAAGGCAGAAATTTTCACTACAAAACTTAATCATTATCATTTTGTTTCGATCCCTAAAAATTTAAATTTAATTTTGGGTTGTGATTTAAGTAAGCGTTAGTAATGTATAAGTTAAATTAAAGCACGATTGTAGTAGCAAGCATTTTTTCATGACTAAAGATATACCCTCATTTGGAATTTGTTTCACTCAAGAAATTTGCACAGCAAATATAATCTTAGAATTGGGAGGGAGAGAGAGGAGATCAGACTTATGGAAAAGGGGGTGGCACTGCCTGCCTTGGTGCATCTAAGAGTAACCGTTTGTCTGTAACGCTACCTGGATACATACTTTTTTTACACTAAGTAAGGGTCAATTTCGAGCCAATCACAGGCCTTGCCGGGGTTTTACCTATCAAAGGAAACTACATAGCGAAATAAGTATATTTATATGTATACCTGAAATTAAATTGTAGCAAACAAAGTCAGATAATTCATTGTGTCGAAATTCGCATTTTTTTTTTTTTCCACAACTAAATTGCACTGTATTAAATGCGCATATATGTTTAATCAAAGAGAATGTCACTTTGCATCGATACTTTCGATCAATTATTACATTTAATTTGAAATTCTCGTCAAGAAATAGTTGCAACTGGAAGACTTTCTTATACGAATCCACAATCTTGGGGAGAAGACAGCTCAAAATTACCTTCATAAACCACTGGATTGTCAACATTTTAAGCGCTTGTTAAAAAATGTTACGTATTTATTTAAGTTTATAGACCATTTCTCAAAAGCATCCGTTATTAATTGCATGTTCAATTTTTAAAAAAAAAGTCTCAGTAATAGGAAAAGAGTAAACGCTCTGAAGATCAACATCGACCAGCCCGACTTAGTAGTCCCAAACAGGAGTGATACAGAATGGCTTTGTTAGAGAGAAAGACATCCTCCCTTCCCCTCACGCTCTGCAACCTGTTTCTCCGCTTCAAACGAGAAAGGGACTGTTGCCATGGCAGGGAAGCGGAATGAGCGAAACGAAATGAAGGCTGCCACCTCGCAACAACAGGGCCTCATTAAATAATAATCCAGAAAACAACACTGAACGAGAAATAAATGAATTCGGTTCCAAATCAGATTACACCAAGTCAGTAGTCGCACTCCCGGATACGGCATGGATGGGGAGGAGGTGGAGGTGACTGGGACTTATTCTCTCTCCTATCTTAATTCGACAGGATTATTTCGGTAAAAGGGTGTATGGGGTGTGCGTGGAGTGTTTCCGGATCATTCGCGGAGGGGGCCAAAGGGCTTTTCCGGATCTGCTTCAAAAGATAAACAAAACTCCAAAGATTACGAGAATGAGTGGGAAGGGAGTTTTTTTTCTTCCCACCTTCTAGTTTGATGATGAAATCGAATATCGAAGAAGAAAAAATATTTCCTCCTTTGAATCAATTACTGATGCTCACTCTCGATCTGTTAACAATTTGAGGCGCAACCCTTTCCCAATGCTGAAAAAAGGGTCTCTATATCTGTGGCACGCGATGAACTTTTCGATCGTCCGCCATTTTGCTGGTAGTTAAAGCGAGCGATGGCAACGGCTGACCTTTTTTCAGCACTAGGCAATCTGTCCAGCTGTTCTCGCATCCTTCCATTTTTCAGCAGATGTCAGTGCCGTTAAAAATAATCGTGACAAATTTTTTACGGGAAATGACGTGCTAAAAAATAAAGGACTCTCGTGGAGCTATGCCACCCGCAACTATTTTTATAGAAATCAAATCTATTCTTCGTGACTGGCAACAGTCAAAACGCCAGAGTTTGGTCTTCCCAGAGCGGGAACACTGCGCGTCAAAGGGTTAAGTGATTACACAGCTAAATCACATTAATTATAAAGAGAATTCGGACTAAGCAGAGATTCTACTGCAACGATAGCAGAGAGAAAAAAACAGACTAAACATCATGCACACAAACAAACGAAACATCTGCAACCCCTCTAGACTTTTCGCCAGAATGGCAGGACAAAATAAAGATATGTTCTGGGTTCAGTTCAATGTCAGGATAGTTCCTGCAGCAGACAAGTTCTAGTGCCACCTGTTAGTATTTTCATCCCTCTATGGTGTTTCGTTCCATATGTAGTTCCAAAGCCTTTGCAATAGTCCGTTTCGTGTATAATATGCAGATTTGATATTTAATCTTTATGATTCTTTCAGTGAATTTCTTTTCTGCAACTAATTTTATATCACTAGAGGTGACTTGAGGAAGTAATTCTTTATTAAGATTGCTAGCCTCCTTTGCCAGAGTCAGCGGCCTCATTTTCGTCAATACCAACATGCGCTGGGGTACACTGCATGATACATTTCTTGTTCAGGTTTAGAGCTTGGTCCAACGAACTGTATATTTTTAGTAAAAGCCCGGAGCAACAATACTTTTTGATTGCCTGAAGAGCAGCTTTAGTGTCGCTAAAAATAATTAATCATCTAGCTCTCTCAGCTTTTGGGAAATTTATGTATTGATTTAGTGCTTCCCGGATAGCGAAGAGTTCACAAGTGCAGTTTGAGTTTATTTTATCCACACTGAACCTGAACAATCAAATAAATAACCATAACCACCACTGTATATAACAAAAAAAAAAGCAACAAAAAGTCGTGTTGGAATGTAAAATTAATAAAAACTTTCCATAATGCCACTCATAAATGGTACTCAACAAAATAGTATTTTTTTTTTGGTGTTGTTACAACTGACGAAGGACGAACCTAGCCCTTAATTCAAGGCTGAAATGATTATTTTGTTGATATAAGTATCATTTATGTGGATTATTGCACAAAGTTTTTATTAATTTTACACCACAGTTTATAGGCAGAATAATGAAAAAAAAAAGAAAGAAAATCTGAAGCTTAAGCTAAATTAATTAAAAATTTGGCCAAATAATACACATAAATGGAATGCCGCTTTATGATCGTTTGAGGTTTCTCTTTCTTATGTGTTATTTTACAAAGTTTTTAATTAATTTCGCCATCGGTTATGTTTTGGGATCAATTATACGAAATCGCGATCATGGATCTATCAAAAAATAACAGAGCTTACGTGATATCGCTCAGCTGCACAATCCACACTGACAGCAAAAAATACATAACATTCGACATTGTTTTCACGAAAATGGATCCGGATATTTTGTAACAGCAGCCCCCTCCCCCTCCCACACACACACACCTTTCCAGCGCATCACGTGAAAAAAACCGACAGGGGGAGGTGCTTGACGGTAACGCATTCGGAGAATAGAAAAGCTGCAAAGGGGGGGGGGGTATTTTTCCAACTCGATTAATTCCTGTCAAAAGCACCCGCGCCACTGAATTTCGTAGACTCTAGCGCCATCTTCTGGGGGAGCCGGATCTCTGTCTCTCGCTTTGGCAGTCATCATCTTCGACAAGCATTGTTCTCCGGGTAATTACTTTTCCGATATTCGATTCCATGTAACCGAAAAGAGGAACACAGAGAAAGAACCTGATATGGTTTTCTCTGTGCAACCTCCCTCCCTTTCCGATACTCTCTCTGCCCGGCTATTCTTTGAGGTTTTCTAGAGGCTACGAAGTCGAGAAGAGGACGATGCTCACTCCTCCGGTTTCCAATATCCAGCGACCACCCATCATTTCGCTCCTGAAAAGCCTGTCGAAAGCTGGCTTCTATTATTGCTTTCGGAGAGGCAATTCATTCTAAAAGATCCAGATGTTCGAATCGGAATCAATACAGAACGGTTAGAATTTGACAATGGTTCTTCCAAAGACCCATAGAAGTGAGCATTTCCAAGAAGTGAAGACGTCGTGCATAGTTTCGATTATGGTTTGACAGTTTTTTAACATTATATCAACAATGTCTGAGTGTGTAACTAACTTTCCAACAATGTAAAGAACTAATCCGAAAAAAGTATTCTCAAAATGTCACAAAAAAGTCCATAAGTATGAAAGCTCGTACTTCAGCAATCTTCACTAAATTAGATGGCGAAATCCAACGCCAAAGAAACTTAATGCGTTATCCCTGAACTATCCCTACTCTTGTAAAAACCTGTTCAAAAAACATTTATTCACGTAAAATTTTTATTTTATTTTATCCACGCAATGTTAACACTCATAAAATATTTGTGGATACACTTGTTTTGTTAATGTCCGTGACAGCCAAGACAACCTGTCGAAAGAGGAATATAAGCGTCCGTTTCAAAACACTAAATAATGATTAAGAATTTCTTTACTACAAAATTCAGTTTATCATTAAAGCAAACCATTAAGTATTCATGTTAATGTTTGATTGCAAGTTTCTTAGGTTTTTTTCAGGTAGCGTAGACCTTTTCGACAAATCTAGTAACCACCGTAATAAGCAATTCTGCCGATTTAAAAAAAAAAAAAAAAAAAAAAAAAAAAAAAAAAAGCATTTCTGTTGAAATGTGTTTCAGCTGCGACCAATAAAAGAAAAAAAAATTACCAGAAAAAGAAATGCAATTTTTTTGAAAGACGCTAATTTTTAAAAAGTGTTTACTTGACCTAAACAAGATGTTACCTTCTAAAAGGAATGTCTTTTGGGAGAGCTGAACAACCCTGGTACTTCCCCTGGATCTATTATTGCATTTCAGTGGAGAGAAATGTGATTTTAAACAGCAAAAAACAATATTAAACTCACGCTGTAGAGTATCTGTAAGGGATTCAATCTTGAATTCTTTACGCAAACTTTCGACTTCAAGGGGGGTATTATTTTTGACATGAGTAAAAATATTTTCATTTGTCATTTTTAAGACAGTTTTTCTGGTTTTAACATAGCATAAATATAAAAGAAGCATCTGCATTGAACCATGCGCGTTGATTGTCACTCAAATAAAATAAAGTCCAAATGCTCTATTATTTGTGTCATTCAATACTACTTATTCCAAGCGTTAACCTACTTGTTAAATTTCTTTAGTTTCTACACATCTTCGAAATCTCAGCTTTTAGCTCCCTGGCACAGAGAGTCTTTCTTTCATTTCATGAACGTAACTTTTTTTTTTTCTATCAAATCTTCCGCAGACATCAATTTTGACCAGTATGGAGACAATAAAAATCTTATAGTGCAATTTCACACTAAGTCACAATTCATTCCTGGAAGTCTGACATTAAATGATAGTATGGTTTCTATTGGTTTATGCATGTATATGGAGTAAAGACATCACTGGGAAAGCGGGTGACCATAGGCAGAGGTCATTGCCAACGACGATGACAACGTGAACCCGCGTGGATCAACGTTTCAACCACGTGACCGGCGCGCCGATCACGTGGTTGTAACAGCTTAATTGTGCGATTCTGAAGGAAAACCAATGAAAGATATCGATATGAGGTTATTTCAGTCACGTGTTGGGAAAAAAAAATACACTCTTGAGGCAATCACATGGAAGACTTAACATCAATGCATCATTCCTACAAGTTGATTAGTCGAATCAAAATGAGGTTCACATATTGGGTAAAAAAACGACGTCATATCCATATCGCCGATTGTTAGAAACTGCAATGATGATCCGAGAGTCAAAAAACAGTGCATCTGTTTCCTAGTTGTCTTGAAACGGGGAAGAAAATTTAAGGCCAAACAGTTTGATTGTTATAAATATTACGCTTTGGGTATATTAGGGTTTAAGGAGTACAACCCAAGAAAAAATGATTTTTCAACTCCGACTCACGAGTCTTCACTCCTATTCTTGTAATAGGAAATATGATTTTTCTAAAAGGAGGGCAACGAACTTTTTTCGAGGAGCATTTCTCCTTATAAAAATTGCAGTGCCCACCTTAAAAAAGATTTTAGGAATGCTCCCTAAAAAAACTTTTGCACAAAAAAGATTAAATAAATAAAAAGTATGCGTAGTGAGAAATAAACAATAAGAAACGTAGACACTGTTATAAATAAGCCTCTGTACAACACTGTTTTATTGAGGACGTGCAATCTCTTCTTTAAAAGCCCAAAGAAAAATGCTGTATCCTTCACTGACGAGGGCCCCAGCAACCGCTGAAAATTATTGAAAATTGATTTCTGTACAAAAGAAAGTCCCGATGCGCGCTACTGCATCCCCCCTCCCCTTCCCCACCTTCTACCATCCCTCACTTTATTAATCGATTCATCGTTTTGCTTTCCTTTTTTGGTGCATCCGATCGCTGCTTTAGATGGAGCCCGTTCTTTTGTTGGGCTGCATGAAAAATAGATAGAAGTTAGGGAAATGCAATAGATCATATTCAACCTACTCAAGGAGACAGTAAACTTTAAAAACTAATAGCGTAAATGTATGTAACACTTGTATTACTTTGAATGGAAATGAAACATTTCAATAATACCGCAAATTCTATTATGTAGTCAAAAATTCATAAGACTTAAAATAATTTCGTAATGATTTTTAACAACATAACAATTAAATTGAACTCTCCAATATGGCTCACCTTTGCATGAGAGGAAACCTGTCTAAACTCTATTCCTGTGGGTTCCCAATCATCTTTTCCTTGCAGGGGCGCACACAGGATTTTTGGCTGGGGGGGGGGGGGGGGTCCAACTTTTTACGGTGTGTGTGGGGGGGGGGGCAACTTTTAGGGATGTTCCAGATTGTCAAAAATCAGTGATGAAAGAGCTCGTTTTCATTAGATGGAATTCATCAAAATTCGTCCCATCTAGTTCCCTAAGAATACACTACACAGTACAATAGAAAGGAAAGTAATAGTTGTTCAGTTTTGAGAACAAGATGGTGTTTTATGTTCGCTTTCAGTTCGTTTTTGAAAGTCGAGCAAAACGAGAAAAAATTTCTTTTTTTATTTATTAGAACTGAAACTATTGCTACCTTTTTTGGGGAATTATTTTATTTAATATAGATATAGGATAATAATCAATCAAAAAAAATATCAAAGGGGGGTCCGGACCCCCTGGAACCCCCCCTTCTGTGCGCCACTGTTTCCTAGAGAACACCTTTAAAAATATGAAAGAGATTAACGAACCCCTTGTTGTCACTGTGTACAAGTGCATTAATTTCGCGATCACTTTTCTACAGTTCCCGAACCCCGGGGGTTTGTCGAGCACCGGTTGGGAACCACTGCTCTGGAGCATTCCAATGCTTTCAATGCGTAGATATAAACTTACCACATTGAAACTTTTCAAGGGTAAAAGCGAAAAGGATTAGAGAATAAAGACGTGACATAAAAAAGGAGAACAAATCTTTTTTAGAAAAACTACACAAACTACTGGATTTAGACATTTTTAACAACATAAAACAATAATTTCGTATGAAAACAACTAAATTAAGGAAAAATCTATTCTCAATACTACTTTCACTCTTTAAGTTGATAAACAATTCATAAGGTACTTCAGCTATCAAAAAATGTATCCGTGTTGCATTTAAAACTACAGTTAGTAAACGGAATTATAAGTCTGCCGCCCAAGCTTGGAGGAGAGTGTCATTTCTTTTTCTCCCCCAGAGTCTCCGCTCCAGAAGTGAGCAAGAAGCTCAACTTGTTCTTTTGCAAAGGGATTTGCTAGAGCTTGTATCGCCCTGGACCTTCTGGTTTTCTTCTTTGTTTTTCTTTTTTACGGTTCTTCTACCTCAGGCTTTTCTTTTTTTTATCTCGCCGGGCTTCCGTGCGATGACATTTGGGAAGGTGGAAAAAAGGAACGAGAGAACAGAGATATCGAAATTCAGCTCCTATCGCTTGCACCACTAAAGAAAAACTCGCCCTACATTGCGCGCCATGTCTGGTCAAATGAAGCTCGTTTTAACCCTTTGAGGCACGCGTTCATCGCGTGCCACAGATCTAGAGACCCTTTTTTGTAGCAGCTGGCTGTGCACGCGCATGAACGCCGCCTTGCTGGGGTATTTCTTGCGCGCGGATTTCGATCGCCCGCCATCTTGCTGGTAGTTAAGTCGAGCGATGGCAACGGCTGCCCTTTTTTCAGCATTGGGCAATCTATGCAGCTGTTCTCGCATTCTTCCATTTTTCAGCAGATGTCGCAGTGCTGTTAAAAAGAATCGTGACATTTTTTTAAGATAAATGACATTCTAAAAAGTAAAGGATTCTCGTGGAGCTATGTCACCCGCAACTATTTTTACAGAAATCAAATCTATTCTTCGTGACTGGCAACAGTCAAAACATCAGAGTTGGGTGTTCCCATAGCGGGAACACTGCGCTTAAAGGGTTAATCTATCTGGAGTTCCAAGCCAGAATCACGCGCACACATTTTATTAAATTTGAAATCAACCATGTAATAATATTCCATCCATGTAATAATAATAGTCCATTCCAACCATGTAATAATAATAGTCCACCCTTTGTGGATGATGTAGGGAGGAGAATTCAAGAGTTCGTGGCGCATACCATTTTCTAGTAAATAATGAAATATTAATAAATAAAACTATGTTTTAATTTAAGAATTTCCTTCTTTACTTATCTTTGTACCTTCAAAAAAATCGATTTTCCAAAAATATTTTTTAAAAATTATTCAAAATGTTAGGAACATCTTAAAACAAACCACATCAAAACCGGACGAAGATTACGTTCAGAGCAATTAGAAACGTAAAAGCTAATCTGGCCTTTCCCTTTAAAAGCAATGTAAACAAACAGGATTTTCTTAGTTTCTGATTTTTACACTTACCCGAAAGATTAAAAAAAAAAAAAAGTTATGAATGGAATGTTCTGAAATTTTGGATCTTTGTTGCATGTATGTACCTCAGTTTTCATAATGGGACCAAAATATTTTATTTTATAGCATGATAAATCACAAAAATGTGAATAATTTTAAAATTCGAGGTTTATAAGCATAAAGCCACTATCTAGCTTTAATTTGACATAAAAGTTTAGGTTCTACTGTGTATTTTAAAAAAGTTATCTTGCGGAAACTGGAGGTACGTCAAATTATTGTTTTTCTAATTTGTGTATATATTTTGTGTTACTGAGAAAAATATATTTACTTAATTTCAAAAGCAGGTTTAATTTTTAAAATCTATCATTGTTTTCTACAAGTTGCGAAAATTTTATTTTAAAACAAGCAGAAGTTTTCTGTTTGTGATGAACCGAAAAAAGTATGTCAAAATGCACAAATTTTGGTTTCGAAAGGTCCTTACCCCCTTAGTAGATGCGTTTTTTTAACCATTCGTGAATAATTTCACTTTCTCCATATATTAGGATGCTATTTGTGTATTTTAACTTCTAATATATCCCTTACTGGGAATATTACTACTGCATGCATGCATGCATAAAAGCGCGTGCGTGTGCTTGTGTGAAATATAACTCAAAAGTTTGTATTTCAAATTTAATGAAAAAAGATTGTCAAAACTGAGTACTTTAGGTAATAAATATCGATGCTCGATGATAACTGTTAAGATTATTTTTCCTTCTACAAGGATCACTATAAGCAATTTTCATAATTACAGTAAGTATTTTGCAGCATTGTTCAAAGCCCACAACTCGACAGGCACTGAGTGTCAAATCTTCTCCAGTAAAACCCGTCAAAAGGAACGGAATACTTTTCAGCTAAGAGCAAGTGTAGTTGAATAACGAGAGATTCACAAAACAAGAGAATATTTCCGTTTCAGACGAGTTTGGGATTAATAACGTTAAAGTAGTACTCCCTTTCCAATCTCAGTACACCATACCCAGGACTGCTTTCGGAGATCTTGAGTTTCGTGGCCATAAATGTCCGGCACCCGCAGCCTCGCTTTCTAGAGAAGCCAATGTGCGATATATACATTCTCTCTTTTGCCGACTTTGCAATATCCGATGCTTCCCATTTGTCCGGACTCGTCGAGGCATGCTCGTATTTGTTCTGCCGATAAGCTTTTGTCTTCAGATCCCGTTACCATCTCTCTCTAAACGCTTGATTGTGCGCCAGTATGTGTGATGTTGGGCTCATCTGCATTTACTCGTCAGAGAAAAGGGGAAGGTGTCAAGTTTTGGATGCATAAAGAAATCAGCTGCTTTCAGATATTTTTCTTTTTTCCTTTCCTTTAATGCTTTCTACCACAATAGATAAATATTTATGGCTCCTATTTTTTCCGTGCTCCAACTTCTATTCCATATATATGCTTAAGTGGCCAAGAAATTTATGTAGGTTAGTCTCTATTTGTTCTGTATTTTAAAACAGTTTTTAAATGTGTGTGAGTGATTCTAAAAAGGTGGGTACAAGCCCACATCCTAACTTAGTTATCTAAAAAAAATTAGATCTTATAACTCAAAGTTTTTTCTTTTCGGCGAATTTTTAGTTCTGCTCAGAAACAAGAACTGGTATCATTTATTACAAAAGTTTGCTGTAAGTATCCTTAAATAAAAAGATTTTGACTACAAATGGTTAATTTTGGACATTTCTTGTGTTAACTGGTGTCTCTGCAACATCAAGAAAAAAAAAATTCTACTGTGTTTTTAGGAGTTTCATAATCAAAATGTTGAGTGAATACAGTAAAAAGATGATTCATTTACTATTTCGGTCAACATAATAGCAGTAACTTGCTTAAAATATTGAAGAATTACAACAAGAATCACATAATGTGTTCTTGCTAGTTCTATTTGTCAAAAAGTAACGATCGAAACAACGTTATTTGGAAGCTTAAATAAGTAAAGTATAAATATTTTAATTTGTTTATCAATCTTTAAAATATTTTTTTCAACGTTTTAAAGCATTTTCATACGTTTTTTGTGCATTTTCTCTGTTCTAAATATGCATATAAACCGCGATGTTGAAATCTTGTAATGATTGAAAAATCGATTTTTTTAATGTTTAATTTACTGCCACAGATTTGCCAGTGCCCTAAAAATTTAAGTCACTAATTACAATCTTATTATTCCAATTCAACAGTATTTATTCGTAAAAGGAGTGTATTTGGATTAAATAATGATAAACATAATTGATGAGCATGTCAAAAACATGTGTACGGTCGATATAAAATGACGGCAGCTTTGATCGTTACGAATTTTCGAACATGATTATTTAAAAAGTAGATTTATAAGGAGTAGCAAAACCTCACTAACTTTATAAACTGACATTCAATGTTTGTAAGTGTTTTATTTTATTAGGAATGCTTTTCCCCACCTCAGAAAATGTACTTAAGAAAGTTATTTGACGAATTCATTGCGTAACGATAGAAACGCAAATAATTTTTTTCATAAATTTGTGAACGAGACATAATATAATTTTTATTTAGAATTCATAGAGGTAAACGCCCAAAATTATAAAGTATTTTTAGAATTAAATGAAGACATTTTTTTTTTTTTTTTTTTTTTTTTTTTTTTTTTTAAATAAAGTGCTTTAACAAATGTTATATATTTTGTAGGGTTTCATAATTTAAAACTTGTATTTTAGAAGACCATGTAAATTGCTTTTAAATAGCAATAAATTTGTTTCTGTTTATTTTTCATTCACGTAATTTAAATCTTAATTGTTTAAAAGAAACTGCAAGTTCGATATTTCCAATAATGAGTCAACGTGAGGCCAATAACATTTGCTTAAATGCATATTACATGAATAATTGAAATTAAATATGTCGCTTTGCTTATAGTATTTTTGTCTAAAAATAACTCATGAAAACCAATTTATCAAAAGACATAAGACTTCTAAAAAAATATTATACACATTTTATTAACAAAAAGTAATTATATAGAACCTATTTAATGCATTTTGAGCCCTAACAATTTTTTAATGCACATATTTTAAAAATCCAATGTTCAAATTCAGAAACCAAAAGATCAGCAATGCCCAAAATCTGTGATCTACAGATCAAAGATTTTCATAATGTGTAACCTACTGAGCAAATATATCAAAAATTTGTAACCTACAGATCTGATAATGAAATTATTTTAATCAGTAATTTTCCAGAATACTTGCTATCTTTTTATGTTTATAATATATAAGCCTAGAATAGAGTATACAATGTGTAAAAAAATTAGAGTAAAATTCCAAAATTTGAAAAATGGATTTAGTTAACATTTGGTGACCCACCTTTTTAGAATTTCCAGTGTATAGGTAAGGCACACACAAAAGAACACAGGTACTATGAAAGTGTGGCGCCGGTTAATGCTACACAAAATGAAATATTATTGAAATTTACAAGCTCAGTTACGCTATGGTGTAGCACTGCATCTCATTAGCACAAAAGAATGAAGAAAGAGGTCTATATTGGTGAAATCGTTTGAGGTGTGTTCTAATAAGAGGACGACTGTGCGTTTTCAAATTTAAAGGGCCCTGCTTTGCGATGATCTTTCGCGAGAGAACACACGTAAGAATTTCCACAAATAATAGTCTATGGCAGAGGGAGCCTAGAGGTTTACCCCTTGGTTGTTTATGCAAGTTTCAAAGGTGCCTACAGTATTCCAAGTGTCCATGGAGTCGATGATATGTTTTCTGGTTAAAAATTTGCATTTAGATTTTAAGGAATATAATTATTAGACAGTAACATTCGTTTAACTAATAATATTATATTATCCGTTTTAGTTAGAAATGGGAACGAAGTATCTCTATTCTACAAAAAGTAACTCCAGCTACCACTGCGGCCGTCAAAAGCTTGTCATGCAATCTCAATCTCCACCGTGGGGTTTGAATTTCGATGAAGGTGTCCACGGATTCGGAAAATTCCGGTTAAGCCGGTAAGAGGACTTAAATTTCGAAATTCCATTTATTTTAGAAGATATTAATAAAAAATGAAAAAAAAGCATAATGGTTGCCAGGTTTGGATATTTTCGCCAGCATAAAATCATTCATGTCTTTGCAACAAAGCAATTCCAAATATGTACAATCGCGTGAAACTGACAAACGTGGAGTAGAATTACACCAATTTTACGCCAGATTAAAAAATAAGTCAATTAAATAAGTCAAACTGTGTTACACGAAGTTCACAATTATCAAATAGTAAATTCTATTCGATAAAAGGAGTTTAAAATTACTGATTATTCGTGTTTTTTTTATACAGAATAACTAATTGTAACTGATTTTAAAAGCGCCATTTTGGCATCGGGTACGATCTGGAAAAAGGCTATCTCCAAGAAATGTGAATCTAAATACTGCGCGTGTTCCAAAATGTTAGCACACAGTATTTTGGAAATGAGCAATAATTCAAATGCAGATTATAGCAATGCCCGTTAGGTTCAGCTTGGGTACTTGCCACCCATAGAAATATCTGGCGGCTCAAACTATACCGTTATAGCAATTTAAGTACTGCTTGAATATTTGCCAGAACGGCGAGATGATCTATTTAGCGGTGCTAAATAAACCAATCTGCAAAGGATTATGTATATGAACGTATGGATAACTGTTTTCACGGTAACCTTACATGAGCAATAATTATCGATTATGAGCATACGTAAATAGCCAAATAATGAAAAGTCGCCATTGGTAATAAGGTATCCTAGATGTTCCGTAGTTTTTATGAAAGAAAACACATGAAGCACTGTTTTCTTAGAAATAATCATTAATTATACGCATATTTAAGTCGTCAAATTATGAAAAATCACCATGGATGGCAAATGCGCAAGTTGTTTCATAGGTTTTACACAATTAAAAATATCCTGAAGTTTAAATTTTCATGTTTCAAGGAACATGAAAGAACCGAGGAATGTGTAACTCGGTATCATTCTATCTCAACCAATCTTTGGGTTTTGACAGGAAATTATGCCTTTTTTACGAAAAAGCCTTATTAGGGGCCCGAATGCCTCATAAGAAAAGCGAGCATAGCCAGTCTAGGGGCCTTGGACCCCAGTAGTAAGAAAACTTGTTATCCTTGGTCTACGGGCAATAACAAAATGAAAGTGTTTCGCGATATTGATCTTTTTCAAACAAAACGACATTCATGGGCATTTTTCTTTTTACAATATACAAATGGATGTGGACAAATAAAATATCTAGAATGTAAAGGGTTTCGCAACTGATATGCTTAGTACGATTGTATAATAATCTAATTCACACCAAAATGTGGTGTACAATGTAACAAACGATACTGACAACTTAGGCAACCGTTTTTGCAATTCTTGCGAAACTTCCTTTTTAAATGAACTTACCATCAAATATCGGCGGACATGTTTTTAGGCAATAGAAAATCCGGGCACGACGTTGTGGAACACCGATTCGCATCCGTTCTCCGCAGACTATTTCTGCTCTAATGATCCCTCCCACTTTATTTCTACTACATTAAATTCAAGAAATCGGCTTCGAAATATTAAATGAAAATAGCGTTAATCCCGAGAAAGCTCAAAACACCGTTGGAAATATTAAGTCCAAGCTAGAAAATGTTTGCACTTCTTTTGCAAAAAGATATAGATTGTGCACAATTTGTGCATAAAAAGTTAATATCTAATACTTTGAAAGTATACATTTTTTTTCTGCCAAATATATGTAGTTTTTATGCATACAAAAAAAAAAATGTATATTCTATGTTGTCAAAAACTGTAAACAAAATATGAATAAATTTTCACAAAACCTCAAAATCTAATCTAAGTTTAAAAAAAAATTCTACGGGCACAGTTTAAGTTGTATGACCGCCTATCATGACACTAAATTTCGTTTTATCCGCTTAAGTCGTTATTATGGGATGCTCGAACAAAAGTTTACGCAGTTTGAAACGATTTTCGAAAAACTCAAAATCTAATCAAAATTTCTATAAAAAAAAAAAAAAAAAAATTCGAAGCCTATAGCTTAAATTGAGTGATCATCTATCATGTCACCAAATTTCATTTCTTTCGCTTGAATGCGCGAACAAAGATTCATGCGCAGTTTGAAATAATTTTCGAAAAATCTCAAAAGCCAATTTTTTTTTTTTTTTTTTTTTTTTTTTTTTTTCCGGTCGAATTGGGAGCTTGAAACGAATAGGAATCGCGAAACCTTTGAATTCCAACTGATGTACAGACAAAAGTCTAATTTTATTTATATAGATACATAAAAGTTCCCATTTCGAAATAGAAAAAAACACTCACTTCAAACTTAAGTCCTATCTTCCAGAGTCAAACGGCGTCTGGTAGTTAGCACGTTGGCTTCGCAAGTCTAGGGTCCAGAGTTCGAGCCTCGGGCCGGAGTGTTAGAGGAACGCAATTTTAAAATAACTTGAACTCCTCATGTTAGTTCTTACGTATAGTAATAGACTAGCTGAATGCCCCGTTCTTCGCTCGGGAATGAATGGATTCTTTTTTTATAATACGGTTTGTTGTAATTACTAATTATCATAATGAATAGATATAGCAAAATTGTATCTCATAATATTATCTGCATTCAATAATTATGCATTAAAGAATTTCATGGCGATCGTTTGAACGATGAAGATGATGATTCGGCGCAGCATCATCAACTGTCGAAGTTTTTGCAAAATGGATAGCATCAAAAGATTTTCATGTTCAAATATCTATATGTACGAATTTTCATAGCAAACAGTTTAACGGTCAAGATACGCTGCAGCGCCATCTAGTGGCGAATTAAAGTAATAATGCGCTACAGCGCCATCAAAGGGCTAGTGTTAAGCAAAATGGATAACGCGAAAATATTCTCCGTGTTCAAATGTATATATATACCAGTTTTCAGAGCGGTTAGTTGAACGATCAAGAAGTTGATTGTCGAAGTGCTATCTAGTGGTGAGTTAAAATAATAAACTCTAGGGCTGCAGTCAGAGGCAGATTTGCCGAGTTGGGAGGCCCTGGGCAAAAGGTTCATTAGGGGACCCTCTTTCGAAAACTTTTTAAAAATTTAAGAATTTTTAAACTTAAAGAACAATTTGGGGGCCCCCTTTTTGTTGGGGGACTGGGCGCTTGCCCCGAATGCCCTTCCGGAAATCAGGCCCTGGCTGCAGTGACATCAAGTTGTGAGTACAGCCAAATGAATACTAAAAAAATATTTTCTCTACTCAAATGTGTATGTACACCAATTTTTAAGGTGATCGGTCGAACGGCTTTGAAGTTGGTGCGCTACATCGGCATATATAAGCAAGTCGTAGCAAAATAGGTAGCGGAAACGTATTTCAGCGTGCTCAAATATCTGTGTGTACCAATTTTCATAAATTAGCTGAATGGTATTTTCATAGCAAACGGTTGAACGGTAAAGAAGGCGAGTTATAGCTAAACGGGTGCTAAGAAAATCTTCTTTTCGTTCAATCATCTATATTTACGAATTTCCATGGCGATTAGTAGAACGGTCCTGAAGACTGGTTTGAAGTGACATCTAGTGGCAAGTTATAGCAAAATGGATAACGCCAAAATATTCTCTGTGTTCGAATATCTATCTATACCAGTTTTCATAGCGATCAGTTGAACAGTCTTTATATGCTGCAGCCCCATCAATAGACGAATTAAAGTAAGAAGTTGATACGTTGCTGTGCTATCTATTGGCGAGTTAAAGTAATGATATGCCACAGCACAAAAGTAGCTATTTATAGAAAAGTGGATAACACGAAAATATTCTCCGTGTTCAAGTATCTATCTATATCAATTTTCATAGAGATCAATTGTCCGGCCATGAAGTTGGTGTGCTGCATTGCCATCTAATGGCAAGTTAAAGTCATAATGCGCTGCAGTGCCATCTAGTAGTGAGTAAAAGCTAAATGAATAGTTAGAATATATTCTCCGTGCTCAAATGTGGAAGCATCAAAATTTTTATGGCGATTGGTTGAATGGTATAGAAGTTGATGCGCTGCAGCGGCATCTTGCGGCAAGTTATAGCAAAACATATTCTCCATGTTCATATATCCATGTGTACATATTGTCATCAAAATCGGTTGACCGGTATTCTCACAGCAAGGGCTTAAATGAAATAGAATTCGGCGTTTTGCAGCACCATCTAGCGGCAAGTTACAGCAAAATAGATAGTGTAAAAATATTCTTCTTCAAATATCCGTGTATACCAATTTTCGTCAAAATCGGTTGAATAGTATTTTCATAGCAAGCGGTCGAACGAAATAGAAATCGACGTTCTGCAGCGCCATCCAGCGTCAAGTTACAGCAAAATAGATAGTGTAAAAATATTCTTCTTCAAATATCCGTGTATACCAATTTTCGTCAAAATCGGTTGAATAGTATTTTCATAGCAAGCGGTCGAACGAAATAGAAATCGACGTTCTGCAGCGCCATCCAGCGTCAAGTTACAGTAAAATTGATAAAGTAAAAATATTCTACGTCTTCAAATATCCGTGTGTACCAATTTTTATCAAAATTAGTTGAACGGTACTTGCACAGGAAGCGGTCGGACGGAATAGAATTCGATGTACTTCAGCGCCATCTAGCAGCAAGTCATGGCAAAACATCTAGTGTAAAAATATTTTCCGTGTTCAAATATCTATACGTATACCAATTTTTGCCAAAATCTGTTGAACGTTATTTTCATAGCAAGAGGGTTGAACGGAATAGAATTCGACGTTCTGCAGAGCCACCTAGCGGCAAGTTAGGGCAAAAGGGATAACGTAAAAATATTCTACGTCTTCAAATATCCGTGTGTACCAATTTTCCTCAAAATTAGTTGAACGGTACTTGCATATCAAAAGGTCGAACGGAATAGAATTCGACGTTCTGCAGCGCCACCTAGCGGCAAGCTAGAGGAAAATGGATAGCATAAAAACCTTCTCCGTGTTCAAATAACCTTAAATGGCAATTTTCATCAAAAATGGTTGAATGGTATTCTCACAGCAAGCGGTGGAACGGAATAGAAATCGACGTTCTGCTGCGCCACCTAGCGGGGAGTTAGGGGGAAATGGATAGTGTAAAAATATTCTCCGTGTTTAAATATCCATGTGTACCAATTTTCATCAAAATTAGTTGAACGGTATTTACATAGCAAGCGGTCCAACAGAATAGAATTCGACGCTCTGCAGCGCTACCTAGCGGCAATTCATGGCAAAATGGATTGTGTAAAAATATTCCCCGTGTTCAAATATCCATACGTACCAATATTCGTCAAGATAGATCAAACGGTATATTCATAGAAAGCGGTTGAATAGAATTCGACGTTCTGCAACGCCATCTAGCGGCGAGCTAGAGGAAAATAGATTGCATAAAAACCTTCTCCTTGACAAAAGACTTAAGTATACCAAATTTCATGGTGATCGGTCAAGCGATTTTGGAGTTTTTCAACGTCATACACGCATACATACACACACATCCACAAACATTCATTTTTATATAGGGAGATGACAGCACAAAAAGCTACCGACCTCGCAACCCCCCTTTTTTTTCGTTTAGATCTCCACATACTAATCAATTGGTACACTTTTTGTTCACAATTTAGTTTGCACTTTTACGCATAAGCCGAGGTGCCAAATACGCTCGAATTTTGTGCACTTTTTCTAGCTGGGGTCGGAGGCTCACATACCAAATCCAATCCATTGCAAAAATTCAACAACTTTTTTGTGGTACAAAATCTCATTTCTCAGACTAAAATACAATTTGTTCGTATCCTTTGGAAACCTAGTTAGGTAAGATGTCGTACACAACATTTCTTCCCAACTGAACCACCATCAGGAAATGCAGACGGGTGCATGCTTCGATATTTTAGCAAACTAAAAATTGCTCAACCATGAGCAATACCTTAGAGAGGGGGTTAACTTGTAGGAAATTCGTCTCGTTTAGACGTGGAATCTTACAAGTAACTTTAGCAGAAATCACAGCAAGAATTCTTCCCACTTGAACCACCACCAGGCAATGAACAGGTATATGCTTTCATAACCGAGCAAACTCATAATGGTTCAACCGTCAGCAATAACTTAGTATAGGAGCTCACTTAAAGGAAATTCGTTAAACTCATGAGTGTTTCGAAGTAAAATAGTAAATGCAACTTTAAGCTGCCATTACAGCGACCATTCTCATCGGATACAGAATAGAAGGGCAAGGTTCAACTCGGATAAAATCAAAAGCGTCAAATTTATTTATTTACAAATACACGTTCTTCGCATAAGAATGAGGCTTATCTACACACTGTACACAAATGCAAAAAATTTTACGTGCGTACACAGTTAAATTCTGAATTTTCCAGCATATATGTTATAAATTTTATACCCTTTGTCAAAAAGTGTCAGAGAAGCTTTCTAAGTTGAAAGCTCACATATATGTCAATGAAAATATCAGAACGAGTAGATTTTTAGATCTTCTAAATTCGCTATTTTCTTTTTTTTCAATCAACATCTTTCGGCATTTAAGAGCAAATTTTGAAGTAGACCAAACTAGACGATGTTGATTTGCAGCGATAAAAATTGCAAAAATCCATTAAACACCAGGGAATAAATGAATTTCCAGATTCTCAAAATAACTGCGATTTTGCTCTCCTTCTTCCTACACGTTTGTGCAAAATTTCAAAATGATCGGTGTACATTTGTATAAAACACAGAGATTTAGTGTTTCATGTATAGATATTACAGCTCCGTTTCACTTTAGTCAGCAGAACGGTTGCGCTGCTTTTATCCTTCCCCAATAATACAGGGTCTTTTTCGGAGCATTGTACAACCCACAACACAAAAATCATAACGGCGTCCACCGACCGAGAGGAAAAACTCCGATAATAACGGCGGGAAACGACAGCGGTTGTGGGTTACTAGCAGGAAAGGGGGCGTATGCTTGTTTCCGATACATAGAAAAACGCCGACCACGCGATGTAACAGCCGAAAATCTAATAAAAATCACGACACTGAACACGATAAATGAAACCGGGCTCAGCAATTCTTTCCAGGTCGTAACGGAGACAGGCAGGGGAATGAAATAATAAACGAATTCGTAAATGGTGCGTATCTTTGCGGTGACAGAAAAACCCGTACACCGGAGGGAGAGGTTCCCAATCAAAATTTTATAAAATCTAGGGCTATTTTTCTCAATTATTGATATTTATATATGTGGGAATTATCCCAGACACCCAGATGCTTTCCCTCTCCCTCTTACCGTAAGCGGCCAGCGAGTGTAAAACTAAAGATTAAGTGTTAACCCTTTAACGCGCAGTCTTCCCGCTCGGGGAACACCAAACTCTGACGTTTTGACTGTTGCTAGTCACGAAGAATAGATTTGATTTCTATAAAAATAGTTGCGGGTGACATAGCTCCACGAGAATCCTTTACTAGCACGTCATTTCCCGTAAAAAAATGGTCACGATTATTTTTAACAGCACTGGCATCTGCGGAAAAATGGAAGAATGCGAGAACAGCAGGATAGATTGCCCAATGCTGAAAAAGGGACAGCCGTTGCCATCGCTCGACTTAACTACCACCGCCATCTTGCTGGTAGTTAAGTCGAGCGATGGCAACGACTGCCCTTTTTTCAGCATTGGGAAAGGGTTGAGCCTCAAAGGGTTAATGCTGGCGCTATACGAACGATACAGGGAAAGGATGATTTTGTGGTATCACTCTCGTGATGAATCAACAGTTTTGATTGGGAGAGAGGTGTGTGTGTGTTATGATGTGTGTTGTAACAGCATTTATCGAGTGTTGATATAAATCTTGATGTGGTATTAAGTGCTGATACAAGTTTTTAATGTGATAATTGATTTTAGTACTGATACTGTTCGATCGCGAATATTTAATTTTTTTTAATAAAGCTGTTGTTGAGTTTAAACGAATTGTGTCTTTAATCATCCCCTTGACAGCAGCCCCACATATATTTTACGGTACGGATGATTATTGAATAACGAAATTTATTTGAAACCACAATTGAAACCTTAATCAACTTTCTCCAGGGTGTTTTTAAAAAGGTGCTAACACACTTTAATTCATTAACTATTAGAGATAAGTCGGCGATGTAAATTAAGAAAATGTTCAAAATAAGGTAGAACAAGTTAAAAAAAAAAATTAAAAATTAAGCCAATTTCTACTTAAGTCAACAAAGGAATATTTTATTTTAGTTACTCTTCAGTAAATTTAATTAATTATTAATTAATTAATGCAGGGCCGTTTGTGAAGCAAGGATCGATGCCGTTTATCCAGTTTGCTTGTTTAATTTATTGTTTTCATCCATTTTTATTCCCACGTAACAGGATCTAAAATTAATTAAATTTAATGAATGAATTAATATTTGAAAAAACTGCATTAACATCAAGTTTCATCCACTACAAGTTTTAAAAAATGCATTTGAACTTGAGTGTATGAATAAAAAGTATTTTATTAACGATTGAAAATTTGAACAAGATATATAAATATAGGGAGAGTGTGAATTAATAGTAGGAGTTGAAAAAGTGGCTACCTTATGAAAAAATCCTCCCGATAATTTTCAAAAAGTGACACTTTTTAAATTTCTATCGACCCCCGTATAAAAAAATTACCAATTAGTTAAATGTTCTCAATACACTAATTAGGTGATGTACAAATTTTCAGTCTTACATCATGAAACGTCTGAGAGAAAACAAAGATGATAAGAGGTTATACATGATTTTGCATGTAAACGCGTTTATTACTAGAGAGAGAAAAAAAAATCTTCCTTTTCAATTCCGGCATGATTTTTTCCTTTAGATCCATTAAAAAGTGGTAGAAGTCAGCATATATTTATCTTCATACTCACTTTTGGGATATAACTTTCAAATTTTGACATCGCCTCATTAGTGCAAGAAGCCCATTTTACTAGCTGAAAATTTTTTTGAACGGGGTCGTATACAAATTAAAAAGTGTAGCATTTTAAAAATGTACGAGAGTACGTTTTTGATGGACTTTAAAAGATCAGAAATAAACTTACAATGCCACAACTAATGCAACCTTGCACTTTTTCAGAATATGTTCTCGGAAATGCTTGGACTACTGTAAACTTCAAATTTGAAGAACAGATCACTTTTCATAAACAATTTTATATTTTGCAGCATTAACATTGCAATATTTTACAGCAAGAAACCCCCATTTATATTTTCAATTTTAGAGTTAAAATTTTATTTCTAAAATTTTTTCGATCTTATTAAGATTAAACGTACCAACTGTTTACAATGAATGAGTAAAGATGGCGCAACATGCATCCTTGGGGGGAGAGATGCAATAAGCAAATCAATTTTTACTTTGCCTTGATCATTATATTTCTTGTTCTTTTTAACATGTACAATCACATTTCTCATACATCAAACACTGCTTGAATATAAGTAACTTTATAAATTTTCTAGTGAGATTAATTTAAAAATAATAATAAAATATTTTGTCAAAATATCGGTTATATTATATTTTCTGATTCTCTCATATATATAATAATTTTATTTATACAGAAATTTATTATGATGACCAAATGACTGTTTAGTTCCCGAGGACAGCTGAGATATGCAAATAGTAGTCGCAATGAGGCTTTAGGAATCAGTTTGAAAACGGGTAGTTTGGAAAAAAAATAAATATAACCAAGAATAAAACTTGTCTTTTGCTGATTACCTAATTACTTGCCGGAAGTAAAGAAAAAGTCACAAAAAAGAAAAAAAAATAGTATGAAAATGGCTTTTTTCTTTTTCTTTAAATCCAAAGGAATAGTTCAAGTTGCATTATCTTTACGCAAGTCTCCTTTTTAGTTACCGGTGGACAACCTGCATGGCGGATCACTCCACCTACTCTTAAAATATGGAGTTCACAGTAAAATCCGGACAAAGAAAAGAGTTTTGCTAACAGAAATGTAAAGATTGATTTTGGCAAACACACTCAGCTAGCACAGACTAGGGTGGAATTGAGAAAAGAAGACTCGCCTTTTATGAGACATGGCTGGGGCAGTGCGGGGGCACCTTCTTCCTCGGGCGTGTCGTAAGGAACGCAGTACATGTCCTCTTCCTCCACCTCGAGAGGGGGCGCCGTGCCCTGGTCGTCTAGTGGGGACATGTAGAGGGGGTCGGTATCCAGGGTCGACAGATCGACGCGGAGGTCTGCAGGCTCGCTGTAGTTGTCGAACACCACCAACTGAAAAAAAAAAAAAAAATTGAGTTAAGGGTAATGCGCGTGTAAAATAACGGGTACAGCAAGAACAGTCAAACTAAAATGTACGGCACACAGCGGCGTAGCTACGGGAGGGGGCTATTACCCCATGAGTAAATCTCTCCATACAAAATCTCAACACACACACACTCTCTCTCTCTCTCTCTCTCTCTCTCTCTCTCTCTCTCTCTCACACACACACACACTATATATTCGGTCTTCTACGCTCGTCAGGGGGAGGGGGAGACCTCCTGAACCCCCCATTTTTTTTGCTTCATAATCACCATATTAAAACGATATTAATTGACTATGTTATTTTATCTCTCACCCCTTTTTCCTTTTCTTTTATTCTTCCTTTACATTTATTTCATCGACTGGAAGTAGGAGGTTTAACTTATAAGGTAAGGTATAAGGAGGAAGTAACTTATATAATTTTTAGCATCTATCTTAACACGCCAAAAATTTTGCTTTTCGTTATTTGATATTGTTGAGAGAGCTTTAGGCGAGTAGGGTTGCTGTATTTTGCCTGATAACCCTATTGGCGAGTCATCCAGTGTGGACAAGAATCCCAGACTGTTAGGCTTGTGTTTAAAATTATTCTTCTTTTTTCACTTTCACATTCGCTAGCCCAGTGCCCGATGCGTTTACACCTTTTACAAGTTATTCTTGATGCATCCTTAATTCTATAAGTCGGCTGGCCCGATTATTTTCCATAATTTTTATTTTTAGACGCAGGTATTCTAGGAGCAGCCACGAAAGCACCCGAGTCTTCCGCTTGTCTTGGCTCCGCTTGACACCTGGCATTGAATTCTTCTTCTACTTTGATTCTGAGTATTTCTGGCTTCGGAAGCTGATCCCTTGATTCCATAGCACATCGGAAATTGTCGAAAGTAGAAGGGAGACTATATAACAGCATTATACAGTCAGCAAGACATCGTCTATTTTAGTATCCCTTTCTGGAAGTCTTTCCACTATGTCGAAGAATTTTCTCAAATGGTCGTGAATTTCATTAGACGTGTCGGGTACCTAATATTGAATTAAAGATTTTAGTAATGCAATTTTACAAGCAGGTCCTTTAGACTGACCGATTTCTACCAGTTTTTTCCAGACATCTGATGAAGTGACACAATTTTTTATTTGTTTGAGTTCAGATGGCGATATACATAGAATTATATCTGCTTTTGCTTTTTCGTCCATTTGGACCTACGTACCGAACTCTCCTTGCAATTTTTCGTCATTTTCCAAAACTTCAGGTTTAGGCTTTGAACCTGATGCAGAAATCCAGGCATCATTTTTCATTAAAAGCGCATTCATTTGCATTTTCCATGTTTCGTAATTATCTTTATTCAGCGTTTCAATTCGCCAATTTCCAGTCGCCATTTTGAGGATGAATGATGCAGCCTTGAAACGAGCGTTAAAAATCAGCAAATAAATAAATTAATCGATCTGGTGCCCGTAACCTTTTAGAAATGTAAGCGTGGGATTTTAACATAACATTATTAAATTAGAACGGAAGAAACGGGCACATCACGTAACAAGGTAACATCAAGAAGGAAAAAAGTATAGAAGAAGTAAAAAGAATGCGTGTGCGAGCACAGTTAAGTAGATAAATGTTTATTGGGGGATACAGAATTCAGGAGGATAAGACATTGCACAATAAAAAATAAACAATTCAACACTCAACAATTTATTCTTACTTTTATGTCGCATTTTTAGGACACATTTTTCGGAGAATTTTCAATAAACGTGGTGAGAGATAAAATGACATAGTGATTAATATATGTAGCATTAAACGGCTACGGAAAAATTACTGTCTTGCGCCGGAGGAGGCGAGGTTGCTTGAGACACATTCACGGCGCTGGGCACCGTGGCGACAGGCGTACAGGCGAGGTGACTCGGCACTCTGGCTTAGTGATCCTCCGGCCGTCCGCGGCTGCTAGTACTGGTGGTCGGGCCAAGTAAAGGAGATCTTGCGGGTTACATTATTTTTATTACACAATTTGATACATCTTTCCTTAGCAGTTGCGGTCACGCGAAAAAGTCGCTGCTGGGCTTTATCAGCCCCTTTTATTAACTTTTGAGGCCATGTCACATGACCCATGCACGTTGCAATTATTGGCAGATCCGAAAATCTGGGGAGCGGTTTTCAAGGTTTGTTATAACTTTCTAGAAGTCAGATTGACTGGACGCGGGGTCCGTCTACAAAATTACAAAGGAATTACAAGGGGCCGTGTAGTGATTGCAGTTTTTGAAAACGAATTCCTTTGTTCCAATTGAATTAAAACTGCGAAGTTCTAGAAATTTAGGATTTTAGAGGGCTTTTGATTTATTATGAGATTATATATATATATATATATATGTAATGTATAAAAAGGTAATTTGGGTTTTACTAGTTTGGGTATTGGTCAAGCGGGTACTTTCACTGTAAGTTTTACTTTCCTGTCATACTTGCCACGCGCGCTCTGGAGCTATGTTTTATTTATTTTGTTATTTGCCAGACATCAGGCCGTCGATTCTGAGTTCTTTAGATGTATACGTGTCATCACGCCTTTGTAGCCCCGGATGCGGGTCATGTTGGGAAATGTGTGTGGTTCGATCAGAGATAAGAGAGAGGAGGAGTTGTGTCTTCGCAGACCACGTGGTGTGGTAAGCGTAAATACTCCCGCACATCGAAAATCGAGGGACTTCTGCCACTAGAACTGCTTAATGAGTCCACGCTGATTCTTGTACCCGTCTCCCCTCCCCTCTTCTCATTCTAAATTGTAACTTAAATGTAATGTTCAATAAACCATATTACCTGCCTTAACTCTGAAACTTTACTTGAAATATCTGACGTCTCAAATAGCCGGCAGGATGATTGTCTGTGTTCCAATTAAAAATTTTAATTTGTAAAAAAATTAACGCTCAATCGTCCGGGAGACGGGTTCATCGCCCATCGTTCGCAGGAGATGCAGCGCGCCTCTTCACCGACCAGCCGATGGCCTACTCCTTGAGTCCGCTCTCCACCGGCCAACTTCGTCGAGCCCTGCTCTGGGAGATTTCAACACCGACTGATGAGTCAGTTTATCTTCTGAAGTACTTCACAGAACGTCCTGTACGTTCTTCGCCGTTAATGCCGAAATGGAAGAACGTCTGCATTGATGAACAGCCTATGCGGTATTTCTGCAGCGCTCATCATACCGAAATCTGCGCCTCCTAATTCATCTTTTTTTTTTTCTTTTTCGCACGTTCGCCACAAACCAAGAGAAACTCCTGTCATCATTACGGCGAGGCGGTGCGTCAAAATTTACTGCCTTCGTTGCCCCAAAACAAGCCCCCACGAGAAGAGTGTCCAACTGGTGAATATTTTCCCCCTTTTCTCCGTGCCGAATATTTTTGTTTTTATGCGTACAACTTGATGACCGAAACTCCTCCTGCCTGCATTGAACTTGTGAGAGAAGATATTTTTTTTTGTGTGTGTGTTTTGTTTATTGTTGAAGAATGACGATTCCAACTTCTGGATATTGATTAAGTGAAGTAAGCAAATTATATTTTCATAGTTGAAGTGAACATTAGAGTATTATATTTAAATGGTTATTAATTCTGTGTGTGTTATTTTAAAGTGCTATTTTAGTGTTGATGAAAAAAAAAAATTTTTTTGATATATCTGCATTTTTTTTTCAATAATATAGTATTTTCATTAAGGTAAGATTTTGTAAATTTATTGCAGTATTATTATTAGTGTTGCTAAATAAGATTTCTGAATGCAATTATTAAATGCTTCTACGTTCAGGTAAAAATTTAGAAAAAAAAATCAGCATGTCGTTAGATGGTAAAGAAAATACACAAACTATTGCCACTATGTCCCTGCAAAAAAGTGATGAGTTTATTGCCCCCTTTAATTTTGAAGATACCGTAATTTCCGGTTTATAATCCGCAGCAATAGATAATCCGCAGGCGCTTTTTTTCAAGTAGAAGAAAAATATTTCTTTAGATAATCCGCAGCGGTAGATTATCCGCGGATAGTATGGCGATGCTTTGACCGAAATTGGTAATTATTTTCTATGTATAGTAAAATCACAGTATTAATATTAGAATCGGCATACTGTAAAACATTTCCTACTAAAAATCTATTGTTATGAATGAGAATTATGAAACATACTTTGACGGTCATTTTTCGATTTAAATCACAATTGATACACAATTTTTAAGCTAGGCATTCTACCTGTAAGCCCTAAGAACTGTATTATGAAATGAATCAAAAATAAGAAAACGAACATTTCTTTCGGAACAAACAAAACAAAATGTATGGTAGCATGCAGAATACTTATCGCATATTTTGTAACATTGTAATTATTTAGTCAAGTGACATTATTATAAGAAAAACAAAATTGAACTGAGACATACCTTTTTACTGGAATAATATATATACAAACAATAAACCTTTTACTGGAATAATATATAGACAGCAAATATTGAATAAGTAATCAATACAGCCAATACTCAGCAAAATTTACGCTTAATATTTACAAGTAATTAAAAAAAGAAACTAAAAATTGGAATCATCTGAATCTGGAAAACCCAAAAGCAAATCCTCATTCAATTCCAAGGAGTTGTCAGAATCGTCGTTCAGTTCAGTGGTCGATTCAAAATTTTCTTCTAACAGTCCACATTTTTAAAATGCATTTTTTATAGTACAAACAGAGATTTCATCCCATGCAGTTTTTACCCAGTGGGTTACGCCTGCATACGATGCACGTCGCATTTTTCCACTCTTCGTATACTCATAAACGTCCTCTTCCATCCATTTTTCCCATGAGTTTCTTACCTTCGATTTGAAAGACTTGTTGATGCCAACATCCAGGGGTTGCAGTATTTTTGTTAGTCCTCCCGGTATCACTGAAAGGATTGCGCCTGATGTTTTGCAGGCCACTTTAACATCGTCTTTCAGATGAGTCTTCATAGAATCCAAAATCAATAGCGCACGAGGTTTAAATAGAGAAAACCCCCGTTTTTTCCAAACCGAATCGAGCCAGGAGATCATAATGTCCTGGTTCATCCAACCTTTCTCATTGCATCTTATTTCTATTCCACGGGGAAGATTTTCTTTAGGAATGGTTTTTAGTTTGAGGATAACCATCGGGGGCAATTTTTCTCCACTTGCAGAACAGGCTAATACTACAGTGAACGAATTTTTTTCATTTCCAGTAGTATTTATTGCAACGGACAAAGTCCCAGCAGTGTCGACAGTTCTGTTTGGGGGAGAATCAAAGCACACGGGAACTTCATCCATGTTAAATATTTCTGCAGAACTGAATTTCTTTTCTGCAATTACTTTTTTGGTGTAAAGTAAAAACTCATTCATCTTTTTTCATCTCCCAGTCAGTCGGCAGTTTCTGCAAAAGTAGTGCGATTTCGTACAGAAAGATTTTTTCTCTTCATGAACCGGTAGCACCACGTGGGGCCACCATCGAAACCTCTAATCTGCATTTCTTCGGCAATTAATTTAGCCTTAATTCTTATTCTAACTGTAGATACAGGATTCCCTTTACTTCTTTCTTCTGTAATCCAGCGATGTAACACATCTTCTAATTCAGGCCATTTTGGATGGCTAAACCGAAAACTTTTATATTTTTTGTTCCTCGCATTTTCTAACTTATCTTTAGATTTTCTCCATAAGCGAACGTTGGATTCATCGACTTGAAATAGTCATCCAGCTTCTCTATTTCCAAATTCTTCAGCTTTACTGATTACTTTCAGTTTAAAATCAGCTGAATAGCTAATGCGTTTTTTCGACATTTCTACAACTTTCGTATGAATCTTTTCAGCGATGATCGTCACGTACCTTAATATGATGTAGTGATGCCAATCTTTTTGACGAAATTTCCCCATTTCACAGACATTTTCATTTCATTTAGAGCGGAGAGACCAATCAGAAGTCGTTTCAGGAAGCTATGACGTATGACCCTCAAAGGTCCCTGTTTTTCCCCATCTTCAAGAAATCTACTGAACGACTGCAGTGGAATCTAGTGTCATGTAATTGATTAACAGACTTAAATCTTTTTCAGGGTCTAAATATACTGGAAAGAAAGAAATGAACTTTTATTTTGTTTTTATAAATAAAGTTTTTTATTGCATAATCTGAAGGCTTCAGGAAAAATTTCAGTAGATAGTACGCAGCGATGCATAATACGCACTGGATAAATTTTCATCTTTTTTAGTAGATAATCCGCGGATTATAAGCCGGAATTTACGGTAATATGAGTTTTCAAAGTTGGATAGCATATTACGAACAGTGTTGCTTACAACAAAATAAAGATGAAGACTGGAAATTTCAAAATATAGGAAAATTTCTTAAGGGGTCTGCCTTAACAACATACATAAATAACATAGCAAATTGTAATAATTGGCAAGAATTGATTGGAATACTGAGAGAAAAATATATTTCATGTACCGTCTTTACTTTCATGGATTTTACAAATTTAAAACTAGAAAAAATTTCGAATCTTATAACTTATTTTCATGAAAAATTAGAAATAGGTAGAAAATTGGGGCTACCTAATAATATAATATTAGGAGGATTGACCAATGGTCTTCCTAGTAATGTGAGAGCTCTTTTAACCCTGCAACCACCCAGTAGTGCCACCGAGTGGCTTAAGGTAGCGTCAAAATTAATTAAAATTCACGAACCGCCCCAACAGGCAAGCTTTACCTCCTCGCCCAATAATGCACAAAATCCTAGTTACTTTACACCCAAGCTTCGGAATTATAGACCCTACCATGCTCCTGTTTATAACCGACCAAATTGGCGTCAACCAATTCATAATTCAACCCAAGGGCGAACCCAAATAAATAATTGGCCCCGTTTTCGACCCCTATCTCAAAGTCCTCAAAGTTTACACCACCAAAATAATGTCAATTACCAAGAAAGCACCCTACCTAGAACTCCATGTAGAAAATGTGAGGGCTAGGGGTAAGTAATGCTTTCCATTGGAACTACACTTGTCCCTTTAAAAGTAACAACCAAATTGCGACAAACCCATACGCGATACCAATTATGACTCACCCGAATATGACTTCGAACACCACTATTTTAAATTCACAAAATAATGGTACTGAGACCTCGCGAGAAGAGAACTTATGACTATTTACTGTACCCGGGTACCTAAGGAAAAAATTAACTCAACCCAAAATTGACAATTTTAAATTTTTAAGTGTTCCCTGTGTCATAGACACTGGCTCTACACTCTCTGTCTTGCCGCAAAGTTTTGTTGGACGATTTAATTTAGAAGTACAGAGAGTCTCACCTTTAAATGTTACTCAGGCAGATGGACTGCTGATACTTGATACAGTGTGTTATGTTAATTTAGAAATTGGTGTGTAAAATTTTTTATAGTATATTCAAGCCTGCCATATGCCATATTGGGTTTACCAGAGTGTAAAAAGTTTTGTTTATATATTGATTGTGTGAATTTATGTGTTTTTCAAAATAATGTTAGATTACCTTTATACAATTATGATGCCTTACCTATTTCTCTACATTTAAATCAACCCAGTTCTTCAACCGATAGCAAAGCCTCTGAGGAAAGCGTTCCCCCTCAGACTGTTTATAAAGCTATCAATCCAAAATTAGAGGAATTATTAAATAAATATGAGAAAATCTTTGCAAAAAATAAATATGATATTGGTCGTATTAATGTAGAACCTCAGCGTATAAATTTAACTTCTGACCTACCTGTTTGCCTCAGGCCTTGTCGAACCTCTCCTAAAGAGGAAGGCGAAATTAATTCTCAGATTGAACAATTATTAAGAGCTGGTTTAATTAAGGAAAGCAATAGTCCCTATGCTGCACCCGTCACTTTAGCGTATAAACGCGACGAGGGTACCAAAACTAGACTGTGTGTGGATTATCGTAAATTAAATAATATAGTAAAAAATGATGCCGAGCCTTTGCCACGTATTGACAGCTTATTAGATAAACTAAGTGGGGCGAAAATATTCTCAACTCTTGATTTGGCGTCTGGATTTTGGCATGAGCCCATCCACCCTCAAGATACTGAAAAACTAGCCTTTGTAACTAATACAGGTCTCTATACGTTCCAGGTCTTGCCATTTGGCATTAAGACAGGGCCTGCTATATTTAACAGAGTCATGAGAAGAATATTAAATAAAAATAAAATTAAATTTGCCTATAATTATTTTGATGACATAATGGTTTTTTCTTCTTCTATGGAAGAACATATGCAGCATTTAGAAACTATTTTCCAAATTTGTTTGCAGGAAAATATTAAATTGAAATTATCTAAATGTAACTTTGCTAAGGACACTATAAAATTTTTGGGGTATGAGGTTAAACAAGGTCAAATTACTCCAGATAATGCTAATATTGAAATTATCAAAAATTTGAAGCCCCCTACTAACGTAAAGGAACTACAGAGGTTTCTTGGTTCTGTAAATGTTTATAACAGATTTATTGATCGGTATGCAAAATTAAGACGTCCTTTAAATGATTTGTTAAAGAAAAACGCTAAATGGGATTGGTCAACAAACTGTCAGAAAAGTTTTGAAACCTTAAAAAATATTTTGATATCTAAACCTGTGTTACAATTATACGACGTTAAATTACCTATCCATGTATGTATTGATGCATCAAATTGTTCAGTTGGAGCTGTGTTGAAGCAGCCGGATGCCTCAGGTATCTTGCACCCGATTGCATATCATTCGAGATCGCTTCGATCGTATGAAAAGAATTACACCATAACTGAATTAGAATGTTTGGCTATCGTCGATGCCGTTGATAAATTTTATCATTACCTTCACGGTCAAAAATTCGTCATTCATACTGACCACGCGGCATTGGTTTGGTTAAAAAATGTCAAAAATTTAAGAGGAAGATTATTCCGCTGGTCCCTTAAATTAAGTATATTTGACTATGAAATAAAGTACCTAAAGGGCTCAACAAATGTCGAAGCTGATATGTTATCAAGGATACCTCCTTCTCAACATCTCCAACTAATTCAACCTTCGGTTTTATTGTTAGATGCTGAAGAAATTAAAAATCAACAATTAGCAGAAAATATGCATGGTCCTAAATATAAAATCATTAATGATTTAATTACCATAAATAAGAAAGGATTAAAAAAAATAGTGGTGCCTATGAGCTTAAGAAAAACTTTAATGAAAAATGCACATGAAAATTTTGGCCATCCTGGTGTTCAAAAAATGTTAAGTATAATTTCACCTTCCTATTATTGGCCTCATATGACTCAAGATATTTCCAATTATGTGAAACATTGTTCGACTTGCCAATTTAACAAAAAACCTAAACAGAAGAAATTTGGTTTGTTACAGGCTGTACCTGCTACTGATAAACCCTTTGAATGTCTTTCTATTGATACTGTAGGAGGTTTCAACTATTACAATTCAACAAAAAAATATCTAGATCTAATAATTGACCATCCTACAAGATATGTTTGGGCCTTTCCTTCGAAAAGTGTCACTACTGAAACCTATGTAAACTGTCTAAAACAAATATTCAACATTCAAGTTCCTCAAAAGATACTTAGTGATAGAAATGCAGCTTTTACTGCTTCGCGTTTTAAAAAATTCCTCAAGAACTACAATACTAAACAACTATTAACTTCAGCTCATCATCCACAGACAAATGGAAAAGTAGAGAGGGTAAATCAATCCATAGTTACTAGATTAAAATGTAAAGTTAACTCTTCACCTTTTAAAATTCAGTGGACTAAGTTACTAGAGCAGGTTATTAGTGAATATAATAACACACCTCATTCAGTAACGAAGTTTACACCCATGTATTTAATGTTTGGAAAATTGCCATATGACTCACCTATTTCGGAAAATACCTATCCTCCTGTTGATGAAGCTCGAAAATTAGCAAAAGAAAGGACAATAGAATTTCATAATAAAAATAAAATTAGATATGACAATAAATTCATAGAAGCTAATTTCGAACCAGGAGATCTTGTAATTTATGAAGAATTTAACTACCCAAATACATGTAAATTATCTCTTACTTTTTCAGGTCCTTATTCAATTGTAAACAAATGTTCTTCAGTTACATTCGAAATTGATAAACCTAATTACCATACTAAGAAACCTACGGAAATAGTTCACTCTTCTAAATTAAGACCTTATTTCCCTCCTGACAAATTAAAGCTAGCCCACGAAGGTGATTAAATTTAATTAACAATAATTGATCTTTAAAAAAAAAAAAAAAATAGAAAAATAGAAAAAGAAAAAAAAAATGTATTCAAAATTTCTAAGTGTTGAATTTGGAACCCTGAATACTCGACATAAAGTCTATCACCTATCCTTTTTTCTTTTATGCTTCTACCAACCTTTCCTGTCACCCGCTTCTCTTAGTCATTGAAGAAGTCCCCAAGTCCGAGTGTGTGCGATGTAAGTAAAACTGCACCTTTTTTCTTTGTATATTTTATAGATATTATGCAAACAATAAATGAAGCTAGACTTAGACTAGGCTGGGACTTCCTCTCAATAATCCCCAGTTTTTCCCAACTGTCTATTGAGTCATTTCTTCCCCTTTTTTGGAAGCTATGAGGCAATGGCCAAGTTTTCTCTTTCGTAGTTGACAATTGTCTTCCTTTTTCGGGATCATGTGAACCCATTTTTGTTGTCATACTATGGAGAGTTTAAAGTTTGGGCAAACTTAAAATGCCTACAAGTGGTATTTACTATACCCCATACCTGTGTGACGGTACTGCTGTTTCACAGCTATGGTTTTCGAAATTTTCTACACACTACGCACATTTTTACATTTTTTTTTTTACATTGCCTTTACATTAAATAAATTTACTCCATTTTGCCAACTGCATTTTGCCAACTATTTTGCCAAGTTATTTTCATTCCATTCACTTTATGCCATGCAAGCCAAAGCCATAAGTATTTGCCAAAGAAAATGAATGTCAGCCATGTTTATACCATTTTGTTTAATTATATTTCTATATTGCTGTACAGTTTTATTGTATCCCACCTAGGTTGTAAATATTACTTGTGATAATTTGAAAAAAATTGTGCGCACTCATTGTTTTATTTTTATTGTCGTACTATTGCATCATTATGTTTTGTCAAATTTTAGAAACTGCATCCTGCCCCTCAAGTATTGTACAACATAACTCCAGAATTCTAGCCAGAAAAATTTAAGGCGTCTAAACTTGAAAATTAGATTAGTTCGCAGTTTTAAGATTAGGTTGCAAGGACGTCTGACTCGCAAGTGAGAGACTGGCCACCTCAATGATATTGCTCGTCAGACTTCTTTTGCCGGGGGGGATATTGTAATGTATAAAAAGGTAATTTGGGTTTTACTAGTTTCGGTATTGTTCAAGCGGGTACTTTCACTGTAAGTTTTACTTTCCTGTCATACTTGCCACGCGCACTCTGGAGCTATGTTTTATATATTTTGTTATTTGCCAGACATCAGGCCGTCGATTCCGAGTTCTTTAGATGTACACGTGTCCCCCACGCGCGCTCTGGAGCTATGTTTTATTTATTTTGTTATTTGCCAGACATCAGGCCGTCGATTCTGAGTTCTTTAGATGTATACGTGTCCCCACGCCTTTGTAGCCCCGGATGCGGGTCATGTTGGGAAATGTGTGTGGTTCGATCAGAGATAAGAGAGAGGAGGAGTTGTGTCTTCGCAGACCACGTGGTGTGGTAAGCGTAAATACTCCCGCACATCAAAAATCGAGGGACTTCTGCCACTAGAACTGCTTAATGAGTCCACGCTGATTCTTGTACCCGTCTCCCCTCCCCTCTTCTCATTCTAAATTGTAACTTAAATGTAATGTTCAATAAACCATATTACCTGCCTTAACTCTGAAACTTTACTTGAAATATCTGACGTCTCATATATATATATATATATATATATATATATATATATATATATATATATATATATATATATATATATATATATATATATATATATATATACTAGCTGAATATATATATATATATATATATATAGCTATATATATATATATATATATATATATATATATACTAGCTGAAGTACCCGTTCTTCGCACGGGAATGAATGGACTTTTTGATATTACGATTTATGGTGATTACTATTCATTGTAATAAAGAGATATAGCAAAATGGATATCGCATTATATTGTGTTCAATAACCATGCATACCGAATTTCAAGGCAATCGTTTGTACGGCGCAGAAGGCCATGCGGCGTAGCGCAATCTAGTGGCGAGTTTTAGCAAAACGGATACGGCGAAAATATTCTTCGCATTCAGATATGGATGAATACGAAATTTCAGCATGATCGGCTAGACAGCCCTGAAGTTCATGTGTTGACGCGACATCTAACGCGAAACTCTTCCCCGTGTACAAATATCTATGTATACCTATTTTCATAGCGATCAGTTGCAAAGTCAAGAAGTGATACACTGCAGCGCCATCTAGTGGTTAATTAAAGTACTGATTTGCTACAATGCCGTCAAGTGGCGAGTTATAGCAAAATGGATAACGCCAAAATATTCTCATTGTTCAAATAGTACGTATACTGATTTTCATAGCGACCGTTTGAATGGTCAAGAATTTCGCCTGCTGCAGCGTCATCTAGTGGCGAGTTAAAATAATAATGCATTGCAGTGCCATCTAGTGGTGAGTAACATCAAAAGGAACACAGTTAGAATATATTCTTCGTGCTGAAATGTGTAAGTATAAGAAATTTTATGCCGATCAGTCGAACGGTATAGAAGTTGATGTGTTGCAGCGCCATTTAGCGGCAAGTTACAGCAAAATGGATACTGAAAAATATTCTCCGTGCTCTAATATCCGCGTGTACCAAATTTCATCGGAATTGGTTGGACGATATTCGCATAGTAAACGGCTAAACGGAATAGAATTAGACGTTCTGCTGCGTCACCTGGTGGCAAGTTAGAGGAAAACGGATAGCATAAAAAGCTTCTCCATGATAAAAGACTTAGGTGAACCAAATTTCATGGTGCAACGGTGCTCAACGGTGCTGGAGTTTTTCAACCTCATACACACATACCAACATTCATTTTTATCTATAACCAGTGTCATTATATATCCCAGTCTCAAATAAAATCCAGTTTCAAATCTAAGCCTCGCCAAAGTGCCAACATACGCCATTTTGCAAGCGTTTTTTCAGGAAATCATTCGAAGCATTGACTTAGCAGCAATCAATATGGGAAATGGTTCGACCGCGAAAAAGGAAAGCAAGCCTTATTTGTAAAGTGGAATCCTTTAATACAGCCGAATTTTTTTAAATTATCAACTATAACGTGTTTTATTCATCGTTACTCCGATGTACTAAATGAGAAGATTTCAATTTTCTGAAATTTGGCGGAATTCCCCCAACTTAAAACAATGTACTCATTTGGCGAGAATTTTGGAGATAGATCGCTTGAAATCCCCTAACAACTGCAATATTTCTTCACGGATCATTAAAATTTAATGCTGTATTCTAATAAAACCTTTGCTCTTGTTTTCAAAAATCTATTTCCTTAAGCTCTCAATAAATTGCGCCAAGCCGAAATCTGTGCAAACCGCTAGAACTCACTTTCTCAAAATCGGCATTTGAGCCATTTTATTTTTTCGCCAAACTAAAAAAATTTACCTATTAGCCTCGGAAATCTTCAATTCTTATTGTTTTGCGTATAAAACACTTCATTCCTGCTCCGATTTCCCATGCACACGATATTATAATTTAAAAAAAAAAATAACCTTAAGAATATAAACTAACAAAAAAAAATCATTATTCTTTTATTTTTACTTTGAGAATTTAAAACATTTTATTCGGCAAAATCGCCACACATGGCAACCACGATCCTTATTTCACACTTTTTTCACTACAGGTGTTACAATTACGGAAAGCTTTTTGCGTGGAGAGCATAAAAAATCTCTTAAATTCCGGGAACGGGTGGACTTTCAAAGTTTTAAAGTGGACTACGATTTATTCTATATTATTTTACATATCTGTGCTAAATTCCAATTAATTTCATACCGATAGGTCCATTTTTTTGGATTTGTATACGAATCAAATCCACAAACAAACAAACAGAATTTCATTTTTATTTATAAGATGGCTACTGCTTTGGCTCGTCGGAGCCATATGAGTCTTAAAGTCTTTTCCCTTTAAAAATCCGCCAGACATGATTTTTCCTGGTGGACGTTGACTCCGCCTTGTCTAAATTACTATGGCCAATGAAGCCTATTAATGCCCCCTGCTCCTGCCCAGTTAGTCACGTGTTATTACGTATCGCAGGGAATCTTTGTCTGCAACCTTCAATGCCTTATCCCTATTTAAATACAGCTGCATGCTGAACTTTACGCGCTTTTTGACTGTTTATTGCTCAACAGTTGCTTTTTGACTGCTTTGCTGATCAAGATATTGAATCATTTTAAATAAAAAATGCTTTAATTCTCAAAGTGCGTCTTTAATGACGGCCTGATTGCAAACTGCATGTTGGGGCTACCCCCATATCATATATATATATATATATAAGTTGCATTAGTCGTAAAATTTCTCGCTACGCCACTGAAGGGACAGAAAACAGTTTCCTAGTAAATTTAGGCGACTGTTTTCATAAAGTTGAGCTTAAAAAAAATATTGGAACTAATTGGGATAAAGTTAGCATAATAAGCTGGAATTACGCATAAGTTTCAAACAAACCAAAGCAATTTTTGAATTACTATGGCATTCCAGGAACCATTTTTAGTAAAACTGGTAATTTCAACAAAATTCGAGACTCACAGTAATCCTGTTATAAAAGTACGTAGCCGAACTAGCCTGTGAAGACACATTCTAATTTTTTGATTCTGAGCACCGACTCAGTTTTATTAAATCGTGGTTGTAAATTTACATCATTTTTGTTCGGTATTCACAAAGAACATCAATGACCACAATTCATACAGCAGGACGCTTTAAAGCACTGCATCCACAACAAGGCCAGTTTCATAAAACAAACAGCAAGTGAAATTATGGAAACTTATTCGAGATGTTCGCCAAGCGTGCCCCTCGCTCCCTCCACCCCAAAGAAAAAATCTTATTTTGTTCCACGCGCCCGAAATCAATATATTGAAACTTTGCTTTAAAGAAAAGGGGGGCGGAGGAAACTTTAAAGCCTTTATTTATTTTTTTTTTTTAATAATAAAGTGGTGACAAAACTTTCCACATTCTCTTACGGTTGGGGACGGAGGGGGGAATGGGGAGGCTGGTCTCAGAGAAATCGAAATTGGTTTTTGATAGCGCGAGGGGAAGCGAATAATAAAAAACGGGGGAGCTATTTCCTTCACTATCTTTTGAGAATATTTAAAGAAATGCCTTCCAAGTGGCCTATGTCGAATTCCGCCAACAAAAAGATAGCAGGACTTTCTTCTTTATTATTTCGAGCCTCTCCTTCGATTATTTTTATTTTTATTCTCCGATATAATATCGATAAAGAAAATCGAGAAGGGTTGGTGGAGTGTGGGGGTGGGGGGCTTAAATGCGTAGGGTCATTTATGTTCCAAAAAAAAATGTCCGCTGATAGTGGTTTATTCCTCCCCCCTCCCCTCCCCTTGAATAACCGGGAATATTGAACGATAGCGCTCGGAATGCGGCAAGTTCTGAAGAAGAAAAAGTGTAGCAACAGAGTGGTGTGATTCAAGTGAGAGTCGTTGAGTCACATGAAAAAGGAATAAAATTTCGATTTGCTGATTTCGGAAAAAAATAAATAATAAAAAGATCGGGAATTGCCTCTACTTCACAATGCCCCAAAAATGCTGATTGAGATATGGTAAAAAAGTGCGTCCAGAATGAAAGAAGAGAGAGAAACCAGGTGGAGTATTTGACTCTTATCTTGGGGATTTTTTTTTTGCGGGCGATTTTTGATTTTTATTCATATCGTTGCAGAAAACTCTTCAGTTTTCGGATTCGTAGCTTAAAAGTCCAGTGCATATGTAAAGTTCTAGTAATCAGTCCACTTGTCACAGCGAAACACATATTGGTTCTAGAAATTCGATGACCCATCTTCAATACACAATTCACAGAAATTAACAACCAATAACTGCCTTTTTAACCCTTTCAGGCGCAACCCTTTCCCAATGCTGATGCCACAGATCAGTCTCTAGATCTGTGGCACGCGATGAACGTTTCGATCATCCGCCATCTTGCTGGTAGTTAAGTCGAGCGATGGCAACGGCTGCCCTTTTTTCAGCATTGGGCAATCTATCCAGCTGTTCTCACATTCTTCCATTTTTCAGCAGATGTCAGTGCTGTTAAAAATAATCGTAACAATTCTTTTTACGGGAAATGACGTGCTAAAAAGTAAAGGATTCTAGTGTCACTATGCCACCCGCAACTATTTTTATAGAAATCAAATCTATTCTTCGTGACTGGCAACAGCCAAAACGTAAGAGTTTGGTGTTAACACTGCGCGTGAAACGGTTAACAGTTATCATAGAAGCGTTCTAAGATGTGTTTCGCATTCGATAAAATCATTTTAGTCTAAAAATTCAGTGGAAATTCTCGAGCACAATTTCTCAGCATGCAACAATGAAGAATTCACAAACAGGCTTCTCAAAACAAGGCAAAAAGTGTCGCTTATAATACCTCAATAGAAACCAGCAGAGCACTTACGCTCACAGTTAACGTATTCACAGCAAGACTCGCAACTGAACTGATGGGACGTGACCTGCCCTTTTCAGGTAGTCCCTCCGAAATTTCTTGCAATTTCACGAGATTTGATTTCAAGAATAACCCCAATCTGTCGCGAACTTTTATTGAGCAAAACTAATGTTATGGTGTAACACTTTTGCCAGAAAGCAGACATTACAGGCCCTATTAGTAAAAACGCGCCAAATGTCGCCAAGCTTAGCAACTTTTTTGGCAAAATATCGTTAAATTTAACGCCAAAAATAAGTACTCAGAACCGAAGTCTACTATGCGATATGACCAATACTTCGGAAGAAATAGTCAAACCGTGTATTAAACAATCGGGACACCCAAAAAACGTCCAATCTCGATTTCTAGTTAACCGATATTCATGAAACAAAATGAAAATTTGAATTATTTGAGGAGTGTAATATTGTTGCAGAATGCTCTGCTTGTTTCCTGGGTTCGTCGTTCTAAAGTCCAGTAGGTGTAGAAAGTTCTAGTAAAGAGTCCACTTGTCAGAATGGAACACGAACTTTATTACTTCTAGAACTTCGTCGAACAATCAGCTGTACAATATTCACAAGCATAATCCGACAGTAATGTGCTTTGAACAGTCCGCTTAGATCAGAAGCTTTCACAAATGCAGTATTTCTCACGCAAAATAAAACACTTCCACAGGCAAAAATTCAGCGGAAATATACGAGAGATGTCGAAAGCAGTCCCTCAAGACTCAGTAATAAGGAATTTGCACACAGCACTTTAAAACAAGGCTTCAAAAAGCAAGCAAACTATAGCACCATCCACAGAGCAAAGCAGCGTACTCATCGGTAGCTCGATAGCACACTGAACTGGGGGGTCTGTCATACCTGTATTTATAGGTGACGCAGAAGCTTACAAGGAGCTTCTAGAAGAATGTATCCCTCGAAGATTCCACATAAAGGCGGGCCTTTTGATTACGTCATAGAAGAGAAATATTAGGCTATTACGCAAGTTAATGCAGAAAAACTAACTTTACACGGCCCATTGGGAAAATCGCGCCAAATGACCAAAATGTCGCCAACCTTGGCGACTTTTGGAGAAATATCGACAAATTTGGCGCCAAAAATAAGTCTCCAAAAGTGAAGTTACCGAAGGTCTGGGACCAATATTTCTCGAGATTTTTAGAAACACTATATTAATCAATGGGGAAACCCAAACCTCCGTATCTCCGGTTCTAGTTGACCAATTTTGATGCAGCAAAATCAAAATTTAACTATTCGACGCGTAGAATATGAATTTTAAGCTGTTTTAAATCCCAGAACAGCTGGTTGCCCAAAAAATTCGAAACAACGTAGAGATGGTCTAGCATTTTTCCCCCCTCATAAAATCATTCTTTTTAGAACAGTGAGAGTAAAATACAAACTGAACTAAGATAAGTAACACATATTTTCGGCACAGTAATTACAAAATAAAGATTTGTTTCTAATTTTCTTAGGCACTTACACATATGATAAAACAAGAACATCGCAATAGAATGGGGGCACTATCAAAAATTATGGAATTCAAGGAATTACAGTTCTAAATAATAAGTAATACGAGTTGTTTTTTTTTTTCCCCTGCACATCCATTCAGTTAGAATAAGTAATTGTTTGCCAGGCGAGGACAGCTCAAGTCACCTAAAGCACCGTTTAGTTGCACACTTCCTTCCTGGAGATTCCCGCCACTATTTGGATCCCCCTCAAGAATGGGAGACTTATGAATGCTGGTACCTCTTGGAAAATATTAACGACTGCCGGGGACTGACGTGAGGCTTTTAGAACCACGGATTTTAAATCCGTGGTTCCGTAAGTACAAGGTGGTCTTCAGCCATTACCTCGGAATCAAACCCGCAAACATCCAGTTATCAGTCCACCGCCTTAACCGCACATTGCTATACAAAAGAATGCTTTTTTTTCTATGTATTTTGCCTACTCTCAAAGTCTGACCCATGAATTCAGAAACATCCTGTAGAAATCGACGCATCGCTAAGTCTAAAAATCAATCCTATGTACAAGTACTATGATTTACGCTAGCAATGATGTAGTACAGTTTGTTGTGACAGTAGAATTAATTTCCTGGCACAATTTCTTCGTTTCTGCCCTGGTCATAAATTATACATTACAGAAAATATAAGCGTTCATTAAATTATAGGGGTAAATGAGCTCTGCACTGCAGTTGTTTCAGACTTGTAAGAGTAAAGTTTTCAACAAATGAAATTGAGCGGGACAGCGGCTTAAATCCCCTAAATCCGAAGAGTAATGGTTAAAATTAAGAGTTTTATTAGTGTAAAAGATGCAATAACTAGAATTTCTTTTAATTGCCAGAAGTTTAGCTCTTTCGATAAAGTGTCAGATCGCTGTCTTATTTCTCTGGGGGTGAGACACTATTTTTCAGACCATGAAGGAAAAGAGCGGGAGGGGAGGATCGAAAGAAGACCCGTTCAAAAGAGCAATTTAAAGTCATTAATCGGGTTTTTGTTTTCTTTTAAAGCACGCAGAAAGAAGTTCCATTAGCGCGGTTAGTACACCCCCCAACCAACCACTCCCTTCCCTGCTTCTAAGACTAGCATGCATATACTTCGGAAAATCCAGATTTACCTCCTTATTACGAAAAATTGGGCACCGCTTGGGGATAATGCTCTCTCCTTTCAATTTTCGGAGCTCATAAAATACGTCCAGTTTTTTTTTTTTTTTTTTTTTTTTTCCCCTTGCCTGCCTTGCTCGTATCCGATTTACTTATACAACCCATTAAGGCCGATTTTAAAGGAAAAAGAAAATAAATAAATAATAACTAAGCAGAAGAGCAAGCTGGAGAGCTATCGAGGAGAAATTTGAGACAAACGATAAAAGTTTGAGGAGAGGGTGCTCGCAAACCCACTTTTGTACTTTTTGGAGGGGGGGGGGGGTTTCCTTTTCCCAAACTCAAGTTCGTTAAGTTATTAAAAGGCGTGTTTTTTTTTTTTTTTTTTTTAACGAATTAAACTCTACTTTTCGTTTCGAGGTGCGCCTTATGGGAGGCTGAAAGTTAAGACCATTTCTATCATAACATCGGGCAGCAATTAAATTTACTTTCGATTACGTCGTTCGAAACAATCAAGTCCGATGGGTTTTCGGCAGTGGCGTTATCTGGAACCCTTTAACCCTTTAACGCGCAGTGTTCCTGCTCTGGGGACACCAAACTCTGACGTTTTGACTGTTGCCAGTCACGAAGAATTGATATGATTTCTATAAACATAGTTGCGGGTGACACAGCTCCACGAGAATCCTTTACTTTTCAGCACGCCATTTCCCGTAAAAAAATTGTCACGATTATTTTTTAACAGCACTGACATCTGCTGAAAAATGGAAGAATGCGAGCACAGCTGGATAGATTGCCTAATGCTGAAAAAAGGGCAGCCGTTGCTACCGCTCGACTTAACTACCAGTAAGATGGCGGACGATCGAAACGTTCATCACGTGCCACAGATCTAGAGACCCTTTTATGACGACAGCTGGCTGTGCCCACAGCCAGTTGTTGTCAAAATCTTGCTGATAGTTAAGTCGAGCGATGGCAACGGCTGCCCTTTTTACAGCATTGGGAAAGGGTTGCGCCTCAAAGGGTTAAACGCGACGTAAGGTGACGCTTCACAGTAGGCACAAAGAAAGATACATTTTAGAGCACATTTTTGCTCAACATACAGGGTATCCCATAAATGTTGCGGCAAACTTCTAAAATTCAAAATCACATAGCAATTGGAGTGTTGGAGAAGTCATCTGTTTTGCATTTATATTTCCGTCTGTCATCTTTTCTGTTTCACACCTGTTTGACTGGCCTAACGTGAGGAGGAATAAAATTGACATATTACATATTATAATATAGCCTTATCAGATGCAATTAATAAACTTTCGAATGATTATAAAACCTTGCTAACTATATAATGTCTGAAAATGTAGGCTAGAAAAATTATTTTATTTATCCTTTTTAAATATTTTACTTTATTTGTTTTCAGAAAGAAAGGAATATGCAGCAATGATTCCATTGTTTCTTCTTGTACGGTAGATTCACGTTACAACGCGATTTGACTTGCAACGAATTGGATATTACGTGAGTTTTTCACGAGTATATGTCTTGGAGCTAAAACGAGCTCCACGCCAGCAGCACGACATTTTTCGCCAACAGTAAGTGCCAACATTCATTTATTCATTACTTAATGTGGGAAATGGTAATGTATCGTTGGGGAATGGTTTAAAACAGTTTAAAGCAGGTATGGGCAACCTTTTGAATGTTAGGATGTTGGCGAAGTCGCGAGCTGTATAATTGGGATTTATATTGGATATTGAATGAGAATGGTTTATGTGTGGTTTTAATATGCTCTGCGTGCCGGAGGTTGCCCATATGTGGTTTAAAGGGTGTTTATAAGTGTTTAAAATAATTGTGTATGAGTTTCAAAAAGTCATATTATATTATATATACATACACACTAGCTGCTACCCGCGACTTCGTCCGCGTCGGATTTAGAATTAGGTCCAGAGAGAAATGAAGCATGTGTGAATAACAAATATATTTGCACTATTGACACAAACGTGACTGTATTTAAATATTATCTACTTTTTACTTATTTTAAATGAAGTATAATACATGGTAGTATACTTCATTTAAAATAAGAGAGTATGCAGAGTTACTAAATTTAGATTTTTTTTCCCGCATTTGGCGAATAGAAACAATTACGACAACAATTGCCAACTATTTTGAGTGTTCTTGTAAAAGAAATATTTATATTATTTGCATGCATTTTAGCCAATGTTAATCAGGAATAGTGCAGTTTTCTATTAGTGAAAAAGTTTTAGAATCGGTTCTGTAGTTACAGAGATAGAGCGTAATGTATCAGAATTATTTTGAGTGTTCCTGTAAAAGAACTATCTATGCTACATGCATGAATTTTAGCCTATAATACTCAGGAATAGTGTAGCTTTCTATCACTGAAAAATGTTTTGGAATCGGTTCAGTAGTTACAGAGATACACATAGAGCGTGATGTATTGATGAGAATGATGATACCTTAGAAAGTCCTCCGCAGAGGGCATTCCCCATATAGGCCTAGGGCCCTAGTGCAGTCAATCGGCCTTAATCCACAAACAAACAAACAAACAATAATACTCAGGAATAGTGTAACTTTCAATCAGTGAAAAAAGCTCTAGAATCGATTCAGTAGCTACAAAATGCCCATAGAGCGCAATGTATTAGAATTATTTTGAGTGCCTTGTAAAAGAATTATTTATGCTAAATGCATGAAAGGTTGCCTGTATGTTAATCCAGGGTATACGCTATCTTTTATACTCGTCCAAATTTTCTCCAAGTCCATTCAGTCATTTTGGTGCGATTCAGTCACAAACACACAAACGTACACATTTATATTATTGGTAGGATTTGGAAATTTATGAACCTTAAGAAACACATTTGGACTTTTCTTTCTTATGCTTTTTAATATGACGTAAAACAAAACTAACTTAATTTCCATGCCATTTCATGTTTTTTTCAAATGCACGCGATTCTGCAAATAGAAGTTCTGGTTTATTTCAAAAGCATAAATCATTTTGTGAGGGCGAAACGAGGCAAGCATGACCACCTGAAAACGGTTTTTAATTAATAGTTTAAAAAGTAATTAAAATTTCAAAATTCTGACCCTCAGGGGCGCATTACCAAAGTCATAGGCTTATATGTTCATATTTTCAAAGCTCTGCGCTCTGTAGATTTTTCTGGAGAACATTCATTTTTATTATTACAGATAGATAGATTTGACGTAAAACTGGCATAATTTCCGTGGTATTTCATGCTTTTCGAATGCATGCGACTCTTCATTGAAGTAATAGCATTTCTGTTAGCTCAAAACATGAATCATTTTATACGGGCTAAATTCGCCAAGCATAGCAACGTAAAAAGGGTTTTTAATTAATAATTAAAAGAGTGATTAAAAATCTAAAATTTTAAGTAGCCTATAGCCATCTCCATGGTCCCTATCTATCTCTACACCAAAATTCATCATAATCGATTAAGCGGTGTAGGCGTGAAAACGTAACAAACAAACTCACGTTCGCATTTATAATATTAGTTACGATGTATATATCCCCTACCTCAAAATGTGCGCAATTTTCACTTACGCGAGGGACCATTGAACGCGCATTCCCTCGCGTAAATCCAAACTCTACTGCACATTTGGGCAACCACCGGCCCGGGGCTGGATGTGGCCCGCCCCGTCTTTTTTATTCGGCCTGCCAAACATACCAAACCCCCCATTATTTGAAATTCATGCAAACCATTAAAAATTCCCTATAAATCCCAATTATACAGCCTGCAAGTTGGCTAACATCCTAAAGTTTGGCTCGCGACTTGGCCAACATCTTAAAGTTTGGGCTGCAACTTTCTAAAGCCCATTCCTGCTCTACTGTATTCCGAAAATTATTAGAGACGGACAGTCTTCTGAAAGTCTGCTATCTTTTTAACAAATTATATTCATTTGTTGTATTTATTCTAATTTCGTCTTCTGAAACTGCCTTTTTGATTTAACTCTTGAAAAGCATGATTTAAACTAGAGAGTTTTTTTTAAGGGCTTTCCCCCCCCCCCATAACTGATCTGATCAATAGAATTTGAAATTTCTATTTTCAGAAAACAGAAATATCTTAGTACAGTAATACACATCTTAGCATGTTTAGAATTTTGATATTTTATGCTTGAGAATAAGATAAAGACTTATTGGCAAAAATAGGTAAAGTTTGTTTTTAATAAATTTCGTTTCCGAAATCGCATCTATGTAAACCAATCCACATATTTGGAAAAACCAGCATTATCGAAAGTTTAGTTTTCTACACGTACAACGAAGAAGAAATTTTTTCATTTTAGAACAGCCTGGAGGGATTGTTCCTACCCCTCCCCCCCCCGCCCCTCAACCGGGAAAAAAAAATCAAGAAAATATTTCATACACTACTTCTTCTAAATGGATTTCGGTCTCGTCCGTACTTTAAAAAAAAAAAAAATGAAGCCCGGGGGATGCTTGGGGGCGTAGTTGATCTCTTCAACACGTGATTCATTCGTAATTTTAGAGAAACTGGAGACTGTTGAGTCCACGCTAGATTTTTTTCTTTTCGTCAGAAAATGATCTCAGCACTCTAATCCCGAATATTATTCCCCCTCCCATTTTCCCGGTTTTCCATTTTTTTAAGGAGGAACTTTCGGAAATCTCTTCAGTGTTGCCATTCGACACGTTTCCTGAATATACACCTCCTATCCATCCCCCCCCCTTTCCTCATCAATGGACAGCCGCACTTTAAAAACGCAAGAAACAAGTTGTTACTGCTGTAGTTGGTTTATTTCCATAAGAATAACATGGTGAAGACAGTAGCTCGATCGTGTTAGAACGGACTTTAATCTTCGTCATCTTTGGAGAAGGAGGGGGTGGGGGCGTTTGCTAAAATTCTGTGTTACAAGATTTTTCGAATTTTTAATTCTAAATGTGAGAGAATCAAATAAATGACACAATAATTTAACTCTGTGAGGTAAAAGGAATTCTGTAAGAATTAAAGAATATTGATTTATGAAATTCTTCCGTTAAAATTTGTTAAGATAAAATTATATAAAATCAGATTTAAAATATAGAAATGTTCGATTGTACCGTAAAACTGGAAATAAATAACTGAAGAAGTAAGTCTTAGCACGTTATACTGAATAATTTTGAAGTGACAAAGTTATCATTTTTCTGGTAAAATATGAATAAAGAGAAATGTTTTTTAAGCATAAGTTGTAACCTACTTTATAATTTTAATTTATTCGTGAAAACTTTAATTTAGCCTTTCTAATGCTTTGAAACATACAGACAGTTTTCTTTGAAAGTAGTAGACTATGTCAAAAGTCGCCAAGCTTGGCCACTTTTGGCAATACTCCCCATATTTGGGAAGAAACTGCCAAACTCCACTTTTATTTAGTGAAAATATTAATTAGTTTATTTTTAACTTAATTCAAAAATAAAAGGAGGTTCTCAATCTACCGGACTATTTTTTAATTATATATACAGGGTGTCCCAAAACAGTAGCTCTACACTCTAATTCTTGATTTATTAGAGATAAGTGGACAATGTCAATTGAAAAAATGCTCAAAATAAGGTAGGAAAAAAGGACAAGGTTAGAAAAAATTCCTCGTTATCTTCAAAATGTTACACATTTTAAATATGACCTCCTTGTGTATAAGACCTCAATACAAAAAAATTCCAGTTAGTAAAATTTGCCTCATGCGCTAATGAGTTGAAGTACAGAATTTGAAAATTACATCCTCAAAAGCGTCAGATATATGAAGGTAAATATATTCTGACTTAAACCACTTTTCAATGGCTTAGAAGGAAAACAATCACGTCAGATTGTCTGGTCTCAGGGCTCGTACAGAAATTACGAAACAAAGTTTTTTGCACGGTATTCATTCAAATTCATGCAGAATTTCAAACCCTGACCATGTTTAAAGAAATCCCCCGAGACGTTTTATGATGAAAGCTGTACACCACCTCATTCGTGTATGGGGTACATTTTACGAACCGATAATAGTTTTATTTTATTTAATTTTTTATTATTTTATTTATTTTTTGTACAGGGGTCTATACAAATTTAAAATGAGAAGCTTTTTAAAAATTAACGAGAGGAATTTTTTCCTACCTTATTTTGAAACTTTTTTCAATGGACACTGCCCACTATACATACAAATGTTCAGCATTAATTTTATACAATAGAACCGTTTTCGGTGATTCTTTTTTTAGTGGAAAAGCGATAGAGGCCGCATATTATTTTGGTCAAATTCTGATGAACAATGAGAAGATAACGGAACTCTGCAATTCTTAGGAACACATAATAACGATACTTAAAAGTTTTAGATGTAAATCATGAATAAAAGTTGTTGAAAATTATTTAGGCCTATAATTTGATTAATTTAGGCCTAATAAAAATTAATTAGCCAAACAATATGAACTGTGTGAAATTTCAGACAGTTCTGTAGACAGTTACATGTCTTTACAGAACTCATCAACTGATCGAAGAGAAGTTCAAGAAAATTAAATATAAGTGACATTGTTCTAATTAAATTTGCAAGAAAGCCAGAAGTGTTCCATTACATCGGTATCATTAGAAAGATTATTAAGGATGAAATGTTTGTGAACTACCTAAGGGAAAAAAACAGATTCTTTTGAATTCATATATCCAGAAAAAGAAGATAAGCATTGGACTGATATTGCTGAAATAGTGTCGAAATTGCCACTACCTAAAATTGGCAGAAAAACTATGCGATCTACAATTTTGAGTAATGATTTTTCTAAAAATCGTTACTCAAAATGATTTTGTGAAGATGACATTAAGTAATACTTCACAAATAAAAAAAATTATGAAAGAGCATTGGTATTAATATTTTGTAACTAGAGTTTCACATACATAATTTTTATTTATTTATTTATTTAGCATCAAATTTATTTATTTTTTATATTTGTCCCATTAGACCCCATGCATGGGGGCTAATGGGACAATGATATAATTTCAGAAATGAATTTATTATTATTAATAGGTCTTTAAAAACACATTAAGCATTTTTTGGTAATCGCATGTGCACGCTTTAATTTAGTAAGATTTTTAAAAATACCTGCATATTTCACTGAAATGCAGTTTAAAGTGCCATATTAACCCCCGGTCTACCCTATTTTTCTTTCCTTTTCTTTTTCTCTCTTACTTTTTCATTTTTTTTTTCTTTTTAAATCCCATTTGTCTTAAACTACTTTCAATTCCAGTATCATAACTAGAAAAAAAAATCATTTAAAAAATTCATTAAGTATTTATACGTAGTTTGATAATCTATAACTTACACCATTAAAATAATTTGCAATGCTTAATGTCGACTACGATTTAAAAAATGGCGACCCTAGGAATTCAGCCCTGAAGAGTCTACTGCAGATGAATTACGCATTAATAATCAAACAGCATCTGATGGTCCTCTGGAATACAGTTCCTTATCTCCCCCTCTGATTAGGATGCTTATTTCGCCATTAAAAGGAAATCTTAACGATTTGTCTGGTCATCTATTAAGAATTATTAGATTGACGTTTGGAAAAAACGAACACACATACACGCTCCCGTTCACATGAGGAGGAGGGGAACAATTACACCAGGAAATAATTCGATTGGGGATGGGATTTTTCTTTTCTTTTTTAATCTCCACTAGCATTCTTTTAGAGGAAGGGAGGAAGGAGAATGTAAAGTAACGCTAAGCAGGCGTTCCGGTTTTTTCTGATATCCGATCATAAGATGAAACATGTTATGAAGAGAGAGAGATTATATATATTTTGGCAGCTAAATATATTTTTTTCTTCTTTTCTCCAAATTTTCTTAAAGTTTATGATTAATTACACACGTGTACACTTCCAGTTTCATTTTAAATTTGCTCTCTTTTCAATCCGAAATTCAAGTTAATTTTTTTTTGCTCTGACTAATGATTATTCTACTTCTCTTTTGTTATTTTTCTCGCACTGAAAAATCTTTTATCCTTAAGCATTTCCTATTCTTTTATCGTTGAGCGTGCAACCATTTTCACATCTATGGAACAACTTCATACAGTGCCCAACGCTGAAAAAGTGCACTCCTTGCCTTTTCTGACACAGCCGGCTGTGTCAGAAAAAGGACTTTATAGCAAGCAATGGGATATTCGATCGACAGCCATCTTGCTGGTGGTTAACTCGAGAGATGGCAAAGGGTGTACTTTTTCGGCTTTGTGACCATTCAACCCTATTTTATGCGACTAGAAGTTGAAAGAGTGCAGATATCAAAATTGTGTTGCGAATAAACAAATAAAAAGAATATTTTTATACAGCCTATGTATTTACTAAATCTGTATGTTAAATTTGTATACAGCCGCCAGGGCCTTACATTCATTTATAGGGAAATCTTGCCCATATAGAAACATTCTAAGTAGAAAAAAATCGACATTGGAAAGACCAATATTCATCGAGAAAATCGTGTTCAAAGTTTTATGGCGCAGTGTAATAGGGACTGTATACAAATGGAGATGGGAACATGTCGCCCCATCGGAAGAAGGAGCTTTCAGAGTAAGTACAATCATGTCAAAAGTACTATTGAAGTAAAAAAAATATACAATACTTTTCTAATCCCGGATATCGAAAAAAAAAGGTATATTTTGTATAGCAATTAAGAGCACATAACACAAATTCATACAATTTTAATTGAGTAATTTGAAATAATAACATAAGTAATGCTTTCAAGTGGCATTTTCGAAACTAGAAAATACAGGTTTCTATTTATTTCTCTAAATGCTCTTTATGTACAGAAAATTTAGCATCTGGGGTCGTTCATATGTACAATATGAATAATAAAACAGAACACAACTTATAAAGTTAAATGGTGATCCTAAGTCTTAAGTAGATAGTTCAGAGCATCAAAAATTTACAACATACAAAAATTCATTTTTTTTTTCTTCATCTAACAAACGTGACAAAAGCCAGTATCTGCTGGCTGGATGTCCGGAGTTCAGACGGCTTTTTTGGATGCAGCGTGAAAACCGGTCAGTTCCTATAAAAAGACTTCCAACAAGGCATTTCATCTTAGGCGTGCGTGTGGTAGATATTCGACGTTTAACAACATCAAACACCTTCAACGGACCTTTGTTGTTGTAAACCATTCCGTAGCAGATATAATTCAGCCTTTCCCTACATTCATGGCGTCACAATCCGAAAGGGCGTGGCTCATGAGATACACACACACAGTCGATGGCGCTGATATTTTGGGCATACCCTTCTGCACCCGAAGAGTCATGTGACGAAAGGGATGTGACCATCATACTCCGAGATACCCAGACTACTGTCTGTCTACGGAAAGAATTCCCTCAAAAAACGAAACCCGGTGAAGTGTTGGAGTGAGTTCTTTGGTAGACAGACAGAAAGATGGTCACAATCACTGGATCAAATGCCCCCCCCCCTTTCTCCTCATTATGTGGCAGGTATTTCTTTTACAAATGAAAAGCAAGAAAACAGCTTACCAAGACTTAAGAAATGAATTAAATTAGTGGTAAGTATAGTTACCGCCATCTTAGGAAGGAGTTTCCGTTTAACAAACAAAAAAGGTCTGTTTAAGGTAGGTTTCACTGTAATACCGTTTAACCAAGCTATAACTTTACATTTAAAAAATTGTCTTTTAATGAAATTAACTCCTTCATTTTATGAATATATATATATATACACACACACACACACACACACACATACACACACCAGTTAATACGGCGTAAAACAATGAAAGGGGAAAGTCTGCAGAGAAACATGTCAGCCTTCGTACTGTGTTATCGGGAGCATTTGACGATTTCCAGGCGCCCTGGCGCTGTCGAGATAAGCCCCGGCCGGCCGGTATCGCCCCGTCTCTTTCGTTGACAGCCCTCATTATTTTATTCATCGTGTCATGTGCCGTCGATAGGAAGCGCGAAGACAGAAAAAATAATGACTGTGTATTCGAGGAGGGAGGAGGATGTTCGATCCCCAAAACTGGAGCTCGAATCATTGGGGCTGAAAGGCAGACGATGTTTCATTTGTCCGTCGAAAGTTCTTTTAGTTTCTGCGTGGTTTCTTTTTCCTGTCGTCGCATCGGTACGGAAGAACAGCTAACATGAATTTACCTCTCGGGTGCCCTTAAGAACGGAACGCTTATGAACGGGGCGCAGAAAGATTTTTTTTTTTTTGCAATAAGTAGTACTGCAAATATCAAATCGAAGTGCCAGCCCACCTTTCATCTGGACCAATCAACTTTGAGTAGTTCAGAAGTTGTCTCAAATCCAAGTTTGTTATTGTTGTGGAAAATTAGGGTTTAAACTTTACTAAATGTAATAATGTTTTGTTTTCATTTAATGCATACACACATACAGGTAGTCCCGAAAAGATGGTATCGGGCTTTAATTCTTGATCTCTATTAGAGATAAGTGGACACAGTAAAATATAAAAAATATTCAGAATAGGGTCCGAAATAAGACTCCGATAAGAAAACATTTCTCTCAACTTACAAAAAGTTACGCTTTTTTAAATTTGTATACGAACCCCGTACAAAAAAAATCCGATGAGTAAAATGTGTCCCATACACTCATGAGGTGGTGTACAAAATTTGAGAATTATATACTAAAAATGTCCGCGATATGAAGATAAATATATGCTGACTGAAACCACTTTTCAATGGCTCTCGAAAAGAAAAAATCTCGTTAAATAATCGCATTTCTGGGGTCATATAGAAGTTAGGAAATGAAGAGAAATGCAACTGCGTATATAAATTACTCTTTTTTCACCCTAGCAATAAACGTTTACATTCAAAATTAATCATGTATAACCCCTGATCATCTTCGTTTAAAGATATATCTGGGGCATTCTTTGATAAAAAGGCTGAAATTTCGTCCATCACCTCATTAGTGTATAGGGCATATTTTACTAACTGGGAAATTTTTTGTACAAGAGTCGTATACAAATTAAAAATTTTTAAAACGTTAGCGCTAGGAAATTTTTCTTAACGTAGCCTTTTTCCGACCTTATTTTGATATTTTGAACATCTTTTTCAATTTACATTGCTCACTTATCTCTAACGGATAAAGAATAAAATCCTATTACCACCTTTTTGGGACACCCTGTATATAGTGTATGTAATTTTTATAATCCACTCGGTGATATACTAGATATGCAATATGCTTTGACGAAGCTAAAAAATTAATACAGCAAAATCTGTCAAAACATTTTTCCTCAAAAGACGGGTGCGTTGAATAAAAGTTGCATTCAACGGACCAGATATTTATGGGAGCAGAATTCGTCTGTTAAACAAATTTCCTCTTAACAAAAAGTTCGATATCTTTTTTTAATCTTTACTTAGAAACATCTTGCTATTTAAACTGCCGAACGTGTATTAAACTGCTATGTATTTCCCACTGCCATTTTTCTGATGTCTAAAATGTTTTACACACAGACTCTGTAGATTAATTCTCAAGAACATCGATATTTTTGTCTTGAAACTTACTTTCCTCTATACTTAATTACTTTTCTGAAAGAGTAATTTAGTCAAGATGGCTTTATCTAGAAAAAAGTAATAGTAATGAAAATAAAATAAAGAGAGAAAAGCAATGTGGACTGAGTTTAGAAGTATCTAATAATAATATAGGATGTACGTGCCCCCAGATGGACATTTCGTGATTCACTATAAACCAGATCACCCAACTGTCTTTATCGATGTTCCCGAATAAGAAATACTTATTGATGGTGTCTTCTTCCAGATCATCTATTCCATCAATCCAAACTTTGATAAGCTCTTCCACTTCTATCTTTATGCTTCGCTATGTGTTTCCTCTGGCACTCATAACGGCATAATTGCTCCTCTAAAAACTACAAAATCGGTGCACCGCAAGAAACCACAGAAGTAATTCCAAGCTACAAAATGATACCCGTTTTAGGAACAGGTACATCACGTATTTATAGATAAGACGCCGGCAGCTATACTAACGGACCACGTACAAAAATAGGCGATTCATTACGTCGCCCCGAATAACGTACTACCGAACGGAGAGAGAGTCCCATTAAGGAATTTATTAATTTTTAATGCAGCCCCAAACCATAACACTGCTTGCCGCCGAGAGATGCAGCGGGAAGGGGCACATCTATCGTTTCCCATTAGAGTTTCGCTTTCGAGTCCATTTAGACAGGGAAACACATCTCTTGAAACCTCTTCTTGTATATATATAAGCACGTACGCCGCAGGGGTTTTATAAGGCACGATTCCAAGCAAACGAGTTTCTCAGTATCGATGGAAGATTCTAGAACTGTGGTTTTGAACTCCCGGCAGAGGATATTATTTTTAAAATGGTACTTCTGTGCATCATAACTTGCAATCTTCGAGAAAAGGATATGTTCGTTATTTAACCCTTTATGCCGGACGGGACTTTAAAGTCCCACCAATAAAATTACTAACTAGAACATAAATCTGTAATACAGGGTGATTGTAATTAGAGTCCCACTTTAAAACGATCAGAAACAGAAAACTACTGGACCAAATGTTATTAAACTTGGTAATTGTGTAAAGGTGGTCAGGGGATTTATTATCGGAGAAAAAAGAAGTTCAAAAATTCAACACCAGGGGCAAGGATGTATTTAGGGGGGGAGAGGTGTCCAGGGGTCCGAACCTTTTCCCCCACAAAATTTTGATTTTTGTTACTAAAATTATAATGATATAGTGTCCTTTTGAGAAAAATACTGCTTTTTTTACCGTTTGGACCTCCTCCGAAATTTTTGAACAAAAATCAAAATTTCGTGGGGGAGGAGGTTCGGACCCCTGGACCCCTCTTCCTCGCCATTAAATACGTCCTTGCCCCTGGTGCTGATTTTTAAAACTTTTTTTCCGCCGATAATAAATTCCCTGACTACCTTTTACACAATTACCAAGTTTGATAACATTTGGTGCAATAGCTTTCTGATCGTTTTAAGTCATCTGACATCTGCTGAAAAATGGAAGAATGCGAGAACAGCAGGATAGATTGCCCTTTTTTTCGGAATTGGGAAAGGGTTGCGCCTCAAAGGATTAAACGAGCACTCATATTACAAACATTTTCAAAACTTCCATGACCGTTACGACACTGCAGTCGTATGCGAATTCGCTAGAATCCTCAACGGGAAAGACTACGAACAGGCGTCGAGAAAAAAAAAAAATCGTACATTGGATACACTCTTTTTTCCCCGGGGAAAGGCGTCGAAATCCGACGCATTTTGTATGCGGATTCATGTCTGGCAGGGAAACCGACTGACTCGATAAGCCCCAACCAACCACCCAGCAGGGATGGGGAGGAGAAAAATGAAAGGAAAGCGCACTTCTCCAACCCGGTAATCCGAGAGAAGCAACGGCCGGCCGGGGAAATGCAAGAAGCCGAGAAGTGAGAAAAAGAGACCCAAAAAATGCGACGAAGACAAATGTAAAGGCCACCGATAGCCGATGTTTGGAAAGAAGTCGAGTGGTGTTTGCTGCTGCAGCCGGGTCATTTCTCTGATCCGCGGACGGAGGATTCTGCAGGGAGGGAGAAGTGGGAGAGTTTTCAAGCGCACTACCCCCCTGCAGGTGGACGAAAAGGAAACGATTTTTTTATATAGATCAAATATAGGAAAATGTGGCGAGGGTAGAAGCTTGTGACAGGGAAAGCATCCAACGACGTAGTTCCAACTCCTTCGCAGCTGAGCACATAAATAAACTCAGTATAGATTTAAGCTTCCTTAGTCGTGAAATGCACACAGACAAATAAACTACGACTGAAAAACTATGGTAGAACTTCTCAAACTCGTGCATTTCTTGAATCTACCGTACGTAACATAATTCAGTTATGCAACAGAAACTTACATTAGACTTTATTAATTCATGTTAAAAAAATTCTTTCTGTTGACTAAAATTCCTTAATAAATTAGTTTTGTTTTTTATATCTTACTTACTATTCGAGATTTATTTTTTTTTTTTGGGGGGGGAGATAGCTTTATTTCATTTTTCAAGATTTCAATTAAAATTTAAGAATTCAATTTAAGATTTTTATAACTCTTAAAGGATTTCAATAAATTGAAAATTTCTGTAATACAGACAGACTTGGTTAAGTCCCAGTGATAAAGGATTTGGGAAGTTCTACAGAATCATAAAATGCTTTATTAGACACAAAGCAATTTTTTATTCCCAAAAAGAAAAAGAAAAACTACTCTACGGTAGGAAAACAATTCCAGCGCACTTCTTGGCAAATATTCACTGGGAAATGCAACTGAAAATCTGCAACATTACGCTTTATTGTACGTTCTCCCCAGAAAATGACACTTTATTTCCCCCAGCTCATTGGGAAGTTATTATTGTGTTTCTCGCTATCCACCCCTTCTTCCTTTATTACAGTGATTATGTTTTACAGTTTGTCGCGCTCCGAAAATTGGGTAGGCGCTAAAAGAATGTTAATAAAATGTTCAGGAATGCGCTGCTTATCTGGCAGGACTGCACCTAACACACGCGTAGTGTGTCGCAAATTCCAACTTTTGTCTTTTATTTTTCTTCTTTTGCATTTACACAGGCAGGGGTGCAACATACAGTGCGTCGTTAGGTATTGCGCGCAAGGGCTGTAAGTGCCATTTTTACGGGCAAACTTGCCTCAGAATCTTTGGTGAAATCGTTTTTAAGACTTCGAATATCAGTGAGGTAAAGGCAGGATGGCAATGGCGAATAGCAAACGCATACGAAGGTGGAGGTGGTGACGTTTTAAACGTGTTATGCTACAGAAGCTCAATTCAGGGTTACGAAGATGGGCTGTGAGCAAGTAATTTTTGCAACGCCCACAGAGAAAAATTTATTCTGATTAACACAAATTTTGCACTGCTGTTTCTTAATTTAGACTGACATCTAATCGATTTTTAAAATTACAGCACCAAAATTATCATAATATCAGGTTAGCCCATAAACTTTGCTGGGTTCGGGACCAGATTTTCACAAAGATCGCCTAAATCAAGTAGAGTAGTGACTGGTACGGTTTTAAAAAAACTGCACATCAAAGTAAGTGATCAAACCAATGATCCATTGCCAGAAAGAGATATTAAAAATAGCCAAAGGACATGCTCTTTTTTTTTTTTTTATAAAGACTTGAGTTTGAATATATTTGAAATGTCTCATCCCACATCCAAAAATTTTATTTAACAACTAGCTGCGTGCCCGTTCTTCGCACGGTGGGGAAAGGAATATTTTCCTAAAATATGATCGTAACAAAATCTTTAAATAAAAAAAAATTTTAAAGTACAGATAATCCCTTCTGTTGAACCTATTGCGGGATATATTAACGCAGCGTAGGATTATAGTTTAGTTAGTTGTAAGACGACCGTTGAAAAATGATGAATAGAACACTTTTAATTTCAGTAAATATTTATTAACGTGCTATACTGTGCTTTAATCTATTATTAGCCTAACAAATCTAATACTACCTATTACTTATATTAATATTATCTTATCTTCGTTTCGCTTTTTAATGCTCAATTTAAAGAAACAGCTTAGATATTTCAAAAACAATGGTGGCTTTTCTACTCTTGGGTGATTCTTTGTAATTTATGATAAATATTTTTTTTTATAATGGTTGCCATTAAAATATCTCTCCATACATTTTTAAGCATAATTCTTGTCAGATTGGCATGTAGCACTGCAAAATATTTCATCTCGCCGTGGTGGAAAATATCAAAGCTGTTTCCAGTCTAAAGATTAAATCCTCCATGGTTCAGTCTCGTGAAAAAAAATTAAACAGTGCAATCTCGAGGAGCAATTTAGAATAGCTCAGATTGCAAATAGGACGGGTTAAACTGCGCTGAATAGTTTTATAATTTCACGCAATTTTTAATTTATGATGTCACGTTCTGACCCGGGTAGTTGAGTCTGGTTATTTCGCATAGTTGTTTTCAAAGGAAGTAATATTGAAACTTACAACATTGAAAAACTCTCACTTGCAACAGAGCTTTATCTTATATACAGTGGCGGCTCGTGACCTGCTTCAGTGGTGGGGCCCGAAAAAAATAGTGCAAGTTCAAATCGGGAAAATACATATACATTGAGCTGTGGCGGATCGTTACCCATTTCAGTGGAGGGGGGCTTTTTTTTAAGATCGGAAAGGTAAAACATATGAATCGCTTTTGTAAACAGTGTGAATACATAAAAACTTTCGAATAACAAGTTGTGAAAGGCGTATTGATTTCTCCTTTAAGTTTTCATTTAAAGACAGCAGATTTATTTTGTACAAAAAAAAAAACCTTTTCCTCCATTTTTCTTTCTCAAAAAGGTACAATATCAATTTTAAAAAAAATAATATCAAAAAAGTATGATTTTCTTGAATATAATATTAAATTCAACAATTCCATGTGTACATGTTGTAAAACAAACTGGTCCATAATGTTTCATCTCCAAATAGAAAACAATAAAAACGAAAAAAAAAAAAAAAAAACCAGAATTTTTTGCTTCACTTATTGAAAGTCATGGTGCTTTACTGTACCATTCTAGTTGAAATGATCGTGTCCTTTTGACATCTTTTTGTCTAAGGACAAAATTTTTGGGTTGCTAGGGTCCCAAGCGTTTTATTTCAAGCTTTTCTGCTATTTTTAATCTGCTGAAAGGAACTTGTAATAAACTGTCAACAGAATTCATCGTTAAATATATTTATAATGTGGCAAAATATTTTAATCTAGACCATTCTCACTCAATTGATACTTTCACTATATTTGAAACCGAAAAAATAGTGAAATTTAGTCTGTTTTAAATGAGATAAATAAAAATTCCTAATTCTTTAAGATGATTGATTAGCTGCAAGAACAAAAATCACAATCAGCAGCTTTTTTCGACCAAAAGAACAAAACTCGCCAAATACAGCTGTTTCCATGGAAACACCTTTATTTCTCCTATCGGGCCAATGCTAAGGGGCCCTAAATTGGTGCTAAATTAACTGTGTTTTCGCATTCTTTTTTGTGATAACCAGCCAAATATGTTCATCTTTTGAGAAATGATCAATGGTACTACTGCTGTGCTTGGCGCAAATATATTAGGGCTCCATTTCTCGGGCCCGAGAGTGCTTCAATGGGGAATACATTGGAGATGCCGCGGCGCGGCCGTAGGATTTGAATGATGGCTCGCTTTACATAATTGGATTAAGGGACAAAGCTGGTGTAAAAAATGTTCCTTTAAATATTCCTTTTATCCATCTTAAATCAAAATAGAATAAAAATACACGCAGACACCTTTATTAAAGTAAACTGATTTTAAAAGAATACAAATTTTGCATTACAATTTTAAAAAAAAACTTTTGAAATATCAGGTGGGGCCAGGCCCCTCTGGCCCCTAAAGACGAGCCGCCACTGCTTATAATATATATATACACCACTAAAAGTCGCCAAAACGTGGCGACATTTTGCGCAGGTTTTTTAAATACATACGACGGCCGTCGTCAAACAGATAGCGAATACTATGTATTATGTTACTAAGTATTTGCCACCTTGTGGCGACTTTTCAATTTCCCACAATTTGAAAAATGCAAGTTTCCTTTCGTTATTATGGTTGCTGAAAAATCGTAGTTTTAAAAAATCGACAAGGGTAACTCATGCATTAAACAAAATACTTTCGTATTTTTATAATAGTAAATTTTTAAATCAAAGCCTTTTAACCTAATTAGACTTCTAACTCTTTATAAACTCATTACGTCAAAATGACGTCATTTTCACTGGCGATATCTAACATGAATCAGTGTAAGAAAACTCACGTTATTTTACTTTCCTACAGCATATGATAATCTAAGAGTTTATTATTTCGCTCGTGGTGTAATATTTTGTTAAAGCTTGGTAACCTAATTAAGATTTCTAATGCATTAGATTGACAGCTGAATGTAGGCTCAAACTCAGGAATGTCCTACTTCGTCCATTTACCATGTTCAATGCCTTATCCACTCGGCCATGGTGAAGTCTAGCAGAGATTAAAAGCTACAGTCTTCATTTAAAAAATTATTTTAAACACCTTATTGATTTAATTTTGTGTCATACCTTTTCAATATGAATATTAGGGGCACATTTGGACTATCCGCTTGTGCCCCCTAAACAGTGTCCAAATGTGCCCCATAGTCACATGTTTAGAATTTTGTAAAGCCTAGCTTAGCAATTTTTTTTTTTTTTTTTTTTTTTTTTTTTTTTTTTTTTTACAAATATGATTAATAAATCATTATGCTCACCAAACAAGCTATTTAGTTTTATATAATTAATTTTCAATGCAATATGAATATGTATAATTAGGATTGAAACAAATCCAGTAGAACCTACTTTTAAGTTTCAAAACTGCTTGATTGACATAAATGGGAAAATTTCACTACTAATTTCCATGCTTCAAATTTTCCTGGAAAATGGATCATAGTGTTCCAAACTAAATATAATTATTTCATAATTTTCATATTTTTTTAAGTTAGGGAAAATTGAGTTGTCCATATGTGCCCCTGTCCAAATGTGCCTCCCTTCTCCCCTACAGATTAACCGACTCAAAGAATTGACTGGCCCTGAAGCTCTATTCTCCTCCGGTTGTTGGGGGAAATTGTCGGTTGTTAGCTGCCAACTGCGCAGACCCAGTTGCTTAATTATTGACTGAGCTAACAACTTCGGGAGGTCGTTTAGATAATCACAAGAACCCCTTCATGCTCCTCCTTAAGACTCCCACACAAGTGACTACAAGGCGGAGCAGAGTTACCAACCGACGATTTCCAAACAACCGGGGGAGAATAGAACTCCTAGTTTGTGTTTTAGCAGGACAAAGACCAACCATACAAATATTTTAGCATTAACAAAATTCGTCTAAGAGTGCTATGCCGCACTCTGGCAGACTTAGTACATTTGGTAAGTGTTAGGTAGATTATTGCCATAATTATCTTTCCAGGCTTCTTCTCAAACTTCAAAGGCGGGGCCATATTTAAATTTACTTATAGTCGGACATAACTGCTTTAGGAGACCTTGTTCAGAAGAGAAAAGGTGAATAAACTATATGAAATTATGATTTCAACAGAGAAATTCTAGGGGGAGCCCTATAGAACTTTTACTGCTCACTTCATGACGTTAACCTCTAAATAATGAGACAAGAGAAACTTTTTCTGTGCGGAATCATTTTATGCAGAGTTCGTACATGCACACAACAATATAACATGTGAAACCAAGTCTGTGTTTAATGGTTTTGCAAGTATAAACAAAGCACAAAAGGCAAACGCCATTATGCAACAAATACGCGATATTTTTATAAAATTCTCCCTGTTCCTGAGTCTTACTGTCTGGTACAAATTCAGTGTTCGGACTCGCGCATCTGAGATGATTTTTTTTTACTCTGGGTCATTAAGTAATCGCATGGAAGTCATAAAATCTTCATTTTCCCGCCTGTCGAAAAACACTGGCATTATTTTGGTTGCAGATGGTGGCAACAGCACAAATCGATTTGCTGTTATCGTCCTGCGTTGTGGAAAACGCTTTTTTCTTTCTCTATCACATTTATTGAAAAATGGTGCTCTAAAATATTCACCCCGGCGTGTGTTATCTTTTTTTAGAATTCTCTTTTTTCTCTCTCTCTCTCCCTAAAAGAGAAAGTTTTGTTCAACCGTCAATAAGCGTCAGCTGGTGCGAAATGGACGAATGGGAGGATTGTCGTCCTTTGTTGGGAAAATTGTTCATAAGTGTGTGTATGTATATGCTTCGAAGCTGCTCCCTCCCTTATCCGCTTTTACGGCTCTGGTTTAAGATGCGGAGCACCGTCTAAAAGCTAGCGTGATGAGGAGGAAAACAAACACGTTGTTAGGATGATGCGAGCGGATTGGCCGATTAAGAAAGAAGTGTGTTAATTTTGGTAAAATGGTGCGGCGGAGTGCACGTAAGATAATAAAAAACTCAGCTTATTCATTAGAGTTAGTTAAACTTCGGCGTAATTTAGGGAAAGGCAAAAGAAAGTTTTGTTTTATCAGAAAATCATCTAACCTAAATTAATTGCACCCTTTTGATAGTATATAAATAGTTAAAGACGAAAATTGTTATACATCCATAACGTGTATTATGGTGTTTATATGGACATGTAAAACGGGCTCAGATTATCTATCACCATAGAAATGGAACGTTGAGCAACGATCACATAGTTAATGGATACTCATTTATTTTTAAACGTTTTCATAATACTTTACCATTTTTTTTCACACGAAAGGTGACACTCGCTCGCACTTAATCTGTTCACATCTACTTTGAGAATGGGTACTATCGCCGAGTAGTAATATCGAATATAGTAACCTTTCAGGGGGGGAAAAAAAGTTACAGACGCAAGAAAAATGCAAACCCAAATTAAAAATATCTTTTTGAGAGTTACTAAGGAATACGAAGACAACAAGAGGCCTAAGCAGGTCTGATGGTAGACCTAATAGGAAGAAAAGCTTGGAATTTCTTATCCAGAGCAGCTTTGTGAAAATAAGATCTTTTTTCAATATATTAGTTAAAGCTCTGAATTTCTTCAAAGCACACACCATTCCACCTTAGGGGGGAGGGAGGGAGGGGGGAACTATCCGACATCAGCGATTCGTGCAGGGAATCCTCGTTCACCGTCACGTGTTCTAGGTACCGTCGGAATGCGGGAGCAAAATCCAACACATATCACATATCGATCTATCCTCCACCCACCAGGATGAGTCATCGGGAATCCTCCGCATGCAGCAGATGTCGTTCCGGAGCATCACTTTTCCCTCTCTCCAGAAACCTCTAGTTCGGTACCAGCTTATGGACCAAAGCCCCATGCCACGTTCGTTTCGAGATTTTACAACATGGAGAAGGTTATACCAATACTAAGAAAGATACTTAACTTTGCTCGAATCAAAAGAATATGAGGTAGCAAAAAAATTTAAAAAGGAAGAATATCTTTTTTAGTACTTATTGATAGGTATAAGGCTGCCAAAGAAATAAATAACAGAGTGGTCTTCAAACTTTTGATCCACACGACCCCCACATGTTTATCTGAAAACTTCAAGCCTGCAAACTCCTCCTTCCTACTAGAAATAATTTAAGAAATATTTTACTTGAAATACTATCTTACCAACTAAAAATATTTACAAAGGTGAAAAAGTTTAATTAAAGTATTTTTTTCATTACTAGGGGCCAAGGCCCCCAGACTCGCTACGCTCGCTTTTCGTATGCGGCATTCGGCCCCTAATAAGGCTTATTCGTAAAAAAGACACAATTTCAACAGACAAAACCCGAAGATTGGATCAGATAGAATGTTAATGAGCTACACATTGCTTGGTTCTTGCATGTTCATTGGTACACAAAAATTTAAACTTCACACTACAGTAGACCCCCCTCCCCCTCATAACACGGAAGATATTTTGTTATGGGAATCCGTGTTGTACGGGTCCTGAGCTATACTCCATCTGGACTGCGGACTCCGCTTATAATCGCTGGAAAAATTATTTGCACTCCTCAGAAACACAATGATATTTAATGTTGCCATTGAAAGGTTATATTAAATAGGAGCTAAAGCGTAATAAAATCAGAACATCTTTTTCAGCTGTATTTTTAAAAATGTAAAACCTATTGGACACCTTGCGAATTTGCCACCCATGGCGATTTTTCATTATTTGGCGACTTGCGTACATGTAAAGTTAATAAAAGCTACGGAACGGATAGAATAGCCTGCCACCAATGGCGACTTTTCATTATTTGGCGATTTACACATGCTCACAACCTATAATTACTGTTCATTTAAGGTTACCGGAAAACCGTTATCCATATTTTCATTTACATAATCGTTTGCAGATTGGCGTACTTAGCACCACGAATTATACCATCTCGTCACGCTAGCAAATATCCAAAGTGTACTATAATTGCTATAATGGCATAGTTAACGCCGCCAAATATTTCTACTACTAGAAAATAATCCAGCTGGAACGAACCGGCTTTAAAATAATCTGCATTTTAATTATTTTTCATTTTCAAGGTATTCGTTAGTCTGTTTTGGAAAGACGAATAATCGCTAATTCTAAACTCCTGTTGTCTAAGCGAACTTACTATTTGAAAATTGTCAACTTTGTGTAACACATTTTGAGTTACTTATTTCATATAGTTTTTAAGTTGGCGTAAAATGGGCGTTATTCTAACTCATGTTTGTAAATTTCACGCGATTCTAGATACTTGGAAACGCTTTGTTGCAAAGGAATGAATGATTTTATGCCAAATCTTGCAACCATTCTGTTTATTTTTTAAGTTTTTTATTAATATCTTCTAAAATAATTTGATTTTCGAAATTTAAGTCAGCTTAGCAGGTTCCTCGGAAATTTTTTAATCTGTGGGCACCTTAGTCGAAACTTAAATCCCCACGGTTTAGGAGGAGATAGGCCAACAAGCTTTGACAGCGCCATCGGCCTTTACTTTTTTTTAGAATAGAGAGAAAATAAATAAAAGTGATGAACATTATTAAAATACTTCTACAGCAAATTCAAATGTATATTTAACTAGCTGAAGTACCCGTTCTTCGCACGGGAATGAATGGACTTTTTGATATTACGATTTGTGGTGATTACTATTCATTGTAATAAACAGATATAGCAAAGTGGATATCGCGTTATATTGTGTCCAATAATCATGCATACCAAATTGCAAGGCAATCGTTTGTACGGTGCAGGAGGCCATGCGGCGTAGCGCAATCTAGTGGCGAGTTTTAGCAAAACGGATACGGCGAAAATATTTTTCGCATTCAGATATCGATGTATACGAATTTTCATGACTATCGGCTGGACAGTACTGAAGTTCATGTGTTGACGCGACATCTAGTGGGAAGTTATAGGAAAATGGATAGCCCCAAACTCTTCCCCGTGTTCAAATATCTATGTATACCTATTTTCATAGCGATTATTTGCACAGTCAATAAGTGATACACTGCAGGGCCATCTAGTGGTTCAATAAAGTAATGATTTGCTACAGCGCCGTCAAGTGGCGAGTTATAGCAAAATGGATAACGCCAAAATATTCTCATTGTTCAAATAGCTATGTATACTGATTTTCATAGCGACCGTTTGAATGGTCAAGAATTTGGCCTGCTGCAGCGTCATCTAGTGGCGAGTTAAAATAATAATGCATTGCAGTGTCATCTAGTGGTGAGTAACATCAAAAGGAACGCAGTTAGAATATATTCTTCGTGCTCAAATGTGTAAGTATAAAAAATTTTATGCCGATCGATCGAACGGTATAGAAGTTGATGCTTTGCAGCGCCATTTAGCGGCAAGTTACAGCAAAATGGATAGTGAAAAATATTCTCCGTGTTCTAATATTCGCGTGTACCAAATTTCATCGAAATCGGTTGGACGATATTCGCATAGCAAACGGCTAAACGGAATAGAATTCAACGTTGCGCTGCGGCACCAAGTGGCAAGTTAAGGAAAACGGATAGCATAAAAACCTTCTCCATCATAAAAGACTTAGGTGAACCAAATTTCATCGTGCAACGGTGCTCAACGGTGCTGGAGTTTTTCAACCTCATAAACACATACCAACATTCATTTTTATCTATAACCAGTGTTATTATATATATACCAGTCTCAAATAAAATCCAGTTTCAAATCTAAGCCTCGCCAAAGTGCCAACATACGCCATTTTGCAAGAGTTTTTTCAGGGAATCATTCGAAGCATTGACTTAGCAGCAATCAATATGGGAAATGGTTCGACCGCCAAAGAGTAGCACGCATTTATTTGAAAATTGGAATTCCTTAATACAGCCGATTTTTTTTTAAATTATCATTTTATTCATCGTTACTCCGATGTACTAAATGAGAAGATTTCAATTTTCTGAAATTTGGCGGAATTCACCCAACTTAAATCATTGTAATCAATTGGCGAGAATTCTGAAGTTAGATCGCTTGAAATCCCTTAATAACTGCATTATTTCTTCACGGATCATTAAAATTTAACGCTGTATTCTAATAAAACCTTTGCACTTGTTTTCAAAAATCTATTTCCTTAAGCTCTCAATAAATTGCGCCAAGCCGAAAACTGTGCAAACCGCTAGAACTCACTTACTCAAAATCCATATTTCAGCCATTTTATTTTTTCGCCAAACTAAAAAAATTTACACATTAGCCTCGGAAATCTTCAATTCTTATTGTTTTGCGTGAAAGCATTACATTCCTGCTCTGATTTCCCATGCACATGATATTATAATTAAAAAAAAATAACCTTACGAATATAAACTAACAAAAAAAATCATTATTATTCTTTTATTTTTACTTTGAGAATTTAAAACATTTTATTCGGCAAAATCGCCACACATGGCAACCACAATCCTTAAATCACACTTTTTTCACTACAGGGGTTACAATTACGGAAAGCTTTTTGCGTGGAGAGCATAAAAATTCTCTTAAATTCCGGGAACGGGTGGACTTTCAAAGTTTTAAAGTGGACTACGATTTATTCTATATTATTTTACATATCTGTGCTAAATTTTAGGCCGATAGGTTCATTTTTGTGGATTTGTATACGACTCAAATCCACAAACAAACAAACAAACAGAATTTCATTTTTATTTATAAGATATTTTGTTTAGTTAATCATTTTTTCAATTCCTACTATTAGTTCACACTCTTCCTATATTTATATCTTGTTCAAATTTTCAGTCGTTAATCATTCAGTCGTTGTAAACTTGTAGTGGATGGCACTTGATGTTGATAGTTTTTTTCAAATATTAATTCATTAATTTAATCTAATTAATTTCAGATCCTGTTACGTTGGATTAAAAATGAACGAAAACAAACTATACAAACAAACTGGATTAACGGTATCGACCCTTGCTTCACAAACGGCCCTGCATTAATTAATAATTCATTATAAGCAATAAAACTCATATACTAGGAATTTCACAGAGAGAACATATTTTATCATGAATTAAAGTCTACGGAGGGACATCATCCAGAAATTTTTCAATTGTATTTAACCTATAGTTGAAACAGAGTAATTAACCACCCTTAAACGAACCCATAATGATTTATTAATCACTATGAATAAGTGAAATCCTCGGTGGGAAAATAAACTAAAAAATCTGGAGTGACTCCACTCGACTTTCCGAACACTTACGATTAAGATCATTACCAAGCACTTAAATAAATTTTAATCGATGAATAATTCAAACATGTATACTAAATTGAAACTCAATCGAATGCACCGTTTAAACGCTTGCGCACTTTCAAGAATTTCTCCCCATATGCCATTATGCCATAACATAAAAGAAAGTTTTGTCGTAGCCCTGTAGGAGAACTGTAAGTCCTATACACACCAAAATCAATACCGGTCTTAGGATGGTGGTTTATAACATGTATACCGAATTTGAGCTCAATCGAATGTATCGTTTAAACGCTAGCGCACTTTCAAGAAATTCCCCCCATAGGCCATAATGTAAAAGAAATCTTTGTCGCAGCCCTGTAGAAAAACTATAAGTCCTATACACACCAAAATCAATACCGGTCTTGCAACGGTGGTTTATAACATATATACCCAATTTGAGCTCAATCGAATCTACCGTTTAAATGCTAGTGCACTTTCAAGAAATTCCCCCCATAGGCCATAATGTAAAAGAAATCTTTGTCGTAGCCCTGTAGAAAAACTGTAAGTCCTATACACACCAAAATCAATACCGGTCTTGCGACGGTGGTTTATGACACATATATCCAATTTGAGCTCAATCGAATGCTCCGTTCAGGAGCTATCGTGTTCACTCACATACACACACACACACACACACACACACACACACATACATACATACATCTCGTAAAAATAGCATAAATGGATTCAGAAGCCCTCAAAACGTGTAAAAACACCAAAATCTCGAAGTCGAATTTTTTCATGATTACAATACTTTCCTTACATGGTACATGTTCGGAAAGTAAAAATATTAATGGATGCAGGAGCTAAAAAAAATTTCATTGGCGCCTTTATCTTAACCCTAAGAAGAATCTTTCAAAATCGGCTGATGCCTGGACTAGAGATGCCAAGCCGATTCCAACGAAAACTCCTCTTTTTATCCATTCCCCACTTCTTAATTCAATGCAAATAGCGCAAGAATAATTCCAGTCGCCCATAAAACTAATAGCTTCAGTTTTGTTTTTTTTTTTTTTAATTCCACCCCACCTACCGTTCACAATGCCTGTTTTTCTAGACGTTGTATCCAAAGACAGCGGTTGCCATTTGTTAACTTTCAGGGAAAGATAATAAGGATCTTCCCTCCTCTCCCTCTTCATCAGCATCACTCATGTAACGATTTTCGAACAATTTGCAATGTCTTTTCTGTTTGATAGATGAATGTGGCCTTTTCCGGAATGGTTTTGTACAATAGAACAGAAAAACATGTCTAAGGTTTGTCAGCATTATTTTACAACTCAGTGGGAATAAATATATCAAATAAAGATCCGCTTGCACACAAATTCAACGGAATACAGTAAAATACGCTTTAAACTGGTTCTCTAAGCGTGTTCTACTTCGAAAACCATGCAACTTTTGAACAGCTTTTTAAAGAATTTAATTGAGCTAGATTCCAAAAATTTAGAATGTATCTTAAAGTTGTACGGTGAACTGTTACAATGAAACTGTAGGAGTTACGAAACACTACGAAAAATTGCTAAAAATACGGAATTTTGGAATACTTCCCTAAACAGCTAACTCCTCGACCCATTTTTTAAGGCAATTTTTGTGCTTATGTTTTTTTTCTGTAAGCTGTATGAGACATCAGAAGGGGATTAAAGGGGGGATGGAGCCCGAGACAAAAAAAATTAATGTAAAAGATCCTATTTTACTTTCATAAAATGGACGTATATGTCAATCTTCTAACTAACCGCCCCCACCGCCAAACTAACGCCCCCCTGACAAACTTGCATTAATACGCCACTGTGATACATAAGGCTTTACTGTTAGCTTTGATCCATAGTGTATTGAGTGAAGAAACATTATCAATTTTTTCGAGTGTCTTGTTTTTAAAGCTATTCAAAAGACCTTGTTACGACAATCGCCTTCCAGTAAGAATACCCTTAGCGGAAAAGTTTCTTGCATATAGGCCCGTTCTCTGGGTAAAAGCGCACATTCATTCAACTGTAAATTGGTTTTAGTAGATATTTTAGTTCCTTATGATACCGTTTTAGACAGAATTGACTGTAGCCGTAACCATTAAAACCAATCAGCGATTGGTCAATAGCCACGGATTGGTTAGGTAACATATAAATTTATCGTCTTCCGAGCGAATATGAAGCGGTAAAGGGTAAAAAGAGGTAGGGGGAGCAGTCCCCTGTCCACTACACCACTGCTATCTATCTGGAATTTAAAACAGTTATCTAGATAGATGTATGCACAACTGTCACTGGTGCCATTTATGAAACAAAATAGTATTGGTTTTTTTATTGGCTTAATTTTTGTGTACCTAACGGGGTTATAGCCAGTTCAGTTTGCTTTAGGAGATTTCAGATTTTTTTTCTATCACTTCACTTGGACTCCAAGCAACGTTAAGATGTAGGGATCGACCGATACCACATTTTCGCCGATGACCGATACCGATACTTTACATATAAATTCATTTTCAGAAATAGCCGATACCGATACTTTTAAGATATGGTATCGGCCGATACCGATACTTAACCGATACCGATACTTTACATAATTTAATGTCATTTAAACCTACATCTGTATTCAGTGTAGTTTTTGTAACGAGAGTGTAGTTCTCATTAAAATGAATAACAGCATGATCAAATTTGATCCCAGTAGAATGCATTAAAAAGAAAAAGCAGTCGATACATTGAAGTGTGAATTTACAGTAGTTCTAGTCATTCTTTTCTATTCAATCATGCCGAAGAATGGACGAATTTATAAAAAGCTGAGCACTGGGAAGCGTCTTAGTGTGCAGGTTCGGAATTCTTTCTCCTCGCGTGGCTGTCGATCTAGTGGTCTAGAGTTTTGGGCGATTTTTTCCAGATGTTACGTGAATATGCGTCAGATTCCCGTAATACAGAACAGAAACACAGGGGGGGGGGTGGCAGTTAAAGGGATATATTAATAAGAGAATCCATTTCCATTTCCGACTGGTTCAAATATTTAAATCAATTTTTCTCAACCTCTATTTTGTCGCCTAATTGTTGCTATGAGCCAGACAAAAGGTTTCCATATTAGGCCCAAAACAGCTTCCTGCTTGCTCTTACTATATGTGTCTTAGTTTTTGGTTCATGCCTCGATTTTTTGCTTACAAAAGTAAACACATGAAATTTATTCAACTTCAACGCTTGCAAGCTTTATATAGATTTTCTTTAATTATAATTCTTTCACATATGAAAATACTTTTTAGATTACTTAAACTGCATTGAATTGTGATAATGTATAAACTGTACAGTATTATAAGTACATATGTATTTAGATATTGTTCATTAAATACGTATGTAAATTCTTCCCTAAAAATGCATACCTACCCTTAAAATGCATAATAAGTTCACATTAATTAATGGTTTTATTTATCTGCTCCAATTATTTAACCACTAAGGGAATTATTAAATGTTTTAGCAAGATTTCTTTTTAATATGAACTCATACTGATCATTTTTAAGTTCTTTTTGGAAATCCGAATATTTTGATTCTCCAGACAGGGTTAAGTCGCAATTAATTCGGACGATCCATGTATTTGATGTTTTCCGTACGAAGAACAGGTACACACCGATTATTCCTGTGTTTTCTTTATATATAAACCAAATACTATTCACAAGAAATATGTTTTTTACCCCAAAATTTGAAGTAAACTAAATAATAATTAGTATTACTAATTATAATAATAGCTTCAACTTTTTAAATTAATAATATAAATAATTATTAGATATTGATAATTATTACACTTCTCAAAATAGAATGATACAAAAATCCTACGTTCTCTCATTAATCTGAAAGATAATAAAATCATTAAATGTTTGATAATTCGTACTTTTGATAGTGTGTAATGTTTTAAAAATGAATCATTTAACTTCTGGACCAACATAATTAAAGTTCACGGGAGTCGCCAGTTTTCAAGTCACTGCGAAAAAGTTAATTTCTTTGAGACACAAAGAAGGAATAAATTGTTTTTACATATAGATTTCGTTTATAATTTTAGTATCATTAATTTTGTCATTGAAACAGCTACAATATGAAGAAAAATATTTTTGCTCGTTTTCAAGCTACGCCTTGGAGGGTCTAAATAAAAGATGCTTAAAAATGACGAGATTAAATGAAGGTTAAAGAAAAATCCAAAAATGATAAACTAAATTCAATTTTCAAGTCTTAAAAAAAAAGTTGCTACTTAAAGTATCCATATTTAATGAAATTGATCTTCCGTGTTTTTGTTTTTATGGTCATTGTTAACATGTTTTTCTGTGATTGATATGAACAAATTTTATACGTTTTAATTCTAAGCTCTGAGCAGGGGCGGCGTGGTATGGTAAGCAAGGTCTGGGTGCCATCGTCGAAAGGGGGGCAATTTCGAACTAAAACTGAGAAAATCTTGAGCAGTGGTTCCCAAACTTTTTTGCCCTTCTCTTCAAAAAATCTTCAACTAGATTTTTTTTCCGCGACCCACTATTACATAACGATAACCAATATAAGCTATATAAAATAGTATAGTTTACTATATATATAAAATACTAAAGTTAAATTTTTCCCACCCTTTTCGACCCACCGAAATTGCTCCCGTGACCCAACAATGGGTCTCGGCCCACAGTTTGGGAGCCACTGATCTAGAGCACAAAAGAGGCGCCTTTTTGTACGTTTGCAGAGGGGCACCATGGGGGGGGGGGGTATGACCGACAAACGTCATTCGGTTCAAACCCTATCCCCGTTTGCATGCGCAGAAATACGATTCACTTCCGATAGCAGAATGCTACTTTCGGTTTCAAATATTTCCGACTGACTAATATTAAAATGGAGGCCAGGAAAGTTAAACTGACTCCGATAATGAAGACACCTCACCAGCGCCCGATTATGACCAACAGGGGCACCGGGCATTGATAGATTTGGGGGCCCCTAATCTATGAAATTTTTTATATTTTTAAAATTGTGATATAAAAAAGAATATTTTAGAAAAAAAATTTAAAATTGGGGGCCCTTTCAAGTCGGGGGCCCTGGGCAAAGTCCCGATTTGCCCATATAATAATAAGGCCCTGCGCTTCACGACCAAATCCACATCAAACTTTAATGCTTCAACCTTTGAAAAATATTAAAAAGAGGTTTCCAAATGGAAGAAAATATGCCTCACTCTATTTTCAGCGGACTTTTAAAATGTGAATATTTTTATGAAAATTTAAAATAACAGAATACAAAACAATGTAAAATAACGGAATTTTGAAGTAAATAAACATTAGTGCATTACATATTTTATTCTCTAAATTCGTGGATTGTCTTTACTTTTGAATACTTCATTTATACAATGAAAAGTAAAAAACCGTAAGTTTAACAAATTTATAATAAATACCAATTTGTTTTTAATTGAAAGTCATAATTTAATACTTTTAAACATCGAATTAACTAAAAAGTTTGTAATATTTGCTGAAATAATTGCAAAAATCGCTAATCTCTGTACAACGAAATTTTCTCTATAGCGAATTTTTTAACTGGAACCCAGCGAGTTCGTATGAACTCTTTTTCGAGTCCACACAGTGAGAAAATAAACGTTTATACAACTGAAGTAAAATGATAGCCTACCTCTCGACATTTGTTTTCTGCAATCCTTGCAGATGGCGTATTTAGTGTTGGGCACCAATTCAAAATAATTTAGAAGAATAGACGATTGTCCTGTTAAACTATCATCTAACGATTCTTCGTGCATAATTTCGACCACACTTGGTGATACGAGATCCATTTAGCGATGGTTAGAATTTAAAAAAAAAAAAAAAAAAAAAAAAAAAAAAAAACACAGTTCGAAAACACTCGCGCAAACAAATGTGCCAATGAAACGACGCCTCTCATCTCATTACGAAAATACAGATTCTAGAATGGTGTTGCGCCTGCGTGGTTTTCTTCTGAAAAGCGAAGTATCGGTTGAAAAGTATCGGTGAAAATGGATGAAAGTCAGAGAAACCGATACTTTCCCGATACTTTTAGAATCGGAAGAACCGATACCGATACCTAAAAAAATAGCAGGTATCGGCGCCGATACTATCGGTTGCCGATACTATCGGTCGATCCCTATTAAGATGGCATGTTTTTTACCAGCCATGGCAACTGTTTAAAAGTTTAAAATAAACATACTGTGCTTTGACTTTATTCTTTCAGTGTTCATCCATTGGTCATGCATTTTATTTGTTATAAAGCAAGCACAACATGTGCGATCTTAAATTAATGATTGATTTTCATGTAATTAAATACTCATTGTTCAAATCCACTATACTCCCATTCATACAGAGGGATAAGGAAGATTAAAATCTAGGTTTTATGCGAATTATTAAGAAAGAGTATACGAAGAATAAAGAACAGTCGGGAGGATAGAAAAAGATCAATGCAGTTAAAAAGTGTTATGAATGATTTTCCAGCAGTTCGTGTGAGGTTGAACAGCGGGACTTGCATTAACAAGGTTATTTATGTTTCTATGAATGTTAAAAGTATTCAAAAAATTTACCAGAAGAACGGAGTTTATAAATAATTTTAGAAGAATTGAAATTGAACAGGTAATTGGTCTTGTAGCAATGTGTTATGATGACGGCTACTGTGCACGTTTCTAGTTTCCTTATGAGATTTATGCAATACGCATTAATTCTATATCTCAGTGAGCGTTCAGCTATACAGTGAGGGCATACTTTCTGGATAATTATTGTTCCGCGAAATGCGCAACATCGGTTCAGTTCAGTGTCAACATCTGGTGCGGCATTCTCGGTGATAACCTGGTGGGCCCGTACTTGCTGCCTGACAGTCTCAATGGTCCAGAGTTTCCTGCAGAATATCCTACCAGGTTTGCTTTCTGCTACACAAGACGGCGTGCAGCAACAAATTTAGTACATGCACGATGGTGTTCCGCCTTATTTTCCTGTGGACGTGCGTAACCACCTTGATGGAGTTTATCCGGCAAGATGGATTGGACGTTGTGGCCCAGTTGTTTAGCCTCCACGCTCACAGGACCTGAACCCTTCGCATTTCTTCTTCTGGGGACAGATGAAATCCCTCATTTATGAGACGCCAATAGAAAAGCCAGAAGAAATAGTAGCGAGTATTGTGACCGCTGCAGCAGAAATCTAAGAAACTCCCGGAATCTTCGAGCGTGTCCGCCAGTCGTTCCTCCGTCGATGAACTCTGTGTAATAATATTCGCGGTCGACACTTTGAACAATTGTTGTAAAATTTTTGTTTTCTCTGGACATCACAAGCTGTGTTGTACCTATTCTGCGGAATAAATAATTTTATGGAGCATTTCTTTCTTGTCTTAGTTTGTCCATTTCCAGGTGCATTTTCACCATTTTCATCTTTTAAACGGCATTTGCAACCCCATGTTCCATGCATTATTTGTTCGTCTTGAGTACTATCATCTCTTTAAGTTTGTTGAAGCATTTAAGATACAACCTGTATACGGATCCATAATCTGTCTGGGAAGTGGCATAGTCAACGTTTTAACAAAAATGTACACTGTTTGACTACCGATTACATAAAATGTAAACGTCCGGTTTACAGGCGGAAACGGACACGTTCATTAGTTGTTGGGGGTGCCTGTCAGATGTGCGCTTCCCACTAAATTATACAGACGCAGTTTTCAAGAAATAACGATTTGTATTATCAAATCAAATGAACTAAGAATAAGAATTCAAAACACAATAACCATGTACAATCACATAGAAATAAACAAGACAAAACGAGTACTCACTCCGCTCGCTTTCTCCCCTATTCGACCTGATCATTTGGATCCACCTTTACTGGGAGAAGCTTACCAATTTTCCACGCTGAACGCAGTCAGACAGTATAAACATTTGTATGATCAGAAGAGTAGTGTACAAAAAACCGTTAACATACAACTTATAGCCTATACAGCAATCACGTTGACAGACGTCACGTTTGTCAAATCACAAATGGCATCTCTTTGCGTCAAACAAATGATTTGTAGAGTGACGTCGAAATGCAATTCATAGTTACAATGTGACATGACTGTGTGAAAAACATGAATTTCACAGGACGTTACAGAGACGTCCATGTGGGTCACTATGACGTCCATGATAGTCAGCATGTTTTGACATGAAGTTTTGCGACTTCAGTCACAATAACTGCCCCAGTGGCCATTAGTCCATCGCCGTAACCTCTCTGCGGCTAACACATCAGGACGAACATTGTCATCAAGTCACAATATGGCCAGCATGGAGACTCGCAGTGCTCCATAAGGGTGATAATTTACACACAGATATCGTCAGGATCGGAATTTATTTTTATTTTTTTATTTTATTTTATTTTTATTTTTATTTTTTTTGGGGGGGGGATAAGTCTGCACATGATCTCTGCAGAAATTTAATTTAAAGGATTAAATAGTGTGGGTGTGTTAAAGTTGTTCAACAGTAGAACAGCTCAAGAACTTAACACATCCAAGCTAGTTCATTTGTGATACTTCTTTCATTTGTGATACTTCTTTAATGTGCTGCAGTTAAGCAGAATTTATAACGAACAAAGCAAAATTAAAAATTGCTGTATCAATAAACTCCGGGCCGTCACCCAGGAATGCACATTCACGAACAATGCATCTCCAAACGAATACTTCTTTCTCGCGGACAGGAATTACAGAAATTTCCAACACATTCCGGTAGGCACCAGCACGCTCCCTTCCTTCAGATGTTTATTTTCCCGTTTCCGCCCCCCACCCCACCCTTTTTTTTTAAAGAAACATGCACAAATGTCTTCCTGCCCCCCCCCTTCTACAGAAAATCCGCATTCGGAAATTAAACCTTTTCCATAATAGCACCACAAACATTCCTCATTTTTTTCTTTACTTTTTTTTTATCCTGTCTCCATTAGCGCAGTTCTCTTTCAATACAATAAATGACACTGTGCATATGTATTTCATTTTATGTGGTTTTATCCCGCCCCCCCCCTCCCCACCCCGCTTCCCATACCTACATTCTTTTCCTTTTATTCCATTTTGCTTAGAATCACAACCAGAAAGAGTAAAAAGAGAAAATGTTAGGAAACCGCTGCCTGTTTTGGGTATTTTAATTTCGAATTTGTACTTGCGTACGTAAAAAAGGGACTGTATCCATTAAAAAAAAAGGTATATATATGCACAGGGTGCCCCAAAAAGGTGGTAACATGCTTTAATTATTTATTTATTAGCGATAAGTGGGCAATTTAAATTGAAAAAAAAAAATGTTCCAAATAAGATAGGAAAAAAGACCTAAGAAAAAAATTCCTCTCCTTGAGTTTCAAAAAGTGACACTTTTTAAATTTGTGTAGAGCCCCCTGTGCAAAAGAAAAAAAAAATCAGAACTAGTAAAATAGGCCCCATTTACTCGTGAGGTGATATACAAAAGTTCTGTCTTGCATCATAAAAAGTCGCAGAGATATCTTTGAAAAAGATTATCAGGAACTATACAAGAATTTGATTATTTAGCATTGCTCTTTCTTTGAGATAAACAAAACATTCTGCAATAGATCAAAGTACTCTCACTGTGAGTTAAAAATATCAGCACATTTACTTTATTTTTATAAGTATAATAAAGAAAATTATTAGTACACTACATAGCGAAGTTGTACCATAATCCGCTCGACCGAAGTTGTACCATAAGTTGTCACAGGTGAAAGACATACATACATATGATAAAGTTTTCACGAAGTCAGACCCCCGTAGCAGAAAAACTGCAGATTATTTTTTATGGTCACAAAAAAAATTCCTCTTCTAATTCTCAAAATAAACATTTTCTGTTAGAAAGCCTTCCATTCCTCTCTAAACGTCAGTCTTTTTTTTTTTCCGAAAATTTTTTAAAGCTGCATTAATTTCCATCTCTTATTACAAACATTTAATACGAACAAAATTATGGATAAAAATATCTCTTCTCCTGCGATATCAAGAATAATGCGAACTGTTTACTTTGCTTCATGTAATTACAACTGCGATCGTTTTTGGCCTGATAATTAAACTGATGATTCACACATTTCTTGCTTTTTATCCGCTCTTATATTAAACGAGGAATGTTTGTGTGTGTGTGTGTGTGTATGTCCGAGCGATCTCGAAAACTGCTCTAAGGATTCTTTTTAAATTTCGTACCTGGGGGTTTTTTGGGCCCCTGAAACGATTGAGCTAGGTGAATTAATTGAAAAAACTCTAAAACGCTCAAAATTTAAAATTTAAAATTTTTGGACGGTAGCGCCATCTATTGAGCGTTTGAAAAACACACTGGATGCAATCTTCCTAAAAGGGACGCTCAAATAAGATTAGGGCGGATTAAAAAATACACGCCATCGATATATAATAGTAAAAATTAATTTCGCAAAGAAACAAAATAAATGGAACTTGATATTCAGTACACAGACAAATAAATATTTTAGTAACTAGATATATTACACCATTCAGCTACATAAATTTGTTAAGAATTAAAAAGTTATTTTTATTTCAAAATATCGTCCTGGCAACCAGCGAAAGAAAAAGAGAAAAGAGTCTTCGTTGCCATCCCCGCAAGCACCTTGATGGAATATACGTAAATAATTTAATAATTCTTAATTCGTAGTTATTAATACAAAACTATTCGTAAATCTTATGTAAAAAATTGCCTGAATTTATTACAATTATCCTTTTGTAACTAACGTAAAGCTAAGTGTATTTTCGCGTATATACTAAAACAATAAAGATTTTTCATGTGTTTTATTGATCCATATGATGCGAATTTCAAAAGTGCATAAAAGTTTCAGCTTAGCCGAATACTTTAAATGAAAATGACACCCTTTTCAGCCATTCACAGTAAGAAAAAAGATCCTGTGACGTAACATGAAATTCCATTTTTTTTTTTTTTTTTTTTTTTTTTTTTTTTTAATAACGGCACTAGGTTGAATTCTATTTTAACTGCCTTATTCCGCCAAGTTGACGATAAATATTTAAATGTAGTTACCCTGATGATTTTTTTTTTTTTTTTTTTTTTGAATGGGTCAACCGTTTATAATGAAACGATGTTCGAAACTCCGATGAAAAAATGATACGATCGATTCCTAAATTGGGCTCGCAGCCGATATTCAAATTAATTTTGCAGATGATCAGCCATCAGTTTAGTTTTCATTCACTGCAGTTGATGATTTCAACTCATTTATTTTATCATCGTATGGACAACCTTTTAAAAGTTGCGGGCAGAACTTTACGATAGTGGCCTCCTGGGCCTGACTTCAGGATGTTAGCGAAATCGCGGGCCGTATAATTCGGATTTATATGGTAGTTTGAATGTTTTATATAGGTTTTATACAGGGTTTTGACTTGTCGTGAGGGCTGGTCCAAAGGCCATGGCGGGCCCCATCCGGCCGCTGGCTGGGAGTTGTCCATATGTGGAAGCAGTAAATTGGGAGGCTGAAATCTGGTTACTAAGATTTTTTCTAATAAATTTTCAATTCTTATTTAGACGCGGATTAGACTGTGTTGTTTTGTGTTGTGTACTGTCATTAAACTAAAGGATAAAGCCCTTTGTGGAGACAATTACAGCGGGCGATAGAATGTCTACACTCAGAATATTTAATATTTACCCACTTAAAATCAAATAACTTCATATTTAATTTTTATTATTATACATCGAAATTCGAATTGTATAATCTGCAGAAACATTTCGTATTCGAAACATTTCGTTTGGTATCAACATCCTCTCCTATATCCATGCTTAATGCATAGAAAACCGTTTTATTTTTGAAAAAAAAGTTAAACTGAGTAGTAATTTAGAAAAGCTATCTTAAGCGAATTGGAATCTTAATTTTTCCTCCAAAGCCTGATAACCGTGACTTCAATGTAACGTGAATGTCACTTGCAATAGATGTTTCTGACACTCAAATGATTAGCTTTTTTTATTCTCTTAAATGAAATAGAGCTAAAAATACAAAAAAAAAACCGCTTAAAAATCAGGAAACGGGTTGATTATCAGATTTTTGTTTGTTTCTTTTTTTTTTTACATAATTATGATAATTTTCAGGCTGATCGCACCAACGAACCGAGTAAATTTTATGTTATTAGACAATACATTTTTAATCTGTTTGGATGTTATTCCGGGTTTTATTAGGACCCAAGTTTTATTTTGAGTGGTTGAACTGGAATTGTGACAGAGTCAGTGATCAGCGTAACTACATAGGAGCGATGTATTTTTGATTTATTCGAGGTTAGAAGTCCATTTTCTTCAGTCTATCCGTTTTCTTGGTTTTTCAACGGTTTTTATCTGGATAGAGGGTAGTTTAGGGTTATTGGGGGAGGAGCGAGCGAAGAGAAAATTATTATTTTCAACGTTTAAGTAGTTGTTAGGGTTATTGTAAAAGAATATTTTTGATCTATTCTGTTTTTGATTTCATGATTTCGAAGTGTCCTTTTGTACTAATAATTTAAATTGCGTTACACTTTTTATTTTCTTAAGCGTGAGTTTATAAAATAAAATTATGTTTAAAGCATATTTATGTAAGATTATACTTTTATGGCATCTATATTTATGTATCTATAAGATTGAATTTACGCTTGTAGAATTTGTTTATGCATGATGTATGCTTTGAATGCATGCTTATGCATGCTTTGAATTAGAAGAAAATAAGTATTTTATGTTTGAATTGAAGCACTATAGAGAAATTTACAATTTCAATCGTAAAGAATTATCATCATAGATGTATTATAAAGACGTAAATGCATGGAAGTGTAGCTCAAAAACGAGCTGTGGAAACATAGGATCACCGACAGCAGCACTTAGCCCAAATGTGTGAACGTGCAGTTCAAACACAAGCAGATGAAACAGATGATTAGTATTTGGAAGGAGAACGACATGGAACAGCTAGACGTCGACAAATACTTCGGGTAAACAGTCTAAGTATCTACAAAGCTGCCACAAATGTGGGTACTTATTATCATAGTTTAAAACTTTTTAACATGGATTGCATTCACCCTGGAGCTTTGCATTTTTCTGAAGAGTAAAAACAAAAATTAACCGAAACCATTTTGGGGACTGTAAGATTGATGTAGGACATTCCGAATTTCCTAATGAATTGGTGTGGTTGTTTCTTCGATGCCACCCCTATTTCAAAGAATTCGAAATTTGAAAGCATACTTTATAATGGCTTTGTTCACAGTATATGACGAGTGAAACTATTAACGATTTTGGTGTGTACTACTACGTTGCGAACAGTGTGTAACAGACTTGATGAATATTTTTTATAAACTCCTTCATCTGACAGTTCAACCAACTCAAATTCTTGATGCTGAATTTGAACGTCCTCAATATGGACAGATATATTTCTGAAGTAATGAAGACGCTGTTAGTGAATGCATCGCCCAAGATCTTCGCTGATACCCTCGCTGATCTGCTACAGAAGGAAAGGAGACACCTTACGTTAAACTACTTTTTGCTCAACTCTGATGGCACCGACCATCGAATATTTAGCATCCCTCTTCAAAACAAAGTATATGCCATTGTAACATTGAATGCCGACCAAAGCTTACGTGATAATGTATGGGTGATCCGACAGCAATGAAAATCTTTGGCAACCATGAAGATTATTGATACGTGCCCAGGCATTTACGTATTAATTATTTTACACTTAAGGAGCCTTTAGATTCTGAGCATGGCTCGGTAACCTGGTACTTCAATTTAAACTAAGAATGCCACAAAAAATTTTGCTATGTAACTATTACATTCTTACTAGAAAAATAGTTTATATATATATATATATATATATATATATATATATATATATATAACACTGTCCTACTCAATAGATTATTGCTGTAAAATTTGACAAAACCTACCAGAAATGTTTTTCTTAAGAATATCTATTTACATAAAGTTTTTTTTTCTTTATCCAAGTCTGTTAAGAAAGACAAATTGAACAGGTTGTTATGTTTTATCTCTATACATAAAGGAAGATGCCCTGACTGACTGACTGACTGATGATCACCGCACAGCCAAATCTACAGGAGATATTGACATGAAATTTTAGGAGCTTATAGCTTTTGGGCCCAAGGCGTCATTTAAGAAGCTAATTTTAAAAATTCGAACCCAGACGGGATAGCCGCCCAAAACGTTCTTTTCACGTTTCTGTTACCGCAAAATTATTGTTTTAACTAATACAAATACTTAAAAGTCATTTTTAGGATTTTTTAGAATTCGCATCCAAATGGGCATAAGGGGCCAAAATGTTCTTTTTACATTTCCCTTCATATCTCACAGGAAAAAAAAGAGACAGCTATAAAATTCTTGCATTAAATTGCAACTAACAGCAATACCTAAATATCACTTTCATGGTTTTTTTAAAATTCGTAACCAAACGGTGTTAAGGGTACGATACGTTCTTTTCACATTTCCTTTTATATACCGGAGGGGGAAAAAATATAGCCGTAAAATTCTTTCCTAAAAGTATAGTGAACACAAATGCTTAAAATTCATTTTCAGGGTCCTTTAAAATGCGCATCAAAACGTGGTAAGGCGCCAAAATGTTGTTTTCGATTTGGATATCCTATCTCAAATAGGATATAAATAGGATAAAGGGAAATAGAGATAGCCATAAAATTCTTGCTTTAAAATGTAAAGAACAAGAATGTCTAATATTCATTTTCAGGGTTTTTTAGAGTTCACGTCCAAACTGGTGTGAGGGGCCAAAACGTTATTTTCACATTTGTCTTCATATAGCCAAGGAAAATGAAGATGGCCAAAAAAATCTTGCATTAAAATGTAACAAACACAAATTCATAAAAGTCTTTTTCAAGGATTTTTAAAAATCGACCTCAATAGGGAGTAATTGACAAAAAAGATGTTTTCACGTATTTTTTAGCTATTGAGTGCTGTTAAGTTCGCACAAAAATTTTTGTCTACCTGGTGAAAGGACGAATCACTTTTCAAGGGTTACCAGATTAATTGTGAAAAGTCACCAAGGTTGCCACTTTTTAGTGATTTATCGTGAAGTTTGTCAAAAAAGTAAGTCCCCGAAATTGGAGCCAGCTTGGCAATATCTTCCATATTTGTCGAGAAATTGTCTAACCCTACTGTTTATTTAATTCGAATATTAGTGTCTATATTCGTGTAAATACAAGCAAGTATACTTAGAATATGCCTGGTGAGGATTTAAAACAGTTTTAGTAGGCGATTTTTAGATTTCAATTATAAGAAGTGATATGGAACAAGAAAGAGAAATATGGCACACTCGTGGAATATGATGCACATTCCAAACAGTTATTTAAAAAAAAATCAAATTAGTTAGAATATACCTGACGAATAATTAAAAACAGTTTTCGTAGGTGATTAAATATATAACCAAAATATGTTCCATATTTATTTATTTTCCATTTGTATTTGTTGGTTTAACAATATCCATTCGGTGCGAAGAACGGGTGCTTCAGGTAGTAAATTATATGTAAATTTCTATTAGTTTGATCATATCTAACTGGTTAACTAACATTAGATAAATGCTAGCTTGCGAAAAAAATATGCTTACTGAATACTACAGCCTTTTTTCCGTTATTGTGAAATTATTCTGCAGATTATTTTCAGTGCCTAAAAAGCCGTCGCAGACTGACAGAAAAACTTCAGCTTCTGGGAGTCAGAGAAAGTTAGTCACTCAATAAATCGGTGTCAACTCTAATATTATTCAGCTAAGAAATGCAAAAGCAAAGTACAGTCGACCCTGAGATGAGACAATAGAAAGCACTTTTGCTGTTAGTCAGTCAAAATCCAAATGCTACTTTCTGAGTAGTAAGGACATCAAGAGCCTTGCCAATAGCTATAATTTCTGACCTAAAAACAGAGCAATAGTCAGGGTTTCGGATACTAAATTTATTTTCCCCCTCGGAGTTGCTGATGAAGACACCACTCCCAACTCTAACGTCAACAAATTTACTACCATCTGTGCAGATAACTAAGGCCTTGGAAGGGATATATATCATTACCTCTAGGTAAGACCACTATGGCCAATTGTTTTAAAAGATTCACATGGTCCTCCTGCTTACTTGCGTAAGACTTCCAATTCCCATTGAAACTAATATGCTCAAATGATAGTGGCAAGCAACTAAAAGTCAACGAGGGAACAAACTTAAAATTCATAAAACCATGTTTCCACACTTGATCAAACAGAGTGTCTCTCTTTAAACACGTGTTACTCGTCTCTAATTTAAAATATATTTAGAAGTCCTGTTAAAATCTCTATCAGTTTATTAAAATATCTATGAGTTTATCTTAAGTCTCATAGTCAAAGGTATACATAGTGTCAGCTTCGTACAGGACCACTTCAACTAAGGTAGCTGTTCTTTAACCCAGTAATGATTCTTGATGCACAGTGTCTAAAATATTTAGCGTCAGAGGCCGTTTCGAAAATCGGGTAGCCATTCTCAAGGATTTACACATAGATTAAAGAAACAGAACCATAAAAAGACAATGAAATAGCAAAAAAACTTGACAAAGTTGACCCCAGTTACGTTATCTTATAAATAAAAATGAAATTCTGTTTGTTTGTTTGTTTGTGAATTTGATTCGTATACAAATCCACAAAAATGGACCTATCGGCCTGAAATTTAGCACAGATATGTAAAATAATATAGAATAAATCGTAGTCCACTTTAAAACTTTGAAAGTCCACCCGTTCCCGGAATTTAAGAGATTTTTTATGCTCTTCACGCAAAAATCTTTCCGTAATTGTAACCCCTGTAGCGAAAAAAGTGTGATAAGGATCGTGGTTGCCATGTGTGGCGATTTTGCCGAATAAAATGTTTTAAATTCTCAAAGTAAAAATAAAAGAATAATAATGATTTTTTTTTGTTAGTTTATATTCGTAAGGTTATTTTTTTTTTTAATTATAATATGGTGTGCATGGGAAATCGGAGCAGGAATGAAATGTTTTATACGCAAAACAATAAGAATTGAAGATTTCCGAGGCTAATATGTAAATTTTTTTAGTTTGGCGAAAAAATAAAATGGCTCAAATGCCGATTTTGAGAAAGTGAGTTCTAGCGGTTTGCACAGATTTCGGCTTGGCGCAATTTATTGAGAGCTTAAGGAAATAGATTTTTGAAAACAAGTGCAAAGGTTTTATTAGAATACAGCGTTAAATTTACATGATCCGTGAAGAAATAATGCAGTTGCTAAGGGATTTCAAGCGATCTATCTCCAGAATTCTCGCCAAATGAGTACATTGATTTAAGTTGGGGGAATCCCGCCAAATTTCAGAAAATTGAAATCTTCTCATTTAGTACATCGGAGTAACGATGAATAAAACACGTTATAGTTGATAATTTTAAAAAATTCGGCTGTATTAAGGGATTCCACTTTTCAAATAAAGGCTTGCTTTACTTTTTCGCGGTCGAACCATTTCCCATATTGATTGCTGCTAAGTCAATGCTTCGAATGATTTCCTGAAAAAACGCTTGCAAAATGGCGTATGTTGGCACTTTGGCGAGGCTTAGATTTGAAACTGGATTTTATTTGAGACTGGGATATATAATGACACTGGTTATAGATAAAAATGAATGTTGGTATGTGTGTATGAGGTTGAAAAACTCCAGCACCGTTGAGCACCGTTGCACCATGAAATTTGGTTCACCTAAGTCTTATCAAGCAGAAGCTTTTTATGCTATCCGTTTTCCTCTAACTTGCCACCAGGTGGTGCAGCAGAACGTCAAATTCTATTCCGTTTAGCCGTTTACTATGGGAATATCGTCCAACCGATTTCGATGAAATTTGGTACACGCGGATACTAGAACACAGAGAATATTTTTCAGTATCCATTTTGCTGTAACTTGCCGCTAAATGGCGCTGCAACGCATCAACTTCTATACCGTTCGACCGATCGGCATAAAATTTCTTATACTTACACATTTCAGCACGAAGAATATATTCTAACTGCGTTCCTTTTGATGTTACTCACCACTAGATTGCACTGCAATGCATTATTATTTTAACTCGCCACTAGATGACGCTGCAGCAGGCCAAATTCTTGACCATTCAAACGGTCGCTATGAAAATCAGTATACATAGCTATTTGAACAATGAGAATATTTTGGCGTTATCCATTTTGCTATAACTCGCCACTTGACGGCACTGTAGCAAATCATTACTTTAATTAACCACTAGATGTCGCTGCAGTGTATCACTTCTTGACTGTGCAACTGATCGCTATGAAAATAGGTATACATAGATATTTGAACACGGGGAAGAGTTTCGCGTTAGATGTCGCGTCAACACATGAACTTCAGGGCTGTCCAGCCGATCGTCCTGAAATTTCGTATTCATCGATATCTCTGAATGCGAAGAATATTTTCGCCGTATCCGTTTTGCTAAAACTCGCCACTAGATTGCGCTATGCCGCATGGCCTTCTGCGCCGTACAAACGATTGCCTTGAAATTCGGTATGCATGGTTATTGAACACAATATAATGCGATATCCATTTTGCTATATCTCTTTATTACAATGAATAGTAATCACCACAAATCGTAATATCAAAAAGTCCATTCATTCCCGTGCGAAGAACGGGTACTTCAGCTAGTAGTTATTAAATTAGGCATGACTGCATAGAACATTGAGGGAAATTTTCATTCCGTTAAACAAGATACGTGATGGACACCTCGCGCGCGACGGCAGGGCTATTCTTGACTGGAGAACTCCAGCCAACTCTCTTAAGTAGAACAGATTTCCCATACTGAAAAATTTTCAGTGTATGTCGACTTGCGAAGCCTTCCTCGCTTCGTTTCTGGGTCGAACTGCCGGATTCGCATCTAAAACGCCCGGGGATTAACTCGATATCCTGGAAACATTCATTTTAATATCCAGGAAATCCGGACATTACCAGGCAGCGCGTACGCTAATTTATGAAGAGAGAGATGCAAATGTTTCTCTTTTCGCATCAACTCACCCCCCCCCCTGCTTTTACATGGTCGGAAAATGAGATTCTCTCTCTTCCCTAATCCCCCACCACCATCACCACACACACACACACACACACACACACGCAAGCGCCTTCTAACCACGAACGCAAAAGTTTTGTCCTAAGTGCTGACATCTTGTTTCCCAGAGTAAAATGTGTGCATTACACAAGCTGAACGTTAATAAGCGAAACTGCTCTACACGTGAAAGATACATTGTTGCAGCTGGTTTCACTTTTCAGAGTTGAAGCTTTAAAACTTTGTTTTACAAGCTGGTTAATTTCACTTATTTCCCCCATTATGCGGGCATGCGTCGGACTATACATATAGCAACGAAGAACTGGGTTATGGGACAAGGAACAAGTTTTCTCAACTTTATTTACCAAAACTAATATATTTTTTATAAATTTAATCTGAAGGAAATCCTTCACTTTATTTCTTGAATATATGTAGTTAAGAAACTTCACGATAGTAGTTTAAAATGGGGTGCCAACATTCAGCCGTTCTCCACCTTTTTTGATGATTATACAGCTCTGCAAAAAAAAATTCAATCACTGATATTATTCCAGCTGATTCTTATGTAAAATTGCCTCCGAATATTACTGCCGTTTTCCTTCACCACAAACGTTTACTAGAGCAGCCCCCCCCCTTTTTTTTTTCACTGTTCGGTAATTTCATGGCCATGAACATGACTTGGAGAGTCGGGGAAAGGATTATTTTAATCGTTAAATGTCTTCTGAGGGTCTACATAGGAGAAAGGTTCTAAAACAAGAACATTTATGGAGAAAGAGATGGGAGATTTGGGTGGGTTTGCACCCTTTACATTTAAAAAAAAAAAATCAATAAAAGTGATCGTTTATTCTGGATTTTTTAATTTTCTACCCATTTCAGCTTCCAGACTCGCCTACTTCTTCTCAGCAGGAATCTCTCGATTCTAAAAAAAAGTAACGGACGCTGCAGCCGCAGTCAAGAGCTTATTCGGCTAACTTCTCCGAAACCGAGGGGATATGAGTTTCGACGAAGGTGTCCAGGTATTCGGAAAATTCCGGAGAACCTGATTTCGCCAGCATAAAATCATTCATGTTTTTGCAACAAAGTAATTCCAAGTATGTAGAATCGCGTGAAAGTGACAAATATGAAATAGAATTACGCCAAATGAAAAAGTATGTGAAAAAATAAATGTCAAAGTGTGTTACAAAAAGTTGACGATTTTATAATAAGTTCTCTTAGATAACAGGAGTTTAGAATTACCGATTATTCGTTTTTCCGAAACAGAATAACTAATTGCAACTGATTTAAAATGCGCCATTTTGGCATCAGGTACGATCTGGCAAAAGGATATCTCTCCATGCAGGGTAAATCTAAACCGCATGTTCCAAATGTTAGTACCCAACATCTTGAAAATGAGAAATAATTAAAATGTAGGTTATAGTAAAGCCGGTTAGGTTTAGCTAGGGTATTTGCTACCAGTAGAAATATTCGGTGGCGTTAACTATGCCATTATACAAGTTATAGTACAGTTTGGATATTTGCTAGCGCAGCGAGATGATATATTTCGTGGTGCTAAATGCGCCAATCTGTAAAGGATTATGTATATGAATATACGGATAACGGTTTTCCCGGTAACCTTACACGAGCAGTAATTATCGTTTATGAGTAAGTGTAAATCGCCAAATAATTAAAAGTCGCCAATGGTGGCAAGTTTTTCTAGCTGTTCTGTAGTTTTCTTCAAAGGAAACATATGAAGTACTGTTTTCTTAGATCTATTAATTATTAACTATCACGGGCGCCGGCAGCATAGGACAAGGGGGGGAATGACCCCCCCCCCTGGATTTTTGTATGCAGTGTTTTCCCTTGCTTTTTTGCTCTTTCCAACATGGTAACCATACGTTGAAGTAGTCTTTGCCCCCCCGCCTGGGAAATATTCTGCCAGCGCCCATGTTAACTATACATACACGTACGTCGCCAAATTATGAAAAATCGCCATGCGTGGTAAATACCCAAGATGCTCCGTAGGTTTTACACAATTAAAAATAGTGTGAAGTTTAAAATTTTGTGTGCCAAGAAACGGGCAAGAACCAAGCAATGTGTATCTCGGTAACATTCTGTTAAACTGGGTAATCTGGAAAAACTATTTTAAACCAATTTTTCCTTCAAAGAGTGCAAACCGTGATTTTAATATGACGTCAATGTCATTTGAGACAGGTAATTTTGTCAAGCAAATTATTACTCTCGGAGATTATTACTCTCTTAAAAAAAAAAAAAAAAAAAAAAAGGAGCGAAAAATAGCTTAAAAATTAGGAATGGATTTTCAGATTTTTAAAGTAACGCAGATTGTTTTCTATATTTTTTATACATAATTATGAAAAATTTCAAGCGGATCGTATGAAACGGTGTAGATTTTATTACATTTTTCGTGCTTACTAACCTTTAAACCTAAACTTTTTAACCTTTTGGAGTAATAGTGGTAGAAGTTTTATCTTCGAGTGGTTGAAACGGAACTGCTGCAGAGTCAGTGAGTTACTATATGGTAGGATTTGTAATGATAATATACATCGAAGAGACACTACATTATGATCACCCACACATTTTTTAATGAACTCGTCTGGATGACATGGAGAGCACATAATTAAGTGGGAAGGGTATTTAACTGTTGGTGGAGATGGTAAGGAATCATTGATGCACTTACGTTTGTGAGTGATGGGAAAAGCTGTTGATCTAAGCGAATTGGATGGAGGGCAGATTGTAATGCCCCGAAGACTCGGAACGAGTATCTCCGAAACTGCACGACTGGTCGGTTGTTCAAGATTTGCCGTTGTTAGTATTTATGAAAAGTGGATTAACGACGGTGAAACCATCGGTAGACGCCATGATGTTGGGCATCCACACATCATCAAAGAAAGAAGGCGTCGGAGATTGTCCCAGGTAGTACAGCAAAATCGGTGGCAGACAGTGACTCAGCTGACAGCCCAATGCAATGCAGGTCCAAGTACAAGTGTTTCGGAACACACAATTCAGCGGACACTCTTGGATATGGAACTGCGGAGCAAACGTCCCACTCGCGTGCTGGACCACGGATATCTTAGAAGAGAAAGAGAGTTGCCTGGGTCGCCATGGATGAATCCCGGTTTCTCCTTCAACACGTCGAAGGTCGTGTCAGGGTACGCCGTCTTCCAGCTGCTCCCCTCTCCTCGGCAGCTCAGAGCTCAAACACCACCGTGTTCCAATATCTCGACTTTGCGTGGCTAAATATTTGGTGCGACCTGTCTCCAGTTTTCCACAAAGAACTCGTGGCACCATGCCCAGGCGAGGTGCAGCTGTTTGAAGGCCAAAGGAGGCACAAAGCGTTATCAAGTACGTGGTCATAATATAATGGCTCTTTGGTGTAGATTAATGCACAATATACTGCGTTAAAAAACATTTTGTGCAGGAATGGATGCGAAATGGAAAATAGGAATGTACCGCCTCGTCTCCATCCCTAATTTTGTGCATATTAAATTAAAAGTGTAATAATCATAGTTTTTCAACGGGCGCCTTGCAACTAACTAAACAATAAGTAACCGTATGTTACGTTAGTATGTCCCACGGTCGTTTCAACAAAAAATACTACCAGATTTTTTACTTTTTTTGTGGGGGGGGGGGGGCTTCATTACAGGCGTGAGCAGAAAGATAAATATTTGCGCTGAAAGCGCTCCATGATCGATGCATTATTTGCTTGATGAAATCATTACACCAGCCCTTCATCGGAATGCACAGCATAGCAGACCCCGTACCCTCCGTCCCTTTCATGTTCTCGTTCATGCCATCAAATCAAATCCGCTTCTGATGAAGGGTGCCCTGTCCCACCCTACAGGATTAATAAGATGTGGAAGAGGAGGCTGGCTGGAGTGAGTGTGACTGCTCCGCTAACGACTCCGTGTCACTTCATAACTCATTCCGAGATCCTGCCGATTTATTAGCTCGATGATGTGCATGAAAAAACCGTTAAAAGGGCCACTCTCTACTTCCCTAACAGGCGAGCCCCCGCGAATGAGGGAAATCTTGGTGAATCAGCCGAACGGGCCCGGCCTCGCTAATCGATCGCTATGAGTCCATGAAGAACTCGTAATCGCCTCCTGCTTAGCCAGTATTAGTCGGTTCTATTTACGATCAGGGACGATTCATGGCAGAATAAAACATGGGGAACGGGAATACAACAAATATCGATATCGTCGAATACTAAAAAGAAAAGTAAGAAGTGTCCGTTTATTAGAGCTTTTCAATGTTTCCTTAATTTAGAGTTATTTTTACAAAACTGCAAAAAAGAAGGACGTTCCTTAAGACGTGTATATTATATTACCGGGTGATCCAAAAGTCAGGACAAACTTTAAAAATTAATAATTCGAAAACGAATCAAGATACAAAGATATGGTTTGCACCAAACGGATGAAAAAGAAACCGAGTTTTACGTGGCAACGAAACGAAAATAGTACTGTTGGCGAACAACAACTGGCGCTATAGTGTTTTATTCCACCAAAAGATGATTTACAAATGAAAAAATATTGACAACTTACAAATCAGCATAATTACAGTTAATTGGTACTACAGTAAATTTTCAATGTGCTGCCCACCTTTCAGAAGTACAGATGTGAGACGAGTCACCACACCATTCATAACATTTAGTAGCATTTCTTGCGTTACGGCAGACACATTTTGGCGGATGGCATCTTTCAGCGCTGCTAGTGATGCCGGTTGGTCGCGGTACACTTTTGACTTCAAGAATCCCCACAGCCAAAAGTAAAAGGCCGTAAGATCGGGAGATCTTGGAGGCCATGATTGATTAAAGCAGCGACTGATAATGCGATCCTCCCCAAATGTTCAGCGTAGCAGATGTTGCACAGGCAGAGCAATATGAGGTGCTGCTCCATCTTGATAAAGGTGACTGTTTGAAGTGCCTGTTACGCTAGCAGTTCAGGAATAATGTTGTTCTGTGACAGTGCTGCATATCGCCGACCAGTGACAGAAACTGTTTTGAAACCTGTCTATGTGACTTCCTCGAAAAAAAATGGACCAATTATGAAATCAGCAGTGAAACCACACCAGACTGTCAGTTTAGGCTGTTGCAAGGGTACTCAACAAACGCATGTGGATTTTCTGTGGTCCACACTCGACAATTGTGTGTGCTAACAGCGCCAGAAAGCGTGAAATGCGCCTCATCTGTCCAAAGCACGGTGTGAAGCCAGTCGTGCTGCTCTTCTATTTTATTGAATACCCAATTGCCAAAATCTCGACGAGAGTCGAAGTCAGGAGGTTTCAGTTCTTGGTTATGTTGCAACTTATAGGGATACCGTTTCAGAGTGATTCGCAGTGCTCTCCACACACTTCCGTACGACACTCCTGTCTGCCTCGAAACTTCTCGGGCACTGCTCTTCATGTGCAGAAATCGCCGACATGAATTGCTCCTATGTTCTCCAAGCTGTGAAACTATACCTCTGGGCTGCCAATTTCGGGGGTTGGTCCCTCCTCTGGAATTGGTTCAAAGTTATTGGACCACGGGCTATATCATACTTCCTCCCACTGGGCTCTAAAAATGGAAGGCACACCCCTCTGCCCATCGCCTCCCCACCTCTTGGGGGGGGGGACCCTGGCACCGCCGATTGCGGTTGCCAGGGGGCCTCAGTAACAAAAACAACATGTACCGCGATAATTTTTTACCACGTGGACAATTTCAAAAATTGTTTTTTTTATTGGAAAAAGGATAGCTCAGGGGTGGTGCCATATTAATTTGGTCATGTTCTGATGATAGTATCATTAAAATCTGGGGAAAAGTATCAAGGTTAGCCACTTTTGGCGATTTATCGTCAAGTTGGGCGTCGAAAAATAAGTTCCTAAAACTGAACCCAGCTTGGCGATATCTGCTGTATTTTGAAACCCGTCGTTTCGAGACTTTCCAACACCCTACTAATTTAGAATAATTTTTCGTATGGTAAAGTAATTTTTTTGTCGGTTCTCATTTTTTTTTTATTATACTTGTAAATAAGTCTAATATTTGTATAAAAGAAAAGAGCCAATTGAAACAGGTGCACGTTATTAGGGGGTTTTTATTGTGCCCTCAATTTGAAAGATTTAAAATCTCAATAGCATAACAGAAAACAGTCAGTTGCGGGAGATATCCTTCATTTTAGGTTTTAGTTAACAGCAGATTCCATCTCGATGAGTGACTTTTTGAGTGCGTTACAAGCTGAAGTATTGAAACCTGCTCCGTTATTACTGTTATGCTCATTTAACATCATAACTTATTTATATTTTCGCAATATACATTTTTAATTCTAGCATGCATAACATTGGAGAAAAAAAAACTAACATTAAATTAAAGAATCTATATTAACACATATTTAAATTATATCGCTCAAAGCATCGTTTATCAAAATAATCTTCAGATAATAGAAATAATTTTAATTTGCAGTGTATATAGCCACCATGATACAATAGCAAATACATATGATACAATAAGCAAATACAAACAAGCGAGAAATTCACATCCGACATTCTCTCTTTAATAAACGATCAAACGAGTAAGAGCTCAAATATACGGCATTCGAAATCACTAATAGTATTCGAATAGTGAAATGGCGAATACCATACGAATAGTAAAAATCCGGAATATTCACTATTCGATTAATCGACTATCGTTTCTTATCGAATAACAGTAATCGGCTATAGAAATCATTCGAATGGTACATTTCTAAGCGGAACACAGAGGCCCCAAAAAAGAAATTAAGCGGATGGCTAGATATTAGAGATGAGTTCGGGCTCATTTTTTGAAGCCCGAGCCCGAGGACTTTTCATCCGAGCCCGCCCGAGCCCGAGCAATATTATTTAAGTCGGAGCCCGAGCCCGCCCGAGCACGAAATTTCAGCTGAAGATTAAAAAAAAAAAAATTCAATTACTTCATTGATAGAATACAATAAATTTTGCCGTTTGTGCAAAATAAAGACAAATATAGTTGCAAACTCCCAATGCACTTTCTAATTCTTTGTATCTATTCTTTATCAATAAATGTCGGATCTCATGACTGACTAAGGAATATAAACCGCTGTTCTAAAACAGCCAAAGAGCTTCGCGCACCTTCTAGGCGCCCGTGCCGCTATTTTTATTAGTTTATTTATTTATTTATCTTTTATAAGTACTTTTGTTTTCCTCACGAATCACTTTTTAAAATCTGTTTCAAGCAGTATGTTCAATAAAGGAGAAATTTTTCATGAGCCCGAGCCCGCCCGAGCCCGAACACAATTGTGAATTCTAGAGCCCGAGCCCGGGCCCGAACCGGGCTCGGTTCGGGCCCTCTTCTCTTTTACTTCTTATGTGTGTTTTTTGCAAAGTTTTTTAATTACTTTTTCGTTTAACACCAGTATTTTGAGTGTTTTTTCAGTTATTGTATTGTTCTTAAACTGGATTAATATCCCTAACTGCCATATATCGTAGTGTATTATTAGAATTATTTTGAGTGCTCCTGTAGAAGAACTATTAATGATACAGACACTATTTTCGATGGAGAGCTTTATCTTGTAATATTTAATAACATATATTGATATATTTTTTTTTTCACTTCAGCTAACCGAATATCTCTAAAATACGCTTTAAAGAATGGCAGCCAATAGAACGCAATGTATTGGAAATCTTTTAAGTTTTAGAACTATAAATGCTACATACGCCATTTTCAATGGGGTACATGGTACAGTAAGTGGGAATAACATATATAAATGTTGTAGACATCGATGCATATTTACTTGAGCTAGAGCACTGACGGATAGACTGACAAGCCGAAATCATAAGCATTTTTCAATCGTATTGGAAAATATTAAAAGAGTGGTTTTCTAAGCAAAGTTGCCACACGTGTTTCTCCATTCTGACTATACGCTTTCGGTTCTAATGATATTTAGTATTAAGAGCATTAAAGTTCATTTTTCAGTTGACAGTTTACATCCTCCTCAATAGCATTGCCTTTAACCTTTCCATAAATATTCAGAAGTTGATACTTTGCATGTCTGTGAGTAAGTATGAAGCTTGTCTCCCAATAATTTGAAATTCGGCGTTTTTAGAGTTGACGCCATCTTCGTAAACTAATATACCAATCTGTTTCACCGCTTTGAATAGAAAAAAAATTATTTTCTGTTTCGAGCTGTAGATGGCAGCACTTCTTGACATTTTAAAAGTTGGAGTGCCGATCCAATTTAGCATTGGGAGAATATATTGTCTGCTATTGCTGAAGTGGGTTGAAATGAAACTGAAACGCTGCACAAAATTAAATGTAAATGTTCCTGTGAATATGTTCAAACAGTATTAGAAGAAATAGTATATTGGATTTTTATTATTTGTTTCTATTAAAATGCGCAATTTTTTTTATGTCGTTGGAATTGTCTCTCTTGATGGAATGGCGTAAATATCGGCATGTAACAATGGGGAGGAGGGGCAAAATGTTTTCTATTGTAGAAAATATTTTCAAATAGGTGATAGCTAAATTTTTTCTTTTTTTGAGACAATTGCTCTCTCTTCCCTTTTCTAAATTAAGCCTATTAAGAGAAATTATTTATCATGTTATTATTTCCGGTGTAAGTACGCTAGATATTTAAAATAATGAAAAACATTTGCTATCAATCATGGACGTCGGCAGAAAATTTTCAGGGAGGGTGGCAAGGATTACTTCTTCATATCAAAATCCATTTTAACGCTCAGTACACAGTACCATGGGCGCCGGCAGCATAGGGCAAGGGGGGCAATGCCCCCTGGATTTTTGTATGCAGTGTTTTTCCTTGCTTTTTTTGCTCTTTCCAACATGGTAACCATACGTTGAAGTAGTCTTTGCCCCCCCCCCCCTCGGGACATATTCTGCCGGCGCCCATGCACAGTACACGAAATTTCGAATACTATTAGAATAGTGAAATCGCGAATACTATTTGAAATTGCGATTAACCGCGAATGCTATTCGAATAATGATAATCGCGAATATTCGCTATTCGATTAACCGATTATTGATACTATTCGAAATCGATTGAAAAAAAAATCTTTTCCGTGTTTATTTTTTTTCTTTGAAAACTATTCTGAAGCAGATAGCAAAGGTTTTAAAGACGCCGTGGCAGGCTTAGTTTGCGCATATCTAGTAGAGATGAGACGGGCTCAGCCCGAGCCCGAAAGCCCTTCGTCGTTAAGAACACAGGGAACTTCCCTGTGTTCTTTACGACGAAGGGCTTGGACTGAAGAAGTTCAAAACAATTTTTGAACGAAACGTGCGTATCCTCTTTCCTTTTACTTCTTATGTGTGTTTTTTACAAAGTTTTTTAATTACTTTAACAATACAATAAGTATAAAATTGTTTTTACCAGTTTACTCTACAGTTAAACGATGGGGAAAAAAACTTTATAATCTCTTTTAAAGGATCTCTCAAAGTTACATTTATAGTGATTATACATGTTTTTATGACTACCTCCGAAATCTCGCCAAGCTTAAGAAGAGTACATCGCAAAATTTAACGCAAAAATGTTTGCAGTGTTAAACAGTTTTATAATCTATGCGTTTGAAGTATGTACCTTTTGATAAACTTTCTTTAAAAACCTGAAGAACACGTTGGGGAAAATGCGTAAGCTTGAATTTAACCATTAAAAATTTTTGCAGCTAGCCACCCATTTATACTATTAATTTTCAACCATAAAACAAATCAATTTCTTTTAACAGGACAAAATAAGCACTCATAATAATCAATTTTAAATGAAGAACATTAAGTAAAAAAAGTATAGGCTGTCATTACTTTAAAAAAGGAGGATTTTTAAACAGTTTCATAAAATTCAAAGAAGGACAAGACAAATCATAAATTGCATATCTAATTTCAGACTGTACTATAAAAATAATGAAGCATAAGAAGATTGATTGTGGGGTCTAATCTTATTTCTATTAGACAATGAAATTTTTTCAAATGCACTTAGGGTTGTCTTTATACCATTTTTTTTCGGGGGGGGGGGGATAATCATTCAAATTGTTAGAACGAACGAAGAAAAAAAACTTTCATTGGGAAATAAATAATCCTTTTATAAATGGAAAAATATTCTTCCAGGTAAAATTTTAGAATCTTCGTGGTCAAAGCACCTTGATGCATAATTAGATCTTTAATAGAGGTGGGTACAGCTAGGAACAAATACTGCTATCTTATTTAGCTTCGAACGCCCCGAAAATAACAAAGAAACACAACTATTAAAATTATTATATTTTTAATGTAAATATTTTCACTTTTAATTTTAATTAAAAAACTGCACATAAAATGAAATATAGATGTAGCAAGTTCGTTGTCTCTCTCTCTTCTTTTAATTGCGGGGGGGGGGGGGAGGTTACAGATCAATAAATATACAATGGCAAAAAAATACTTTTTTCCTTTGTGGAATTTATAAAATGTCTTGTTTCTCTCTATTCTAAAAAATAGTAAAGGCCGCTGTCCCTGTCAAAGCTTGTTGGCCTATCTCCTCCTAAACCGTGAGGATTTAAGTTTCGACTAAGGTGCCCACAGATTCGAAAAATTCCGAGGAACCTGATAAGCTGACTTAAATTTCGAAAATCGAATTATTTTAGAAGATATTAATAAAAAACTTAAAAAATAAACAGAATGGTTGCAAGATTTGGCATAAAATCATTCATTCCTTTGCAACAAAGCGTTTCCAAGTATCTAGAATCGCGTGAAATTTACAAACATGAGTTAGAATAACGCCCATTTTACGCCAAAATAAAAACTATATGAAATAAGTAACTCAAAATGTGTTACAAAGTTGACAATTTTCAAATAGTAAGTTCGCTTAGACAACAGGAGTTTAGAATTAGCGATTATTCGTCTTTCCAAAACAGACTAACGAATACCTTGAAAATGAAAAATAATTAAAATGCAGATTATTTTAAAGCCGGTTCGTTCCAGCTGGATTATTTTCTAGCAGTAGAAATATTTGGCGGCGTTAACTATGCCATTATAGTAGTTACAGTACACTTTGGATATTTGCTAGCGCGACGAGATGGTATAATTCGTGGTGCTAAGTACGCCAATCTGCAAACGATTATGTAAATGAAAATATGGATAACAGTTTTCCGGTAACCTTAAATGAACAGTAAATATAGGTTGTGAGCATGTGTAAATCGCCAAATAATGAAAAGTCGCCATTGGTGGCAGGCTATTCTATCCGTTCCGTAGCTTTTATTAACTTTACATGTACGCAAGTCGCAAAATAATGAAAAATCGCCATGGGTGGCAAATTCGCAAGGTGTCCAATAGGTTTTATATTATTAAAAATACAGCTGAAACAGATGTTCTGATTTTATTACGCTTTAGCTCCTAATTAATATAACTTTTGAATGGCAACATTAAATATATTGTGTTTCTGAGGAGTGCAAATAATTTTTTCCAGCGATTATAAGCGGAGTCCGCACTTCAGGTGGAGTATAGCTCAGGACCCGTACAACACGGATTCCCAAAACCAAATATCTTCCGTGTTATGAGGGGGAGGAGGGTCTACTGTAGTGTGAAGTTTACATTTTTATGTACCAATGAACATGCAAGAACCAAGCAATGTGTAACTCAGTAACATTCATCTGATCCAATCTTCGGGTTTTGTCTGTTGAAATCATGTCTTTTTTACGAATAAGCCTTATTAGGGGCCGAATGCCTCATACGAAAAGCGAGCGTAGCGAGTCTGGGGGCCTTGGCCCCTGGTTAATTTAAAAATAAATGCTAAAAACTGCATTTATGTTTATTTAAAAACAGGCCTTTTACTTTCAGCAATGATACGAAGTCAGTCTAATGTAAATCCATATCCTTTTTAAATCACAGAATTAGTGTCATGATTTCTTGTTTTGCACATAAACTTTTAGATGCATTTAAAGTTTGAGAAATTTATAGCAAATGACAATACGCGTTCGTATACATTATAATTGAATTAGATTTTATTAAAGAATTAATTAAAGGGAAATGCTCATTACTCTATTATTTACAGATCTTTAAACAGGTACGGGGTTTGAATCCCGGGATGGGCAAGGTCGACTCAGTGAGGATCAAGCTTGCTTGGGGTAAAACTGGGGGTTTCGCGTTAGGCTGACTGCCTGGCCCGAGGCATATACATCCACACCCCAGAGCCCATGGTCACGAAGGCGCGGTTGGGCAGCGCAGGCCTTGGCCACGCAGAGGGGCTGTTGCGCCAATGTTTGACTTGACGGATCTTTAAGTAATAATAAGACAGTGGTATGTATCTAAATGAGTTACATTTCTTGTAAAACTTTACACATACATATGAACACTTCTCTAAATTATTTTGAAATGTTTATTGGATATTTTGTTGGTTTCTTAGACGGGCGAAATCTTAACAGAAACATTTTTAATAGTGAGATAGTCTGTCGTCTGCTCACTTACTAATAAATCTCTTAATATCAGTACACTACTCAAAGTTTATAAGCAACCCCCCCCCCCTCCGTACAAAAGAAAAAAAATTAGAATGACTTTTTCTAGAGAACATCTGTATACCTATCATTTGAATTAAAATTAATAAGAATTTCTTCAACATAACAAAACATTAGTTTAAAAGTTAACATTAAGTTAATTAGTTAAAAGCATTAATTCAGCGCCATAGTATAGTACTTTAATTTCATTCACATGCATGTCAAATTTCGTACTATTAGCATCGGTAGCTTTGGCCGGTCCCCCTAATATATCAATTTAGAATTAGCATCGATTAATCAATTTTGTATGAGGTAAGAATGCATAATACAAACGCTAGAATCACAAAGAATCTGTGTTTCAATAATAGTCAATCTTTCTAAGTAGTAGTAAAAGCATTATTGAATACTTACTAGTTAAATTATTGTTTGAAAAATGAATAAAAAATTTTAGTGGAAATGAACCTATTTTTTCACCTGAATTTACTTTTACAAACGCACATTTGGCAACACTGGTGTATTGCCCTTTCTTTCATTTTGTGACTGCACAAGTAACGCACGTAACAGTCAATACCCGAAAAAAAGAAGATGGCAAATGAGGCGAAGATATTGGTATGAACGACCTCGCGTGATCCGACCATCCAACGCAATTACCTTCACGACCAGCGCGGAAGGAAAAGAAAGCGAGCGGCAAGAAAAAGGGGGCGACCACGGAGCTACGCTACATCGGCTGCTCATCCGGGATACTCGCCGGATTATACTCGCATCGACACCCGCCTCCATTCACCGGACATCGACAGCGCTCATTAAGAAGTGTTCTACCTGAAGGGCGATTGTCCTCACAGGACTTTTGAACAACTTCAAAAACAAACCCATGGTGATAAAAACACTCGAAAAAATTAATAATGCTTCTTCACTCAATACGCTGTGGACTAATACTAACAGCAAAGCTGTTAGTCTTACGCAACTTTCAGGAAAAAATTCATAAGCACTCATTCGATATTTTAAAGCAGTGAACAAGTCCGAAAGATCTTACATTTTTGTGTACCCATAATTGTTATTTTGTAATCTAGCTACTGCGTGGGCTACATTTGACGTCATAGAACTGTTCATTTGGATTTTTGCACATGCGTTATTGTTATTGCACTAATGTTTACATCTAGCTCTTGCTGTTCGCAGCTTGGACGTATCGTCTATTTTGGTACCGCGTACGTTACCGTATTATATAAGTAGATATACTTGCTCCATTTGCCGTCACTGAACTGTTAATTTGGATTTTCGCACGTCCGTTATTGTTATTGCACTAATGTTTACATCATAGCTGTTGCCGTTCGCAGCGTGGAAATATTGTCGATTTTGGTACCGCATACGTTAGCGTATTAGATAAGTAGATGATAAGGGCTGTACCGATTAATCCATTGGTTCAATAAATCGATCGACTTTTTTCGTTTTGTTAATAGAGTAAACTCTTGACTTATGCGAGGGATGCGTTCGAAGAACCCTCGCGTAAGTGAAAATTTCGCGTTGTGGGATAGGGTATATATATATATATATATATATTTTTTTACGACTTTTAGAAACACATACACAATTATTTTGGACTCCTATAAACACTCCACAAACAGTTTTTGAACCATTTCATAACTACATATATTTCGCCATCTGGCGGCACTGCCAGCTGCGTCAAAAAAAGGGTCTCTAGATCTGTGGCACGCGAGGAACGTTTCGATCGTCCGCCATCTTGCTAGTAGTTAAGTCGAGCGATGGCAACGGCTGCCCTTTTTTCAGCATTGGGAAAGGGTTGAGCCTCAAAGGGTTAACCGCAGACATCGCTTACTGCTGTGAATGTAAAATTAAAGATTTTTTATGGAGTGCCACCTAATAGTTAGGAGTTTTAAGAGCCCTTAATTTTCTAAAATGATTATTAAGGAGTTTTATGGAGTTTTTAAGGAGAGTATGAACCCTGTCATATTTAGCTTCTTCAATCAGCATTCTAAAAGTACAACGCTTTTAAAGGGTCGCTCGCTCTATTGGCCAAGACTTCTTGTTCTGAAAGTAAAATGAACATCGCTGAAAACCTGTGTTATTTACATAATTAGATACCATAATAGAAGCACGCAGTGGTTCTTCTTCTTTACATTATTATTAAAAAAAAAGATGAATAGTTACTCACAAGAAATATTTTTTTTAAACAGAAAAAGCACTATATACGTATACACATGCTCATGTACGCATTACCTATTTTTGTTGTCACAGGCTATTAAGAGTTTTTAGATAGGTTTGGAAATGCGGGCAGTTTTTTTAAGTTTTACTATGTTGATTATCTAAAAAGAAAAATGAAAGAAAAACCACGAAGTTACTCTTATGTCTTACAACAGATCTGGATTCGTAGTATATTCCAATATCAGGCAGTTCGCGGTTTTCGTCTAAATATATTTATTCTCCATGAGGTAATGGTTTCACATTTTTATTGTTATAACGGAGGGACATCAGCAGAGTTCTGAGATGTTTACTGAGATAAGTTCCGGCAAGAATACCGGAATTAACATAGTGTATGCGTGAACCACAAAATTAGTTATTTTCAAGCACTGTTTTCAAAGGGAGAGCTCTATCTGGTTGGTGGTATTTCAAAAGGATAGATATAAGGACACAGAAGAGGGAAGAAAAGCTTGAATGTTATTTTGTTGACAAAAATCCAAATCTCTGAAATGGGAGAGACTCTCCACCCTTTCTGGTAATTTTTTGATTCATTGTGATAATTATAGTACGCCACGTCTTTATAAACCTGGAGAGGTTTATAAAGACGTGGCATTACTTTAGACACGCATACATTACTTTAATCAGTGTTCCATCCAGAAATTTTTTTCAGGGTCCCATTTTTGTGAAAACGGTTCGTTTTTTGTGAATTTCAATACCTGCTTTTGTGAATTTCAACATCTATTTTTTGTGAATTTTCATACCAATTCTTCTAAAAGTAACTTTTTTTTCCCTTAAAGTAATTTACAAAACAAATTAAAATATATTGTAAAATGCCAGTGAAGGGTTATCTAAATGGATTGTATTTTTGTGAAGGGGCCGTAAAATGTACCTAAATTTTGTCTGCATCGATCCCTGTTAATATACATTTTTCATCATGATTTTAAAAGTTTATTCATTCAATGTGTCGTACACTAACGTAAAACACAACTAAAATTTGATTTCAGGAATACATGTTTAACAAACTTGGAAAAAATAAATTAGAGTCCTTCCATTTAAAAAAAAAAAAAAGTTTAAAAAAAATTAATAATAAAGTGAGTGAAAGGGAAAGTTATGATGTTGAATTCAGCATTTTCTCAATATCCTGCAGTAAAAGTTTTTCAGTTTACCTTGAAGAGCAAAATGTATATAAAAGTTGTTTTATCTAAAGGCAGAGAGTTATTTTCAATTCTCCCTCCCATTACCCTGCTTGCAGAGAAGTAGCTATTTCCAGGGTGTATAAAACAGATGGTACCCCCCGCTCTTAATGAGAAGTTATCGGTCATATGCGCTGATAATGACAGCCATATCACATAGTCTGTCCCCATGTGGGCTTATTATCTGTTTCTCATTAAAATGAATCGTCCTTTCCCCCGCAGGTGGTGGGTTATAACTGGTTTTGCTCTACTTTCACGGGGACTGATGAGTTCAAAATCTCAGAGAATGTTCCCAATAATCATACTGTTTTTGCAAATCTATTTAGAATTACTGGTGAGTCATTCGTGTGTATATTTAGGGGTTAGTAAAGCAATATCCACAAAATATCACACCAACAGTGTGATAAGGATAAGAAACAAATCATTTTTCATAAAATAAAAAGTGTTATTCCGTAAGGTTTTTACTGTAATATTCAATGATAAATGTTGAATACCTGAAACTTAAAATGCACAGTTTCATTACTATCACTCAATGCATATTTTAAGGGCACATAAAACTAACGCAAAATAAGCTTACAAAAGCCAAAGCTTTATTGCAGCCAAACCACGTTTATCTACACTTTTAAATACCATATTTTGAGTGTTAATGCATTCCAAACCGACACGAATTAGTGTAGTGTATGTAATCGCCTCAATCTGTTCTTTTTTAGGGGGGGGGCGATAATTAAAAATTTGAGTCAATTTATGTTCCAAGCATCCTTAACATAGGATCATACATTTGTCACTCACATAGTTTCTGTCGCCCAGCGAGACCATTTTTATCGCCTTGTGAAGAAACAACATATTTCTCGATGATAATAACAGTAGCCATCCAGTAAAAAAGTTAGCTTGTCAACCAGCCTTTCCCAGTCCTTTAACCCTTTGAGGCACAATCCTTCCCCAATGCTGAAAAAAGGGCAGCCGTTGCCATCGCTCGACTTCACTACCAGCAAGATGGCAGACGATCGAAACGTTCATCGCGTGCCACAGATCTAGAGACCCTTTTTTGACGACAGCTGGCTGTGCCCCTGTTCCAGCTGTTCTCGCATTCTTCCATTTTTCAGATGTCAGTGCTGTTAAAAATAATCGTACGGGAAATGACGTGCTAAAAAGTAAAGGATTCTCGTGGAGCTATGTCACCCGCAAGTATTTTTATAGAAATCAAATCTGTTCTTCGTGACTGCAACAGTCAAAACACCAGAGTTTGTTGTTTCCAGAGCGGGAACACTGCGCGTTAAAGGGTTAAATGTGCCCCCGCCTCTCTCCAACAGACACACAAAGCACTTTCCAGGAAGGTTGTCCATCCGTTTTAAATTAGAAATCTACAGCTTTAGGGAAATGAATTTCAATGATCTTCAACATATCTGTTCGACCCCATTCCTTTCCCAGCTTCTTTACATCATTAAGAAGGAGATATTCTCCAGTTAGCTGAGTGCGAGCGTTTTGGTGAAGACAAAAGGCATAGATGAGAATGCACAAAGATGAAAAAAAAAGAGGAGAAGTATGTTGGCTTGAATTTTACCATTAAAAAATTTGCCGGCTACCACACAATTTTAACTATTAACTTCAAACATAAAACGAAGTAATTACTTTTATCTCCAGCACAACAATACCTAAGCACTCAGCAGTCATATATAATTAAATGCTTAATAAATAATATTAGTTAGAAAACATTCAACAAAAAAATAAATAAATGAAAGAAAAATAGGCTTCATACTATTCTTTTCACATAAAACTAAAGTAACATAAAATGACTGGTTTTGGTCTCTTAATTTTATTTTTATACGAGAAATCTTGATCAGACATACAATAAAGATACTACACATTTGCATCAGGTTTTTTTTTATCTCATACTTGGTTTTTAAAATATACATTAAAATGATTAGAAAACAAGAGGAAAATATAGTTTAAATGAGAAATAAACAACCCTTTTATAGTAAATGTCTCAATGTTTTTCCAGGTAATATTTTATAATACTGGTCTTACAACATCTTGATAAAGACGTAGTTGGAAATAAGCTCGAAACAAATAACTCATTAGCTGCAAACTGCCAAAAAATAAAATAGGAGCACAACTTGCAAGATTAGTTTTTCTTCTTTCATTAAACCTACAGAATTTAATTTTTAACTTTTTGTACAGCTTATGAGAGTAAACTGAAATACAAATGCTGCAATTCATCCATTTAAATTAGGGTGGAGGAGATCACAGCCCAATAAATATACTATGGGGGGAAAATGCTTTTATATGCAGCTGCATTGACAAAAATGTTTGACCCCTGCAATGGAATTGTTGGTTTAAGCTTGGTTCCCACATCAAGATTGAAAGTGAAGCAGCACCAACCTAGGTCAGAGCTTGGGAGGATGCCAACCTCTCGACTGGATTGCTGTGGGACAGTGTATGCTAAAGCAAGCTGGTGCATTAAAATTTGTCATGGTTAAAATATCCTTCATGTTGCAATGATACCTCTGGGGATGACAATCCAAATGCTGGTCTCATCTGGAATTGGTTCAAAATTAGGAGACCCCCGAACTAAGTGATATTTCTTCTACTGTGGCTCAATAACATGGAAGCTGCTCCATTTTGTCCATTGGTGTTTTATATAAAAGATCTGGCACCACTTCATGGTTAGCCAGAGGGCATTACAATAACAAAAATGCTTTAAAAATAAAAATTAAAAACTGAAATACATTCACTTAAAAAATAAAAGAAAAGCAAACTAAACAGACTCTTTTCTCATTCAGTCATGCAAAATCAATCTAATGCATATCCATATCCTTTTTAAATCACAGAATTAGTGTGATAATAACTTAGTTTTGCATACAAACTTTCAGATGCATTTACAAATTGATAAATTTACAAAAAATAAATCAAAATAAGCATTTATGTTCTTTATAACTGCATTAGGAGTATCATATGCATAGGGTAAATACTAATTTACTTAAAGGATCCAAAAAGATTAAAATTTAGTTGGCAGTGTAAAAAATTAGAACATACAGCCAAAAATCATATTTTTGTAACAAGGCTTGAAAATTGGAACAAATACAATTATATCGGAATGGTCGCCATCTATGCTAAATATGAGGAAATTTCTGTAATTTGCAATATTTATTTGTTATTTATACTTTTCTTATTTATAACTTTTAAAGTGAGTTTGCATTTGCAGAATTGGACGATCAGATCAGAAAAGCTTAGTGAAATTTATTTTTATACAACTCATATATACTGCTTTTACTATTTCACATGACTTTTGTTCGTTTTCTCATGAAAATTTGCTAGAAATTTGACACATTAAATTGCATATAGGCTGCATGTTTCTTTTCATTAGAAGACATTTATCTGTAATTATTTTTGAATGTTTCTAAAATATTGTATTAATACTTCGTAAAAGCAGGCCATGGGCAACTACATATCTAAAGTTTATGGTATGCACATGGAAGGATGAAAACCCATGTGTGTTTAAGGACATATTTAAGGAATGTTCCAGACCACCGGACCTCCAAAATTTCATTTTTTGCTAACAAAATAATAATGGTAAGTCATGTGAAAAATTTTGCCTTTTTATAATGTTTGACTCCCTCTAAAAACTTTTTCTGGGTATGACATTGTGTGGGTTAATTTTTTCTTTAGAATCAGAAGGTAACAAGATAGTTGAAAATACCTCTGTAGTTGTTTTCTCAACAAATCTAACTTGGTTTGTGCTTTTAGATTTGAACTTTGGAATATTTTCATAATCATGGTCTGTAAAAGGAGCTTCTGTTGGGTTATCATACGGTGCATCGGTTGATTCTAACAAAAAAAAAAAAAAATCAAATTAGATAACACATTAAATATATTTAATATATAGACAAAGAAAAACCAATTAGAACTACAAAAAAATTTGAGTTGATTTCTAAGAGTAAATTTGTTTATTTGATTCATACATATGAGTGACCAGTTCTATTCTGCCCCAGACAATTGTAACCAATAATGGGTGTATAAATCTCAGCATTCTAAGATTGGCCTTAATTCTCTATCCTCTTGTGAATGCTTATTTACTGAAAAGGCAAGTGAAGTACACGCTTCCCTCCAAAAATTTTAAAAGAGCCCCCCAAATCATGAAAAACCCTAATTCAAACACTTTGCAATTAATGTTTAAAAACAGCGGTTTTCATTAAAGAAAAAAGAATGCTGACAGCTGCATACAGATTCAACACTTCCATAGAAGTAGCTTATTACATTTTCATAGCAGGCCATTTTTTGTGTAACTCAAATTGATTAGTGTATTTCAGATAAGTGTAAATGAGTATAAAACATACATAATTTGCTCAGGCACAACAAGTAAAGACAAAGATAAATATTTTCATGTATTCAGTTACTGTAAAATGAAAATATCAAGTTGTAACGGAAGTTTTCCGCCATATCTGCCTTAAAAACTAACTTCTAACTCCTTAGATAACTGATTTTGAACTTTCGGTACCAAACTTGCACAGTGTCACATGATACAACAATAGTACTTAAAGCTGTACTCATAATTTGTTGATATTATGTAGCTGACTTTTTGCAACACAAATGGAAGTAAATGATGGTTCTAATCCTCTAGAGTGATAGTTCCATTTGGGACACCTTATACTTAATGATAACTATATTTTTTACAGATTTCACAACACAGTGTTATAAAGTAAGCCTCTTTCTTTCAAATGCCAAAAATCGTTTGACAAAATATGAGCAAATACGTCAACGCAAACTGTGTGCTGACGATGTTTGCGGTGACGGGAAACTTTCGTTACAACCTAATATTTTGCCACCACACATGGAAAAGGTGTACTGGATGGTGTGGGTGAAAGTGTGAAGCGTCTTGTCAAGCAAAAAATTATGGCACAGAGTGGACTTATTATTCAATCAGCACAGCAAAAGATTTTGCTGAAAGAGCACCGTCTACTTTTCTGAAAAATACCAAAGTATTTTTTTTTTTAGCTAAGGAAGAAATAAAGAAGAAAATTAAATCATGCGAGCCTTGGAAGATTAGTATCAAATGTTCCAGGAATAAAACAGTACCACATCATATGGTGAGTAAACAGAAATCCACTGCAAGTATAATGCAAATGACGCCGAAATAATCCACGATGCTAAAATGTGTCACACTGAAAATTTGAATCTATGCCAAACAGACTGGGTAGTTGTTATGTTTGATTGTAAAGCATTTAAAGGTGAAATAATACACATAAAAAGTTCTAATGAAATTCGAATATTGGTTCTGCATCAAGCAGAGACGTCTGGAATGTACAAGTTCCTAGTTCTTACCGACTGCATCACATACAATAAAGATGAAAATTTTGACAAAAATTTCTCCTCCTAGAGTCATCAATAACAGTGGACACTTCAAATTTAAGGAACATATTTAAATGGTGTTTGTTACTTTGACAATTTCACATTTCAATAAAAGGTAAGAAAAGAAATTGTATTTTACAAGCTTTATTTAATCGCACTAAATAAAATTGTTTTAATATTAAATATTTTATAACTCCAACTAATGAAAGTCTATAGTATGATAAAAAGTAAGCTATTTTTTTTTTGTTGTTGTTGTTGTTTACTGTCACGTGTGGGTCATCATACAATTTTTGCAGATGTCCCACAAATGACAATCTATTGCAAACTTCAGAAAATGATTACAAAATCAATATTATTTCTAACATAATCAAAAATAATAAGTACCACAACAATCAAAAAACTATACTGTTTATGAAAAAATACATTAATACAATAATTTGTGTTTCAGTTAACAGAAATCCTCTTTTTACTTAAAAAAATATGTATTTTTGTTATTTCAGTTTCGTTCCATGCGTGACACTTGCTTAAATGACTATAAATAATGTATTGTGATACTTCTAAAAAATGGACTATATTCTGTATCTGGTGCTGTTTACATATCGATGTTTATGTTTACATGTTTCATTTGGTGATCGTTCTGGGAGGAGGGGGCATTTTCTCACCAGCCAGCAGTACTGCAGCAAGTACACTATTCTCATAAGCAGATCAATTTATGGTGGAAAAAAAAGGAAACCAAATTCTTACAAAGAAGGAAAAACAGTGTTTTTGTATAATAATTTACTCCAATCTTAAAAAAGGATAGAAGTACTTATTTTTTTCCCCTTTTTCTATACATGATAAAAATGCACACCAAAAAGTTTTGAAAACAAAATATTTTCACAGAACTTGTGTTTCTTTGTATTTTTTATTATTACAGTTTATAGAATTTATTCATTCATTATGTTTATTTATGTTATTTCTCTGTATATAATTTTAGGCCAGATGTACTGCCAGATATTTGTATATATAAAATATAAATGTATCTATAATATATATAAACTACTAAAACAATATAAACTCACTACAAACAACTCAAAAAGCCTTATAAATTGATTCATGTTAAACCTAAAAACTGTACACAAATTCTGCAAATCGATGTAAGCAAATACATATATTGAATAAAATTTTCCATCTTTAACGTCTTAAAAATCTCCAATTTCTCATCACAATTCATAATCACATAAATTTAAAATAACACAACATACGAAAAACTTTATATAAAACAAATACACAGTAAAGCAATAAATAAACATTTAAATAGACAAAAGCACATACCTCAAATTTTCCATTTAACTCCTTATTTAATGGCCTTGATGTATGTTTTTATTTATGAACAACATGCCTTTTTCACAAAACAAATCCAATAAAGAGGATTCATTTGGTTTTCTCCGAAACTCACTCTATTTTAAGATGTGTTCTTTGTTAATTATCAATAAAGCCAATTCTTTACAGTTCTAGATAACTTATCCACATTTAATATACAAATAAGCAGAAATTGAAAAACCACAAACTTGAAACTTCAGCAAAGAGTTTCAGCATTTCAACACCAACATGTGGATAACAGATCACGTGCCTCAAATTACGTCATCCACCCAGGTTGCCGTGTTACCAAGATATTCATTGATCGCTAGCGTTGGCGACCTGTCCCTGCTTATTAAATTTTACTCAAAAGTGGTAAGGATAATAAACTCATATCTACTTTATGCTTAACATGATTACATCATTTATTTAATGGCAACAGGTGCAAATAATTTAACTTGGCAGAGTTTGCGATGAGTGATGTTATCATAACCAGAAAATACCTGCTAATGTTTTCATCTATTATTGCCTTTTCCAGCATAGAAATATCTTCAATTTTGGTGCCGCATACGTTAGTGTAATATATAAATAGGTAGTTTCACTGCTGGAATGTTTATTTGGAGTGTGAAATTTTTTCATTTTATGATTTGGAATTAAAAGGAGTGAAGTGTTATCGACTGCTTTATGAAAGTTGGTTTGACAGCAAGAGTATATGTTCATTGCAAATGTACTTTGAATATGAAATTTAAAAAAAAAGAAGTATGTTATTGATGGGTGAATTGATGTGCGTGAGGGACGAGAAATAGTGAGTTACAGTAGTACGTTAAGCAATGAAGGTAGGGGGGGGGGGGATGAGGTAGTAATTAAGTCGATGGATGTTGCACAGACAATGAAGATGGCATAATAGATGTTTCTGGACTGTGAAGCGGACTATATTTCGTATACGGTGCTGTTTACATTTTGATGTTTTGTTTACAAATTGATTTGGCGTTGGCTCTGGCGCCATCATGGGCGATGCTCAACTGAAGTGAAGTATCCTGCCGGTGATTGTATAGACTGGTAACCAAAGAGAAATGCATGGTGTTTTGAAGTATGGGATTTTCAATCAGTGCTAATTGAATGACGATAGTTGTTTATTTGTGGCTGGTGATAGAGTGGATTAAGTTAATGTTTGATTTTCCTTGTGGTTTTGATTCTGTTTTACAGACTCTTTATCGCAGGTTAGCAAGCGTCTCGGGGAATTTCGTCGTCAGTATTTATGTGTGGAATATGGAGTTTTTTTATGTTTTGAAAGGAAAAGAAGCATTCTTTTGTGTATGTTTGATAGAAATATGGTGTGAATATAGAGCTAAACAAAAGAAACCATGCTGGTGTTACGTCATAAGCCAGTGGGTGTTGGGGACATTTCTGAGTGGTTATTTAAAAAAAATAAAGGTAAGTGCTCTTTTTTAACGAATCTTTGCAATGTTTAAGGTTTTTAATGTGAATTTTAAATTGATATTCGATGTGTTTTATGTTTTCGTAAGTGCTATTTACGTGCTATTCTAATCATGCTGACTTTATAAGAGGTGTACAACTAGGTTGTTTAATCCACCGATGTTTTTTTGAGTTGAAAACGGGCCAGTGTTTGCCCAGTTTACATTAGCTGTACAACTAGGTTGCTGAATCTACCGAGGTTTTTTTAGTTAAAAACGGTCCACTGGTTGCATAGTTTACATAGCTGTACAACTAGGTTGCTGAATCCACTGAGGTTTTTTTAGTTAAAAACGGACCACTGGTTGCCTAGTTTAGATAGCTGTACAACTAGGTTGCTGAATCCACTGAGGTTTTTTTAGTTAAAAACGGGCCACTGGTTGCCTAGTTTAGATAGCTGTACAACTAGGTTGCTGAATCCACTGAGGTTTTTTTAGTTAAAAACGGTCCACTGGTTGCTCATTTTTAGTGGAATGTGCAATTTTAATGTGCTGATCGTGGAAAATGGTTGGCGACAGTCACCGTGTTTACTTGGGGTGCGCACCAGCTTGTATGATTTTACCTGTGAAGCAAATGAACAAAATGAGGAAAATAAAGTATGTGCTTTTATTTAGTGTAATTGTTTTGAGTAGTTTTTGTAGGGAAATTAATGTTTTCTTGTATTTTGTTAGTGTTATTTATATACTGGTATAATCCTGCTGCTTTTGGATTAGCTGTGCAGCTAGTCTGCTAAGTTTTTTTAGGTTAAAAATGGGCCACTGTTCGCCTATTTTAGATTAGCTGTTGAGTGAGTTTTTGAATTCGTAAAAGTTTTCTTAAGTAAAACATAGGCCACTAGTTTAAGATGTTTTTTTCTGTTTCTATAAGTGCAATTTGAATTTGTTAAGCTTTAACTTGAGGTTCAAAGCAGGAAAACGTGTGTAAATGAATTTAATAAAAGTGGATTTTATATCTTCAGCATTTAACGAAAAAAACAAAAAGTTGAGGGGGGAGAAAAAGAAAGTGAACAAAATTTTATTTATTTCAGGGTTCATAATAAATAAATAAATAAAAAATAATCCAAAGAAGTAAACTTAGATTAAGTACCTTTTTAAAATAAAAACAATATCTTAAATAATTTTTGGAACGGCAAGTGTTTTTATGCTATATAAAAAAGACATTAAAAAAATTAAAGAATCCGACTGAAAAAGAAGAGAAAAAAAAAATTGCTACATACTATCGCCCTCGTAATCCGGTCTCGGAGGTGCGGGTGGATTCTTTTTTTGTCCAAACACCAACTGTTTCAACATTTTTGCCATTCTTTATTTAAATCACAGAAATATTCAGCATTTGTCAATAGCAGTTTCGGTCAGAAAGATGAGTCATAAGGACCAGTCACAATTACTTTTACTTCTTCTCAGTATTACTTCTAATGCTTATAAAATATAGAATTACATTACGCATAAATGCAATTTACTGCAACATGTATAGCACCAAAATATAGGCGTTAAATTCAGCTGCCAAAACGTAAATACTTCAGCTCAATTTTATTCAAACTACATGCTTTTGAAAACAATAACCTGGGTAATGCCAAAATACTCATGAGTAAAACCAACTAAGAATAATGTAATGGGAATATTTTAATCGATTAAAATAAAAATAAAAAACTTTTTACTATTTATTAATTATATATTGCACCAAATATATATATATATATATATATATATATATACCAGTGATTAGATAGTTTGATAAAAACATCAACATTAATTTCAAATGCTTCATGTTTGTAATGCTTCATACTTTGTATTGATTAAAGACTATTTTGATTGATATTTGAATGAAATTCTTTTTTCTGAATTAAATACATTAGAAAACAATATATCATTAAAAGATGCAAAATTGGCTCAAGAGTACGACGCCACACAAAGCATTTTATGAGCGTAGCAACCAGGTGACAATATTCTTTTGAGTGACAAACAAAGAACTTCGGGTTTTCGCTTTGTAGTCCGCAATAAGGTATAACAAATGCTCCACGAAAGAATATCTTCCCTCAAAGCAATAACTCATCGATCAGTTGATCGAAGAAATGCTAGGGGCGGTTCCAGACTGTCAGTTTAGGGGGGGGTCACTCCGAATGACGAGGGTCGTCTGAGAAGACTTCTTGTGGCCCTGGACCCTTATGCAAATGTAGGCCCCAAAGAGGCGGATAACAAGGCAGGGCCCGATCTATAACCAGTATGGGCCCCCATCTAGGAAAATCGTTAAAACTGGGCCCCGTACACTTTGAACAACTTAATAACTATTCACCCCCCCCCCTCAACCCCAAATCTTTGTACTTTTCTAAGATTCTATCTATCTTCCCCTACAAAAGTGCTTTTAAAAATGAAAAACAAAAACAGTAAAATTATATTTAAACTTCTCGTGTTCTAGCTGAGTGTGCGCCCCTTTTTCCGCTTGCATCCCGGGGGGGGGGGGGGCAAACCTCGCTAGCCCCTAGCTTCGGCTCTGGCCCCAACTGCGAGATTTTTATTGAATTCACTGCAGATACATGTATTCAACAAAAGCACAATCCATGATGAAATTAATTTTTAATCGAAATTTCGTCTTTTCATTTCAGATAATTTTCTGAGAATTTGTATGGAAATAACATTTGACGATTAAAATTATTCGGATCATCACTTATTCAGATTGAGTGGAGAATGAGACTAGGCTTCCCTTAAGACCGAGGGCCTGGATCCGGGCCCAGCTTTGGCCTATGCCGGTCTCTGAGTACCCACTCTCTCCCCGGTTTGGCCTATCCCGGTCTCCCGGTATCTAAGTCTTTGCAGATACCTTTTCAGAGTAAAATTAGAGTTTATTGTTACAGTAATGGTTATTGCTACGAGATTAGGTTATTGATTAAGACAAAGCTACACGAGAGTTATATATCTAAAGGGGATTATGCTTTAGGTGTAGACTTTTGAAGGCGTTCTAGAGCATGATCACGTTACAACTGGAGAAAATCACCCAAAACTCTAGACCGTTAGATCGACAGCAACGTGGTAGCCCAGAACCCTAGATCTCTACACTTTAGCCATCTATTACTTTCAGTGGTCTTAAGCACTCGGCCAATGTTACTGTTTCAAATCAATTGGAGAATATACATAAAAAAAAAAATTCGAAATAGGAAAGAGTAAAAATGTTGTATACATAAAAATAAATAAAGATAAAAGATTAAAAATTGAACAGTGATAAATTACCATGACTGTGGAAAATCACAAGTTGGACACCCCATAATAAAAAAAGTAATATTATAAAAAGTTAATTAAATCACCCAAGGGGAATAAGCATAAATCTGAAAGTTAGATAATTTTTTAAATAAGCATTTTAAAAAGAAGACAATGAGACCTGTTTCAACTAGACAACCATGTTACTAAATGATTTTTTCTCAAAATAGATTTTTCCGTAACCACTCAAAACAACCTAATTTTTATTAATTTTATCCAGTATTTTTTTTTATTACTTTTTTTCGAATTGTCGGCAATACTTTTAATCCTGCACGAAACTTTTGAAAATATTTTTCCAGAGGAAAAATTTCTCATAAAATTTATAACAGTAATTGTTATTATCCCAAATCATGAAGCATATTAATCCTCCATCCTTCCACACCAACACGCACAAAGCCACAAATAAATAAAATTGATTATTGGTATCAAACATATATCAAACATTAAACTATAGAGAAATATTTAACATGAATATTTCTTTAAGAATCTTTGTGAGGAATTATTATTATTATTATTATTATTATTATTATAAACACGCATCACAGAGAAAAAAAATCGTTTCAGAAGAAAGATAAATATTGAAAAATAAGTAATTAAGCTCCAAGTACGCGTTAACATTTTAATTCCATTGAGAATGTTTTGGAATACATTTAGGACAAATGATATTTGTTGATCAAGTATTATCAGATAAAATCCATTTAATTTAATTGATTTACATATTAGACTTTTAAGAGGCATTGCAGGGGCAAATCGGGCAGGGCGTTCCCATCACCATCTCAGAATTTCATGATTTTCTTTTATTGTGTTGCCTTACCCAAGGAAAGGACAAATATGAAATATTTTTGATTTACCTCCTTTAGTTTTGGAGTTATGGGGGGTTAAAGTACCCCAGAGGAGCAATGTCGGATTAATTTCGGGCCATTTTTGCTTCATTATTGTTTCGATTGTGACTGGCTCAGAGGTGCTTCAGAGAATTTTTTCATTTTATCCTATAATATACCTTGTATATTAGCATCTCAAATTGAAAATTCGTTCGAAAATTATCAGAGCCCCCCAAAATACCCCCAATTTCATAAATAATACAGTTTTAAGAATGCTTTAAATCTTGGCTCTGACGTGATACAGAAAACGTATTTGAACAGTGCAGTTATGTATCTTCATATAAAGTGAATCCAATGTTAAAAATTTTTGAAGGCCCCCAGGGCCCCCCGGTACGGGGCCCCAAACATGGTCCTTAGCGCTAATTTACGCAATTTCGAAGCATTGGTACAGCTGAAGCTGACTTCCCACAGGATAACTATTGAAATGGAGATGTAGTACCAACATAGTAGTTTGATATTATGAAAAAACATTTCTTGAAGGTACAACGGTTTCAAAGAAAAATCCGAAAAAGTACCTCCCTATTTGGGACATTCCACTGGCACGCATGGGGACATTTAGGCGTTACTTTTAGAAGTTTAATCGACAGTGACAATATTGAAAATTAACTTATTCTTCATATATTTCAAATATATATCCTCCATATATCACAAATAGTTATTTTACAGGGGCACATTATGCTGAATGGGGATCTCTGCAACTAGTGAACCGATTCGAAAATTTTTTTCACTGATAGAAAGCTACACTATTCCTGAGTATTATAAGCTGCCTTTCAGCATGTAGTATAACTAGTTCTTTTACAGGGACACTCAAAAGAATTCCAGTACATGACGCTATATGGACATCTCTGTAACTACTGAACCAATTCCAAAGATCTTTTCCCTGAAATCTACACTATTCCTGAGTAAAATAGCCTAAAATTCATGCATGTAGCATAATTTACAGGAACACTCAAAATAATTCATAAACATTGTAGCAACTGTCTCCATTCGCCACTCAAATTTATTCAAATTTTATTAAACTCCATTCAAATTTTTGAACAGTGCAATTATATATCTTCATATAAAGTGAATCCAATGTTAAAAAATTTTGAAGGCCCCCAGGGCCCCCCGGTATATTTTTTTGAAAGCATCACCGTTTTCAAGAAAAATTTAACACAGTAATCAAAAAATATATCTTTTCATATGAAACTACTATGCTGAAATTACAACACCATGCCAATAGTTCTCATGTGCGAAGTCACAGCTAGCTGTACCTATGCTTCGAAATATCATAAATTAGCGCTAAGGACCATGTTTGGGGCCCCGTATCGAGGGGCCCGGGAATTTTTATTTTTTCTGTATCACGTCAGAGCCAAGATTTAAAGCATTCTTTAAAACTGTACTTTTTTTTATTAAATTGGGGATATTTGGGGGGGACTTATTTGGGGGCTCTGCCTATTTTCAAATGAATTTCCAGTTTTAGATGTTAATATTCAAGGTATATTTTCAGATTAAAAAAAAAAATTCTCTGAAGCATCTCAGAGCAAGTCACAATCGAGAGAGTAAAATGCCAAAAATGGCCCTAAATTCGGCACTCCTCTGGGGTACTTTGACCCCCCCCCCATAACTCAAAAACTAAACGAGCTAAATCAAAAATATTTCGGATGTGCTCTTTACTTGGGTAAGGCAACACAAGAAAAAAAAATTCATGAGATTCTGAGAGGGTAATTGAAACTTTCTTCTTTTTTTTTTTTTTACCTGATTTGCTCTTGCGATGCTTCTTAAAATGACTGGAAGTTAGAGGCCGCAAAGCTGGAGGCTTTCAAAAATTTTTAACATCGGATTCACTTTATATGAAGATAGATAACTGCACTGTGCAAAAACTTTTTCTGTATCACGTCAGAGCCAAGATTTAAAGCATTCTTAAAACTGTATTTTTTATGAAATTGGGGGTATTTTGGGGGGCCCTAATTTGGGGCTCTGACAATTTTCGAATGAATTTTCAATTTGAGATGTTAATATACAAGGTATATTATAGGATAAAATGAAAAAATTCTTTGAAGCCCCTCTGATCCAGTCACAGTCGAAACAATAAAGTGGCAAAAATGGCCCTAAATTAATTCGACGTTGCTCCTCTGGGGTACTTTGATCCCCCATAACTCCAAAACTAAAAGAGGTAAATGAAAAAAATTTCAGATTTGTTCTTTCCTTGGGTAAGGCAACACAATAAAAGAAAATCTTGAAATTCTGAGATGGTGATGGGAAGTTTTTTCTATCTACCTGCCCGATTTGCTTTTGCAACGGCTCTTAAACGTTATTTCATATCCAAGCTCACAAATGATAGTGACAATTAACGTTATTTTACAGACATTTTAAAATTCTTAATTTATCAGGTTGTAACGAAAGTTTTCCGCCAACAAAAAGTTAATGCGGATAGTAATCACCACCCACATCTATGATTTTCTGCCAACGTTTTGGTAGTTTTTCAAAGCCTTCGGCCCAGAAACATGGGGGGCGCGAGACCAAAAACATAACTTTCAAATGCCAAAAATCGTTTGACAAAATATGAGGAAACAGGCCATCGCGAACTGTTTGCTGAGATCATATCTGCGGTGGCGGGAAACTTTCGTTACGACCTAATAAAATTAGAAACTCCTACTTTAAAATTACTTTACAAAAATCTTAAAGTTATTCAGAAAATTAAAACTCTAAAGTTACACGTAATATAATTTATCTTCATGTAATTAAAATATTCATCAAATTATTTTTATTTTTAATTAAGTTAATAATAAACTATTGCCTTGCATATGGAGCAAACTCGTATTAATACTTTAAAAACATTTGTTTTTCTGTGCCATTGAAAAATTACTATAATATAAAATATACATTTTTTATTTTAAAAAAATTAATCAAAGCAGGAAATTTTATCTGTTTAATAAATAAAAATATAATATATATAAATATGTATTTACCGTATCTTTCTCCATTTAGTCTTTCCTGTGTAATCTCGTTAGGTAAGCGATCAGTTATTTCACTTCTATAGTATAGTCCACTATGTTTCTGGTTTTTAAAATATTTGCTCATCCGGATATTCCACTCCATACACCTGTGTGGAGTTCTTCGGATCTTCAGGGCCACAGAATTCAAGGGACGTAGAAGAGAAATGAGTATGGAGATTCCGACCGCAACACCTACGGGAGGACGGGAGGAAGGAGGGACAGATTTCCTACTGGTGGGCGTTTTCCGTTTTCCAGATCTCCCTTCAGGTCGCGTATAGACAGCTGTCACGGTGTATGGATCATTTATCACTAAAGGACTAGAAAAGCGCTCTTCGCCGCAAAAAGTGCATGGGATTAGAGGGACGAAGAAAGAAATATACATGTATTTTAGACATTTGTGGTTTTATAATTTTTGGATCAAATTAATAGTAGTAGCATGATTATTATTTTTTTTTTCTATAGTGATACACTGTGACACATTTCAGATCTTGAGATAAGACTCAATTTCTATTCATAGATTTTTAAAGAAAGGTAAAAATTTGACTGTTTTTTTTTTTTTTTTAAGTAGAGCATTTCCCTATGCGCAGGAAAAATCAAATTTAAAATGCATGTATACTTATAGTTAAACATACTTAAAATTGCAAATGAAGTTAAATATATTTTTTACAGAATGAAGGATTTTTTTTTTAAATAAGTACATATCTAGTATTTTTTTTTTTTTTGTTCGTTTGGTTTCAAATTGTAATTTAAAAGATCATGATAACATATGTATATTAATACATACGATTGGAGAAAACCTACCTAAACTCCAGACCGTTTGATTGACGACCGCGCGATGGGACCCGAACCCAGGACCTTCACACTTCGGTCGTCTACCATTTCAGTGATATAACCACTGTGCCATGGTGAGGCTCATATATGGTAGAAAATATAAACTATTTCCATTTCTCTCACACCTTCTTTTTAAATGTAATTAAGGGTTGTTATAGCTCAGCGTTTCAGAGACAAGACACATGTATCAAAGACCCATGTCCGGAAGCAAAGGTAGAAAATCGTAACCATTGCGTATTTGCGAAAATTGAAGTGAACAGTTTCTAGTTTATAAGACGTTAAATTATAATAAATAAAATTACAATCAATAGCAGGGCTGGAAAAGTCTATTGCCTACGTGCCCGGGGCATGTGAAATTTCAGCCGGGCTTGTGTTTCTTTTTCCATTTGTCCGACTGGGCGTGTAAAAAATAGACTGTGGGAAATTCATAATTTATTTTTTTTAATTATGTATATTTTTAAATGCCATCAATTTTTCAAATTTTGGTACAGAAAAAATAAATGTCCGTTTCTATTTCTGTGATTTTATCACTGTCCTACTGGCAATCGTAAGAAAAATTACCTTTTAAGTTTAAAAATTTGTAAATTTTGATATCAATTTAAAATACGAGAGAGAGAGAGACTAATTTTATGAAAAATAATAGTAATAATAATAATTATGTTTCATAGCGATAGCATTAACATCTTCACTCATGTAATAATCGCATTTTTTTTTTGCCAGTTTTTCATGGTGAAAGTCTAGGTGCGACTATTATGAGGGGGAAAATCTAGTACATAATATTGGAACTCTAAAGCTATTTTTTCTGCTTCAAAATGGGGGTGCGATAATTATGTGAGGGCGACTACGGTATAGCCACACATTTTTTAGCTAAACAGCACAGTGTCGTCAGGGCAAACTTAACGTTTGTGCTTGTCAAAAGTAGCGATTTTTGTTGATCGCGCGGAAACTAATACAGCTGATTTTCAGTTGGAACATATAAAAGGAAATAACTTTCTTAGTGGAGCAAAGTGAAGATCTCACTATAAATATAATGAGCAGATGTTCTTTATTTTCGAGGACGCCTTGAATACTGAAAGCAAACATTTAAATACCAAGAACACTATGAATAGTAATTGTTCCTTCAATGAAAACAAAACTGTTTCGTCTATAAAAAAACTTTATAGAATACTGTATTGCACTAGTTTCTGCTTTTATTTGACTTTTAAAAATTAACTAGCTGCCTCAAAATAGAAATTTTGGTCACGTTACTATAAATAAATTCTATGATATAAACATTAGGGTGATAAATACAAAAATTTTCTGCAGCATTTTATTTGAAAAATATGTAGTGAAATTTACTCTCGAAAATTAAAAAATATGATTGAAATATTTATTATCCTACATAAAAATTATCATCGAGCTACGCCATTTCACTTCGCATTTTACTTAAATAATCTTTTTTTTTTCTTTTTCTCCTTCTCAGATGGCTCTGCGAACTCAAACGCACGTAATCGCCATCAATCACACCAGCAAGGTTGAAAGCCTTGAAAGCTATTTGCTGAACAAGCTGTCACTCAAACTACGCAAAGAGGCTTTACCGCCAATTAACCCAGTCCGCAACTCGAGGGTGGGGATTACGAATCACATGACCTGCTGGTCGAAGCAAAGCATGGCGATTTCCCTTCTGCTTCCCCTATCATAATTCTATGTTCAGGGCAGGGGGGGCTACATTGTTTTTTCCCCTTTTCGCTTTTCTCCTTGTCCACTGCGGGTGGAGCTGCTCGCTTTAAATCATCGGATTGGCGTTTTCTTACAACTGATTGAGTCTTGCAGATGCAGACTTGTTTGTCCCGTTAAGCCCGGGTTTCCTGCAAGCGGCGACGGCCAGCGCTCCAATTTGTCAACCGCGAAAAAATGCCCGTAGACCATGGGACGCTCGCCCAATAAACACATGAAATTTAAATTCCGTTTGCCATAACTTGGGACTGCACAAATTTGTTATTAAAACCTTCTATTTGGTGCAATTTATTATTAATTGCAATGTTCCCACACTTAATATTGCACATTGTTTTAAAATAAGTCAAATATACCTGGAACTATATTTCTGTCCTATTTGCAACTAATTTTAGAAATCACCACGAGATGGCGCATCGATAATCTCATTAATTTTTTTCAAAGGTGCTAACTAATAATACACTTCTTTTTATTTCACATTATGTCAAAAAAAGCATTAATATGTCAATAAATACAGTTCGTATTTTCATTTCGGTTTTATTTCATCACCAATAAATGGCCATTGTAACCTTCCGCTGTTTGTTTGTATTTCGACCGGCGGTTGAGCAGACGAACGTAAACAGACATCTTACGAAGTCCTACGTCCTACGTTTTAATTGTAAAAATTTCCAATTTTTTTTTTTTTTTTTTTTTTAAGAATATTGATCTTGAAATATACATATTAATATTTTTATATTTTCACTAGTATAAATTTTTTTAGGAAGTTGAAAAAATTAATAATATTTAATTTACTTACAAAAATATTACTAGATTTATTAAGGATTCATATCTGAATCTAAGTGACAAATATTTTGATTAGTACTAGTTGCCCAACAGGGATTCTACGGCATACCGAATATTTAATTAGTAATTTTTTTATTTTACATGCACTTCTTCATTTTTCATATTTATTTCCATTAAAAAAATAAAAAGAAACATTTCTAAAGATTTTTAAACTATGAATTAAATTCAAACACCTAAAAATAAATTTTACACTCTAGGTAGAGTTTTTTTTTTTTTCAAATAATTGTTGCACATAATGTTTTAGTTACTTATAAAATTCATACGCTGTATTTATATATTTTTCTTTATTAAGTCATATTCGTCCTGTCTTGTTGGAAGTACTCCACCACAAGTTCAGTATAGGCACATGGTGTGTACATAAAAAAAAAAAAAACTACTTTTTTTTCTCCCCACAACTTTGCTTCTACAAAAATATATATAATGTACACTTTCAACCAGCTATTTTCTTCATTTAAATTAATCTTCATAGCATTTATTTTCAATAGAAAATGACAGAAGGTAAACACCTGACAGTGTTGCATTTTACCCCACATATCAGGAAAACAATAACACTCTAGGAACAAATAATATGGGACAGAAAGCAAATTTCAGCAAATGTGTTTTATTTGCATTAATAACGAACATCAATGTCAGAGAAATATGAAATGTAAATTGGAAAAAGTCATTTAAATAAAAAAAAATACTACTACATAAGCAATACTAGCTACAAATTGTCATAAATCAATAAAAATACTACACTAGGGGCATACCTAAAAGTATAATAGTACTTTTTTTTTCTATTTCTAATGGCACAGATAAAAAGACATACAGCAAAGAATAGATATGAAGAAATACAGAGAACAGCTCTATCAAATAGTCTATGTATCCAGAAGACCCCCTAGCCTCCCATATAGGTCCACAAGAGAACGTTTGGATAAAGCTTGGCAGTTAGCGAGGTGGTAACCCGTCCAAGATCAGAGACTGCAGACATAGCACTTTAAAGGGCATATTTTTTCAATTAAAATGCTATACTACAAACTCTAAATCGATACATATAGTTGATCGATATAAAGAGTAATATTAGTATATGAAAAAGTATTACTTACATTAGGGAATGCAATGCCGCTTTTGCGGGATTACATTGTATATATTGCGGGATATTGTAATCCCGCTTTTGCGGGATTACAATATCATGGCTATAATTTTCATATTTATGTAAGTTATTGTTTTAGTTATGAATTAAGATAAAGTATTAAACCTGACTGTGCTTATAAACTTACTTTTTCCCACTTTTCTCTATTAAAATTAAGTTTTATTTGAATGAAATGTCAATCCCGCGGGATCCCGCAATCTCGTGCGGGATTGACATTTTATTCAAATAAAAATTAATTTTAATAGAGAAAAGTACGAAAAAGTAAGTTTATAAGCACTATCAGGATTAATACTTTATCTTAATTCATAATTAAAACAATACCTTACATAAATATGAAACTTATAGCCATGACATTCTAATCCCACAAAAGCGGTATTGCATTCCGTAACTTACATTAATTTATTCTGAACATTCGCTTAAATCATCAATACAATCTAAAACACATCTTTCATTGTTAGAGTTTTAACAGTTACTCTCATAAGAGCAAAACTCTGAACATGCTGAATTATTCAACTTGCAAGTACATTTCTTTGACATACATGCAGTTTTAAGGCATGCACATGAGATGTGTTTCAGTAAGAAATCTGCTGCAATAGGCAAGTTACCCCACTGAACAGAAATGCAGTCATTTATAATCCATCCATGTTCAGGTGGGCTTGGAGCATTAATACAATTTTCCGAACACCTACGATAAATATTACATTGATAATTACAGCGTTTCAGCCCATTTTCCGAAGTTCTAATCGTCCTTGAAACCTTTTAAAGCGTTTAAATGCTCAGATATTTCTTTTTCTTTGCCATCAAGAAACAACCCCCACTGTCTTAATTTTTCAAAGCTTTTGTCCGATAAAAGAATTAGATCATCATTTATATCTTCGAAAAGATGAATGCAGCAAAATGGGGTGGCAGTAGCACCCATTTCAACGAGCGTTACTATTATAGCGTAAGAACGATGGGATGTCAACAAACGAATGTACTCAAACAAACGGCGGAGTGATACGTAGAAAGAAATGCGGTATAAATAAAATAAGTATGATGTTATATGTATATAGATGTAATATGTATAAGATGTGTAATTTTACTATATTTACATAGTATTAATTATTTTAATGACATGAAATGAATTAAAAACTAGCATTTTGAGTTTACAATGTTATTTATTTAATTTAGTAAAAAAAATTTGCACACGTCATCTGGTGGCTATTCCATGTATGGCTGCAAACAAGAGAAAAATATAGTTCGCGATAGAGTTGTTATTTTATATAAAACGTGCACCTTTAAGCGTGGGAATATTAAGATTTAAGATAAAATTTAACATTTAGAACAGTTTAATCATGCGTTTGCGTAGTCCCAAAGCATGATAAACGAACTTGAAGAATATTAATGTTCGTCCCGTAGTCTACCGGGGTCTTTCGTGCGTCCACGAGATCTGGACGTCCCCAGCGACGCTCAACGCTGGAAGGAAACCACCTTTTAATAAACGCGTTCTTTGGACGCGAGAGGAACCCGCTAAGGTCATTAATCACTCTGGTCGCTGGACGCTGGACGCTTGCAGGAAACCAAGGCTTTAGTGCTTTGTCTCCGACACATAAGAAAATTCCGGCGACTACTCATATTTCCAATCAATCTTCGCATATGTTTCAAGTTTAGTTCCTTGTATCCGAAATACCGAAATTGGCGACACTAAACCTTTTACTTTGTCTGGGTTTAAAATGGAACAATAGTTTATGTCTGCTACCTCTGGAGTCCCAACGAGAGTTCTACACCAGAAAGCAGATGCAAGAAGTGTTTGCTTTTCCGAAACAAATCCACATGCTGTTCATTTGTGAAATACATAATGGAACTGAAAAATGGCTTTTGGGGATGTCGGCAACTCCGTGGTAAACTAATAGCTTTCATGCCCGGAACACGAATTTATAATGGTTCTTGACCCCCTCACTATACCCATCTTTAAACTTAAAAAGATATGCCATTACTAATTAATGGATTGGTGTTTCGTCAATGGAAAACACCTGCTTAGCGCTTAGTTGAAAATGCGATTTCCCTTAGAATTTTTTTGGACACTGAAAGGAAGCATAAGTTTTCGGAGAGAAAAATGTTTTACAGAACACAGGGTTTTTGCCGCTAATGTCTAGTGTATCATCCCATATTTAAATTTTACAAAGCTGCTTGCTTCCAGATATTTTCAAAGGGAAAAACAATTTCTTCTATGGAACAAATTTCATAATTAAAAGCTTATAATCATGGAGTGTGATGACAGGGTTACGAAGGTTTTTTTTATTTAAAAGCCTTCTTATGATTACCATAGCCCTTTCGAGTTTCGAGTAGACGTAGTGCTAAAAATTCTCATTACTTTATTGAATTTCAAAATATATCACAATGATCTGTCTAATGCAGGACATCACTGAAATGTGCACATAAAACTTCAAGCTAATTAGTCAGCTTCGAACTTTCTAGCACATATTCATTGAAATTTCAATTAAGAAGTGTAGTGGCTAAGAATGCCGGAAATTGTTTATTGTGTACAAAGTAGAAAATCAATCAGAATTATTTTCTCGGAGTTACAAATGCTGTAAAAATATTAACACTAAAATAGCTTTAATGACGTTTGATTATAATTTTATTCTTCTAAATTGTAACGCAGGCCGCCTAGGAGCCCATAGCCCATACGCGGAAGCATACTGAATGGGTAATCCGGCCCTGTTTAGGTGTGATCCCTGCCCTCGTGACCCCCCCCCCCTTTCCTTCTCTATAATTTTTATGATCTTGTAGCAGTTATGGTATATTATGATTCCATAAATTAATTATTTACAAGCATAGGTGCTCCTTAGACTGCCTTTCAAGACGAGGAAGGTTTTTTGAAAGGGGGGGGGGGTCGAATTCGAAAGTAATTACGCACACACAGTTCACACATTTTTCTATAAACCATTTTTGGATTTTGAGTTTTCTTTTATTATGGGTTTGGGGCAACTATTCCTTCCACCTTTACCTTAATCAGGCTCGTTGTGACTCCCCCTTCCCTTGCTCTCCATGGATATGGATTAGCGCACATATTTACAAAACGGCTGTATATTTTTCTGCCAAGGAGGAACGTCTGAGCACATAGAATATTGTGTGCATACTTTAGTATTATTATAAAATAAACTAGTAAGACCAATGGTCTTCTAAAGAGAAATTCTCTTTCAGCAGCACAATGTGGTATGTATGCACATGATCAAGGCCTTTCTGAATTTTGGTCCCTTGTCCAAGCTCGACTTGGGCCCTCTTTTTTTGGGGGGGTGGGGGGCGGGAGATGGTTAATCTAGGTCCCTATTTTGGGCCCTTGCCCGAGCTCGACTTGGGCCCTCTTTTTAAAGGGGGGATGGTTAATCTAGGCCCCTTAGTCGAAGACCATTTTGGGGGGGGGTCATGACCCCCGTGACCCCCCCCGGGAACCGCCACTGAGAAATACCGTAAAAATATTAATCGATGATAATTGCTGCACTTACCAAATTATGCATAATGAACAAGTAATTTAACATTGGATCCTCAGTTGCACCAAAAATCATTCATGAAGAACTGCATATGAAAAATTAGTTTGTCGTTGGGTCCCCCATAATTTAACAGAATATCAGGAATTTGTGAATCTGCAAAGAAACCCTAAAACTACTTGACGATGGTGGGTACCTCTTTATTTCTAAAACCGTAACTGGTGATGAAAGGTACATACCGTTTTTTGACGTTCCAGCAAGTCCAGTAAGTTAAGTATGGGTCTTTGAAGATGTCAACAATGGTGAAAAGACAACGAGCGATGAAAGTAGGAATGTATGCCGTTTTTTTCAGAAAGGAGGGACAGAAGGCAATTACAGCTAACTTGTACACCACTGTCTTCCAGAAATTCTTCAAGAAGTTAATAAAGAAGACTCATGTTTTGTCATGACAATGTATCTTGTCATAGATCAAGACCGACAGTGGAATTTCTTGAACAAAAGCATATCAAAGTGATAGAATATCACCCTATTCCCCTGATCTTGCTATGTGTGACTTTTGGCTATCTTTTAATCAAGGGCGGCTTCAGTGAGAGGGCTATGGCCCCCTCCGAAATTTTGTTTTACAGCTTTACATTCGAATACTTCACGATTTCAAGTCGTTGAATTTGCATTTTGAACAATTTAGAGACCTCAATGGAGGCCCGGATACACCCACCGGGAACCTAGGAAATTTTCCCGATGGGCCGAACACTAATATATAATGTATTTATATATACACTTATGTAGTATGATGTGCACATGTGTTAGAAAATATAAGTGAGCCGCCATTGTTAGGAATTTCCCTTGCCAGTGGGATGGGTTGTATTCGTCTTTGCCTCAATGGCACCCTCCGAGAATTCAGTCTATATTCGCCTTTGCTTAATCTTAAGAAAAATTTACATTGTGGCCGTTATCACTCTGAAGATGAGATTGATGAGGTTGTAAAAGCATATTTTGCATCGATTCCCAGAAATGGATGGTTTGAGTTGAGGCTTTTAAACTTTGTGAAATTCTCCTACAAAAGAGTAGGTTATTTTGAATACTTCCAAAATTTGCTACGTTTGAGTTGTACCATTTATCTGTGCCTGAAAAGTTTCTAAGTGACCCTCGTATTTTTCTCATTTCGGCGCCCCTCCGAAAAGGGGGATCTCCCGGTGACCCTCCCGCCCCGTGTTCGACCGCACACGCCTTAGGCCGGCCCTGCCTTTGCATATCTTGTCGCCGCAAACGCATGGTGCACATTTCAGTTCATTTGGATGCTTCCATCTTGGTGTTGCATTTTGTATGACCAATGACAAGCAGTGTATATTAACGTAGGATTACTTATCGCCTAGTTAGTTGTAAGTCTCTAGTTGAAAATTTTCAGGCCAGGATACGGCCACCGAGATGACGGGAAGTTTCCCGATGGGCCTGTCACTTTCAAATATGTGTAAAGTATACAGTGTGCCCAAGGGCGGCCCTAGGGTACGTGACAACCCCCCCCCTCCCGCAAACGTAAATAAGGTGCCCCTTTTATACTTTTCAAGCTTCTGAGTTCGAAATGGCGCCCTTTCGAAGACGGCGCCCCGATGCGATGCTTACCTTGCTTAACGTGTCGGGTTTCCCCTGAGTGTGCCCGCTAAAGCTCGTTGCCACCAAATAATTTAATTAATAACGGCAAGACTAGAGTCATAAAAGCAGAGTTTAGGTATAGTGAAGTTGCCATCCAGGAAGCGCACACACGTTAAAATTACGTATTCCCGATGTCGAAATGTCGAAAATAGGTCGATGAAAAATTACAGCAAAAAATAGCGTTTAAAAGAGATCAAACATACATTGTGTTGTCGACGTTATAAAGAGCCGTTCGATTTTGGTCAGGGAGGCGGCTATCTTCGACTGTTAATGTTAGTCGCCCTCACGAGGTCTATGATCCGTCAATACATCGCCGATTTTCCGCTCATGGCTTCGGCGGTCTGAGAGACCCCCCCAGCCAGCCAAGAAGAAACACGATTGAGCATCGAGAAATTTTTTCAGCTTAGTTAATAGTCAGTTGAACGTCGAATAAACAGTGCGGGGGAGACAGAATTTACGGGGTCCTTTCTCACGACCTTTGACATGTCCACCCCAACCGTTTTCTCAGAAAACAGATGCTTTTTTTTTCTTTTTTGCGTGTGTATTCGTTCGTGGTTCGCGTGGCTCGTACTTCGCAGTTTTTTATGCAAGGGCAGAACTCGCTCCAGCGTGTTCTTGCTCAATGGCTGAGCTCAGGAGCTGCGCTACACAGAAGAGTAAAATTTCCATAGTTTTAACTATAAAAGTGGATATTTTTCAAGTATCTCTTGTAATATTTTTCAAGTTCAATGCTAACACGATTTATCGTTAGCTTAGCATATTAATAAGTTTGTCTGGCTCTCTTTAAATTGTGTTGGCCGGTGATGTTATTAAAGTTTATCGGGGTAACTACAAATTTTAATTCCAGCCATCAAAATTTTAGATGTGAGTTAAATAATTATTTAACTAATAATTATGTGCTTTGTTTCTTTTATTCATTTTCTTTTAAATTGCTAATTATAACTCTTCTTATTTGTATTATAGAGTGAAATATAAAGGTACAATTGGCATAAAATCAACTGTTTACCTTAAGCATATGAAATATTTTTTCTCATTATAAGCACGAATTTACTTAATGTAAACTTACTATAACAAAAGTCAACTTATTATTGCATTATGGCATAACTTACAATGAAAGAGATTAAAGCACTTTATGCAAAGTTTTTTTTTTCTTTTTAAATTGTATACTAATATGTGTGCATTTAGTATGTAATTTAACCCTTTATGTCCCAAATTATGATATTTTTAGAAAAGTTGTACATTATACTTTTTTTAATGTTTAATTTAACTACAGAAAGATGTAAAAAAATTTAGATTCATTTTCAATAATTTTTCTTATTGTTATAATATAAAATATTACACGGGACTTAAAAGTCCCGTCGGAACTTTTGTTCATTACATTGTCATAATGAAAAATACGAAGTATAAATGAAAGTAATTTATTGGACGATCAATTATGGTATTCATAAAAGCAGTTCTTTTTTTCATTTATACAAAGAAATACTTTGCATAGTGTGCACTGAGAATGGGGTCTTGACTCAATATTTTTAGATGCACAAAAATCACACTTTCCTCTTTTTTTCAGAAATATTGGCCGATGTGCGCCTTTGTTCTGTTTCCTTATATCCTCAGAAACAGAAAAATTTGCTGTCTTGCGCTTTTGTGGGGGTAGTAATTCACTAATCTCCCCACCATTCGATCTTGGTCTCCCCCTTTTCTTTGGAGGAACTTTTGACATAGAAGACCTTGTGTTACCCTTTGTTTGAATTCTAGAAGGGTTATTTTATCTCGTATTTCACAGCAACGAATATATGAGTTTACCATCACAATTTCTATAATGCCAAAAAAAAAAGGGGATGCCACCATTTCTTTCCTAGAGCTGAATCACATGTTTCATGGGATAAGCTAAATATGGGGATTGTTGATGTGCAGTCTCTTTTGCTCCAGTGATTTTTGGGTGGTTCTTCATTTTCTAAGTCAGCATTTGAATTGTCGCTCTCGAAGTCTGAAATTGGATGATTAATTCCTCCATTCAAATTTAATTTTTTGCTTTGTTTTCCTGTTCAGGGGAATATATTTCATCCGAACTAGAATCCTCCTCTGATGTTTCAACATCGGATGGAAATTCATCCCTTATAACTTTTATTTGTTCTATAGTCAAGCCTTTCCGTCGTCGTTGTTCTAAAAATAAATAAATAAAAATCAGTTTTGTAAAAAAGGCAGAAAAAAATGAAAATGTTCAATGACAGAACAAACAAACACAGCCGCGTACGAAGGAAGATCGACTCCCGCATAAAACAATCTTCTGCCTCTCCTCCGTTTCCAACTTATGTATACACATAAAAAATAATAAAAAATCTTATCATATTTGTAATTTTGGCGCCCCAAAAATTCTAGTTCCAGGGGCTTGTACCTCTCTCGCTACCTCCCCACCCCTTTTCCACAGCCCTGAAACAAAATCTTAAAAAATGCATTAAAACATGATATTTTTACACATTCAAATGTTAAAAACAAATTATAATAAAATGCACTAACTAATATTCATTTGAAGAAAGATCAGATTTCCATCTGGACCTTTGTGACCCAACGGGACTTCAAAGTCCCAGAAGAACAATAATGTATAACATTATGAAATTTCCACTCAATTGGTTATGTTTTTAATTAAAATGACATGAAAGTTCACAAAGAATAAGAGGTAAAAATGCAAAGTACTTACCATTCAATAATCTGCAGATGTCGAACTCAGAATGAAGTAAAAAAAATTCGAGCTGAATGGCTATTCAAAAGCAGCATAACATGAACTTGTTCACTAATATCCAACGGAACAAACGGTTTGTACAGTATTCCCATCTAATGGTCATTAAAAGAAGGTTTAAATAAAAGGACTGAGAAGTCCTGTTGGGATTCATGGAAAATTTTTCATGTTATGAGTCCCATTGTAAGTAAAATCTAATAAGTCCCGTCGGGGCATAAAGGGTTAAACCTATTTGGAGTAGTAAAATTGAACAAATCAAAGAATTAAGAGAGATAAATAAAAAGCTGTTTGTGTAATGAAGTAGACAAAATTTTTCTCGTGGGAGGGTGAGAGGGGGGGGATTTGTAGATAGAAAACTTGTTCATATTTTATCACAGGAAAACTATAATAAACTATAGAGATAAAAAAGCAGGCTTATTCGTCTAATAGAAGTGGTTCCTTGACGATTTCGTCGAATCCTGACAGTTTATAAACGTAGTAATTATGCCGGAATTCCAGACATTTAGAGAATATGTCAGTCACACACCATTTACATACGTCGTGAAAGCATGGAAATTCAAACTTCTTGTCGGGTGCACATGCCGTTTAAAAGGAAACACTTTACATTTCTAAATATAATCATGTAGAACGACAGTTCTACTAGTGACGCAGCCAGCCCCAACCAACCAACCGTAAAATTTCGGGGCACTTATATATACAGCTAACTTTTCTATTTTCAAAAGTGTCTCATCTGGATCTCGGAATAGCTCTAACGAATTTTTTACAATTAATATATGATTTTAATCGGTGCCAAATTCGATGAGTGACGTCGCCGGTTAAGCTACGAAAACTCGTTTTTTTTTATTTAATCCAGTTTAAAGAGGGAACTATTTAACCCGCGTAAGGAAATACGGAAAATGATCTCGTTTTAAAGGCGGTAAACAAGACAGGGAGTAGGAATACAGTGCTGTAGATCCGTGACAAGATTTGTACAAGTTACCTTATATCGTAAACCAGTTTGGTCCTAGGCAGCTGGTACCTTTCGCTCCCTCTTCCTGAGCAAATGACTTGAGTTCTGTCCTCGACCTCGCACTTTTGAGAGATGAGCTTTGTGTTACTGTCGTTTTTCTTTTACTTCATTTTAAAAAATAACAGATTATTATATACTTTACTTATTTTTTCTGTAATTTATTTTGCTATAATTAATAATTAAAAATAGTTAAGACTTTGAATTAAAAGATAATTAATTTAAGTATTTTTTGGTAAAACTCTTTCCTAACTTTTTCTTTAAGTATTTCGTTTCCCTAGTATTTTGATAGCTATTTCTAATTAAATTAAGTCTTTATTTTTCTAATACTATTAATTCTATTTGGAAAATTCAATACGTAATTAATATTTCCATGAATTTTTTTCTCCTCAGAAAGCTCACATAATTAATTAATAATAATTATTTAGTATTCAAAGGAAAATAAATAGTAGTTTTACATACTAACTAGTTTTAATAATAATTCTTTTACTCTTCATGTATATATAAAATTTATTAAAATTATTGAATTATAATTTTAAAACCAATATTTTTTCCAAATCTTAGGTTTTTCTCACCTTTATTTTGTATTCCTTTAAATACCAGATTTAAAATTTTGTTCAATACTTTTCAGAGAGAAATTTGATTAATTAATCTAAATTTATACATGCACTATATTTTGTCTTAGACATTTGAAGGCCGGAGATGGCATCTAAAACAAGATGTTGTGCCCACCCGAGCCAAGTTGATAAGATACTGAAGATGGTAGATAACTGAAGTATAAATGTCCAGGGTTCTGGTCTACCGGATGGCTGATAATCTAAAAATTCGGAGTTTTGGACGTTTTTTCTCACGATGTAACGTAAATACGCTTCAGAAGCACTGAGAAAGTCAACCGCGCAAGACCCTTATTCTTAAACTGGTAGTTCATCTAAACCATAGGTGCCCAACGTGGGCGATAACGCCCCCTTGTGGGCGTTTGAGGCTTTCAGGGGGCGGTAAAAGACCCAGAGAAAATTAGGGGGCGTTGATGTGGCACGGAGGGGCGTGGGAAGATTAACCAAATCTAGTCTAAAAAAGACTTAAAAAGCACTCTGATAACTCATTTCTATCACGTGTGCGAAAATTCACATATTTCGATATGAGACTTTTTGAGAGAAAGAGATACCTCTTTAAAACTTTTATTCCTCTTTTTTAAATGAAGAAGAACTTCAGTAGAGTTTCAATTCCAACAATTTTCTATCTATTAGTATTTTTTTTTTTTAGTTCTTGTTTCCACCATGCATTATGTACGCTCTTATTTCTCTGGAGTGAGAGGGGGGGGGACGGTATTGAAATATTGACTAGAAAAGGGGGCACCAGTTCAAAAAAGGTTGGGAACCTATGATCTAAACGTTCTCTAAAAAAATGAAATTATCAACTGATAAAAAAACAAACAAACATAGTATGTAGTTTTCTAAAAAGCGACATAAAACCAATTATAAACAATAATTTTTTGAGTAATTTTCTATTTTATTAATGATTATAGTCATTAATTAATTTAATCAACAATTTTGAGATGTATCATTAACTTATTAAAAACTTAGTATATCATAATATAGTTAAAAAATTAACTTAGAGATAGCTTTAAACTGAAAGCAAACATTGCATTAATAGATTACATTGCATTAAAATAATAGAACCAGTAACTAGATTATCATTAATTAAGAACGAGATTATTAAATTAATAATTTTAACGAAACTTAACTAACGGTGATCGTTAAACTGAATGCAAATTAATGAATCACAGTGCATTAAAACAATATAACGAATAGTTATATATTGTTGTTGTTATTCTAGAATTACGGCCGATTATAGCTACACGTAGGCTCTAAGCCGAGACGTGGGGTGCCCTCCGTGGGGGGTCTTTCTAAGGCGTCCTAACCCGCATTTACGCTGTTTTGGAGGAAACTCCGAACCGAACGATTAGGTCGGCGGACGCAACCTGGTTTCGAACCAGGCACCTTCCGTCTCCCAGTTCAGAGCGCTATGCGCTCGGCCACTGATGGGGGCCAATAGTTATATAATTATAGTAAAAAAGTTAACTTACGTTTAGCATTAAACTGAATGCAAATTTATGAAATAAAATCAAAGGTGGTGGCAGGAATACTAATCTGTACTCGACCGGTGGTGTGTCGTTCCGGTCGGAACGACACACCACTACTCCGAACGATTAGGTCGGCGGACGCAACCTGGTTTCGAACCAGGCACCTTCCGTCTCCCAGTTCAGAGCGCTATGCGCTCGGCCACTGATGGGGCCCAATAGTTATATAATTACAGTAAAAAAGTTAACTTACGTTTAGCATTAAACTGAATGCAAATTTATGAAATAAAATCAAAGGTGGTGGCAGGAATATTAATCTGTACTCGACCCAAATTATAAATAGAAAATTACTCAAAAAATTATTGATTATAATCAGTATTATGTCTCTTATTATAAAATTCTAACAAAAATATGTCAATTTTCTGTTACATGTTACAAAAGAACTTGCTGTGACTTTTTTAATCAAATACTCTGATACTGCATGAAAACAGGTTTGTATATTTATTTACATTACTTAGTGTCAAGCAAACTTCCGCAATTCGCCCTTGAAACTAATTTATTATCTTCTGACCATACCCTTAAAAAGTAATGATATCCCCATGCAAAAACCCTCAACTGGTTAAAAATTTGTGACGCAGCATTTTACTTTATAGATCTATGAATTTTAAATACGGGTCTTAAAAATAATGATATCAAATTTTGAGTGACGCCCTGCTGAGAATTTTAATGATTTGTTTTTAAATTCCATTACAGTTACTTTCGTTTTATTTTCTAAAGAAGATGTACGCATTTACGCAATGCTTTTAATTATGAAATACACTTGTCAAATATATCACACTTTCACTGAGTCTGTATAATGTATTCAAATGAATTTATTTCAATAATTTAATTTATCTTTTGCGTCACGCTATCCAAAAGGGCAAGTAAAATTTACGTAAATATTTAGTTAGTGTCATAGTAACCAAACTAAGTGCAATGTATATGAAAATTTTGCTTGCCCTTTTGGATAGCGTGACGCAAAAGATAAATTAAATTATTGAAATAAATTCATTTGAATACATTATACAGACTCGGTGAAAGTGTGATATATTTGACAAGTGTATTTCATAATTAAAAGCATTGCGTAAATGCGTACATCTTCTTTAGAAAATAAAACGAAAGTAACTGTAATGGAATTTAAAAACAAATCATTAAAATTCTCAGCAGGGCGTCACTCAAAATTTGATATCATTATTTTTAAGACCCGTATTTAAAATTCATAGATCTATAAAGTAAAATGCTGCGTCACAAATTTTTTACCAGTTGAGGGTTTTTACATGGGGATACATTATACTACTAGTTGTTAGCTAATGAAAAGCAATTTTGAATTAAATGATTAGAAATAACAAGTTTTAAATTAACTTCTAATCGTTTAGATAAAGTTATAAAATTTATATTCATAAAAGTTTGAACATATACAAAAATATATTAAAGTTAAAATATAATCTTGATTTTTAATTTAACAGATAAGTAACTCGCACGAACAACTTATGTCACTAATTTACATTTTAAAGGGTTTCCATTTTTTCCCCCGGTACATTTTATTAATCGTTTTGGCTGTATTAGGTATTTTTAATAAAAGGGTGCAAAAAATTATTTAATCTACTCTTATAAACTATCTAAATACTTTCATATATTGGTTAAAAAGTAACCTTTTTTTATATAAAATAAGTAAATTATATTTACTGCTAGTAAAATTACATTTTAAACTGTATTCCTTACTTAACTAAATTTACTAATATTTTATTTAAGTTACTTTTTCACCATCTTTCACCAATAAATGAAGATATTTGATTGTTTATAACATTGAATTAAACAGCGTACCCCCCCCCCCCTACAGTAAAAACAATTCATAAAATGTACCGGGGGGAAAAAGTAAACCCTTTAAAATGTAAAATAGAGACATAACCTATTTATGCAAGTTACTGATCAATTAAAATCAAAAAATCAAGATTATATTTTTCTTTAATGTATTTTCTCTGTGTTAAAATTTTTATGAATGTATATTTTACAATTTCACCTAAACGACTAGAAGTTAATTTAAAACTTGTAATTTCTGCACATTTAATTAAAAATTACTTTTTATTAGCTAACAAACTAATATTAAAATGTATTATATAGAAATATAAAATGTTTCCTTTTTAAACGGCAAAAGTTCACAAGATCAGAACAGTTTGAATTTCCATTCTTTCACGACGTATGTAAATGGTATTTGTCTATTCTCTGAATGTCTGGAATTGCGGCAAAATTACTACGTTTATAAATGGTCAGAATTCGACAAATTCTGCGAAGTCTTTAAAGAACGACTTCTATTAGACGAATATAAGCCGGTTTTCTCTGTCCTGTTGGAGCGATTCGACAACGTATAACGTAAAATCAACAACTATGAGCTGAATTTTATAAACGGATTCCGAGAATCTGTCTCCCTTTGCCGTTATAGCGACGAGTGTTCGACCAATATCGGGGATTTTCTCTTCCTGGCGGTCACCCTTTTTCATTCTTGCGCCGTAGTTAAGCGAGATTGTTATCTCTTGCGGGTGATACGCCGTCTAGAAGTTCAGTGCTCGACGAGCAAACAGGTGGACATATCCAAGGATTTTTAACGTCGATGATTACGTCGAAACTACGTCGACGGCGACGTAAATTCGATGTATCGTGGCTGGCTGGGAGGTTACGCAAGGAAACAGCTTACAGCGCCACCTGGGGGGCTAAATTTGGAGCTAGCGTTCTTATCTCGAGAACGATACGAAATACGTGAAAAAAGCCTATTACAAAGTTGTTCCGCATTGATTTAACCCATTAAGCGCCAAAGCTCCCGTTACGGGAACATCTATTATATATTTTTTTCTTAAAATATTTTAACGCAATTTACGAAATACTCATTTTATACGAACATTTACACTATATAACACACCGTATAGTGTAAATGTTCATATAAAATGTGTATTTCGTAAATTTCGTTAAAATATTTTAAGAAAAAAAAGATATAATAGATGTTCCCGTAACGGGAGCTTTGGCGCTTAATGGGTTAATAAGAAAAGCCATGATTTGCACATGAACACTGGTGTAAGAAATTAAGAGAATTTGCAGACTTGGTCGATTATCTAGAGAACTGCTGGACCGATTTTAATGAAACTTGATGTGCATATACATTAATACAATACAAAACAAATAACCATTCAATAATTGTAATACACACACAGTGATCGCGATAACGCCTCTAGATGCGTATTTCACGCTTTAGAAATTCAGAATACGCCTTAAAAATTTCGGAATGCGTACTTTTACGCATTGCTTTTCCATATAAAATTAGGTATATTTTGATAAATAATTATGATTTGCTGATTTTAAATTTAAAAAATCCAATTATTGCACTAGTTTTTGTTGAACTGATATTTATGTACCTCTAGACGTATAATCAGTTATTATTACTTTCCGAACATGTACCATGTAAGGAAAGTATTGTAATCATGAAAAAATTCGACTTCAAGATTTTGGTGTTTTTACACGTTTTGAGGGCTTCTGAATCCATTTATGCTATTTTTACGAGATGCATGTATGTATGTGTGTGTGTGTGTGTGTGTATGTGTGTTTGTGTGTATGTGAGTGAACACGATAGCTCCTGAACGGAGCATTCGATTGAGCTCAAATTGGATATATATGTTATAAACCACCGTCGCAAGACCGGTATTGATTTTGGTGTGTATAGGACTTATAGTTTTTCTACAGGGCTACGACAAAGATTTCTTTTACATTATGGCCTATGGGGGGAATTTCTTGAAAGTGCGCTAGCGTTTAAACGATACATTCGATTGAGCTCAAATTCGGTATACATGTTATAAACCACCATCCTAAGACCGGTATTGATTTTGGTGTGTATAGGACTTATAGTTCTCCTAAAGGGCTACGACAAAACTTTCTTTTATGTTATGGCATAATGGCATATGGGGAGAAATTCTTGAAAGTGCGCAAGCGTTTAAACGGTGCATTCGATTGAGTTTCAATTTGGTATATATGTCTGAATTATTCATCGATTAAAATTTATTTAAGTGCTTGGTAATGATCTTAATCGTAAGTGTTCGGAAAGTCGAGTGGAGTCACTCCAGATTTTTTATATGTCAAATGCAATTTAATTATGTATTTGAATATTTAGCATAATTGTTCGTTGCTTTAATTACTCCTTTGGAAAAGAAAATGCTCTTTCTAAAAAGGTTAAGGAGTATTTTTACTCCTCTGAAAAAAATCCTAGATCGTTCACTGTACACACACATCAGGGCCGGCCCGAGGGGCGTGCGGGGTCCTAGGCGAAGCTCAAGAGCGGTGCCTCTTCTCTATCATGTCTTATGAGAAAACAAAAAAAATGGTTCAGGAGCGGGGCCTCTTTAAGCGCGCGGCCTTAGGCGATCGCCTACATGCGCACCCCCTTGGGCCGGCTGTGCACGCATGATCGTTGTGAAACACATGTTGGAATCGGAAGGTATGAAACAACGGTTGCAGAATAAACAAAAAAAAATGGGTTAATAGGGGGCATGGTCCCCTCTTACAGGTATACAGGTCTCGCAGCATGATTTCATACTTGAAATAAGGCAGTTTATCATTTGCTGTGGTAACTGATCCCACTCGTTCAGCAACGCTGTTTTCATTCCTTGGATGGTTCTCGGAGGGAGTTGCGAGTTGCAATTGCCCGCCCCAGAGCGTCCCAGACATGCGCTATAGGATTAAGGTCTGGAGATTTGGTTGGCCAGTCCATCCGGCGAATATCTTCACTTTCTAGAAATTCGTTGACCAGAAGAGCTCAATATGGCCTCGCGTTATCGTCTATTAAAGTAAACTCAGGGCCAACTGCACCCCTGAAAAGGCGAGCATAGGATTCCAAGACCTCATCCCTATACTTCACACCAGTCACAGTGCTTCTTTCAAAGACATGGAGAGGTGTGCGGCCATCCAACATGATGCCTGCCCAGACCATTAAACCTCCTCTGCCATGATGGTCGATTTCCTGGACACTGGATGGTAGGTAGCGGGTCTCTGGTTCTGTCCATACGAACGTACGACGAGAATCGGTGTTTAGGGTGAACCGGGATCCATCAGTGAAGAGATCACGGTCGCCCATTCACCCATACTCCAATCTCTGTGTTCTCTGCACCATGTTAAGCGGATTCTCCTGTTCGTAGAAGTGAGCGGGATGTAGCAGTTCTTCTTGCAAGCAACCCTCTCTCATGAAGCCTTTTGGAAACAGTCACCCTTGATACACGAGTTCCTGTGCTTGCATACAAGTCTCACGAGAGCTGAGAAGCTGTAGCACTCCTATTACTAGGGATGGACGCGAGACAAAAAATTGGCGTCTTGCAAAACAGCCGAAAAGCTTTGTCTCGTCTCGCAAAAATCCCTATATCATAATGTTTAAAATGTTTGTCTCGTCTCGCAAAAAAGCTGTAAATCTCTGTCTCGTCTCGCAAAAAGTCGTCTCGCGTCCATTCCTACCAATTACGCCTCGCTATAATGGATAAATGGCGATCTTCTCTGGCCGTCGTAGCTCTTGGACGACCTTGCCCAATCCTTTTTCTCGATGGATCCGATATCCTGGAACTGTTTCCATAAGTTGCACACGACGTTGGGCGTTAAATTGAACTCTAGAAATCTGGACTTGAGATTGGCCTGCTTCTAGCCTCCCAACAATTCGCCACCTCATCCCATCATCGAAACGTTGGTGGTTACTCATTTTTATTGTTACAATTTGAAATCAACCGATTGCTGCAAAATAACACCAAAAAATTCGCGGAGGTGTGCTAGCAAACTAAATGCGTCTTAACTTACGCGCGCTTATAAAGCCTGTTTCTCTACTGGCTCCGCCTACACACACGTGTACGCTTACGTATTTGACGTACAATATTTGCATTTTTGTCTAAAAGCATTGGTTTTACATTTAGTTCGGTTCTTTTCATGAAATTCGATAAAATATGCAAATTCTCTTAATTTATTTCACCAGTGCATATGATGCTCTTTAATTCGTATAAGAATGCTACGGATGCAAGGCATAAAACGCACATTTGTTGGTCGAATTTACCAAAACGCATTCAATTGACATTAAGCTCATTTCTCGTATCTCGTGCCGTTTTTGAGATAAGAATGCTAACTCCAAATTTAGCTGAGAGGTGGTGCTGTAAGCAGTTTTTTTGGAGTAGCGCATGGCAACTTTAAAAACTGCTTTATTAACCTAGACCCCACTTTTATGACATTAGCACTTACCGTTCAGAAATTATTTAAGTGACAAAGGACTTCAGGAATTTACAGGTCTATTCCAGAGGAGCGCGTTATGAATTGCTTGTGAAGCAGTCATCGTTAGAGAAGGGTAGCTGTGAAAGAAAAAGAAATACAGCGAAACCTCTCGCTAGCGACGAAATAAAATCTGTTTGCACACTGTATATTGCAGCAGGCACACTGTATATTGCATGTATATTGTATGTATGTGTTCAGAATAAAAAAAGGTAAGTGGTTTGCCGTTTAAATATATTTCTCAGGTCGGTGTGATCGGTTGTATTCGGTCCTGAAAATTATGAATATTACAAACGCTTTTATTTTAATATACTTACATGAAATATTTATTAACATGGCATACTGTGCCTTAATCCATATTATTGAGATGAATCTTCTGATAAACCATTTCTTACTTAAGAACTCCATGGTTCAGACGAATAAAATAATTTCTTTTCTTAATCTGGTGAATTTGATGCTATTTTTAATTTATGACGTCACTTTTTTGACTGTCATAAAAGAAAAAACCGGTTAGTCGAGTTGTTCATCCAGTAATCTTTCTAACAGATTAATATAATACAACGGCGTCGAAAATAATTTATTTTTCTTCTTAACATATTACTGTTATGGAGGAACGTAATCCCACGTTAAAAAAAGTAATAATAATAAATTTTTAAATAAAATATTTTTATTTTCATTTTTATTTTCTAACATTTACATTTCGCCAAGGATCGTTTGGTTTTCAGTATACTTGTCTATAAATGATTAGGTTTTAAAACAGAAGAATGGCGTTTTAGCTTGGTGAAAATTAACTCTCGTCTCGTTCTTCCATAGATAAAAATTGATTTTTCTTGGTGAATGAGATGGTTTCATTGTGGAACACATTTACCTTGAAGTGTCTGGAAAAAAAAAGAGAAAAGAATTACAAGCAGATATTAATAAATTGCATAACATCATTTTCAAATTGGGGGGGGGATGACGACGTAATTTAAAGAGAAGCGAACTCATGGCGATCTTAGCTGTTTGCATAAGCAAAACGCAATCAACGGTGATTTTTCTATGTTGGAGCATAATCATGCATAGGAAAATGTAAAGAGAACAAATTTACAGATCTATTCCAGAGGAGCGCGTTATGAATTGCTTGTGAAGCAGTCATCGTTAGAGAAGGGTAGCTGTGAAAGAAATAGAAATACAGCGAAACCTCTCGCTAGCGACGAAATAAAATCTATTTGCTTTAAAATTTGCCTTTTTGAGTTTCCCCACAACCAAAAGAAAGTAACCACTAACTTCCTCTCTGAATTTCCTTTTTCGGGTGATTCGATCACATGAATACGCTGCTCCAACAGTAAAATAACTCGTTTCTTAGGCATGTCTTTTCTCTAATCTACAAGATTTGTACGTGATGAGTACGTGCACTTGCACTTGCTGTCGATTTGCAATAGAGAGACTGCTTTGGAATATGGTTTTTGTCGGAAAAAAAGCAAGAAAATTTTCCGACAGGGAGCAGGGACCGGTCGTTTACAGAGGGTTGTGTGGACTCTTCTAGAAGACCTCTTAACATAAAGTAGAGGGAGGGGGGGGAGAATCGGCGCCTTAAGAAATGAGTCATTGGAGGAGGTGGTCGTTCACTCAAGTTTCACTGTAGATGAATGCAATAAAGGATAGACGGGGTCCCTCATTGATTCTGAACATAGACTCCCAACGGGGAGCTATCTCGTCCTCATTTAAAAATAACTTATCTCCAGAAACACTCGAACCAGTGAAAACAGGCCCTTAGCTATTCTGTTTTTATAGGGAAGGCTTCCAATTTTCCAAAGGGGGCTTTCAAATATACACACGTACACATGTATATATATGTGTAACTAAATTAAGGCCTCGTTCTTCGCACGGGAATGAATGTATTTTTTTAATATTACGGTTTGTTGTAAATACTATCTATATAAATAAAATTAGACTTTTGTCTGTACATTTCTTGGAATTCAAACATTTTGCGATTTCTATCCGTTTCAAGCACCCGGGAATCCGATGCGACCCTCAAAAAAAAGTTTGTCTGTCTGTCATTCTGTCATTCTGTCCGTGACGCTTTTTTTGTTGAAGCATCACGTAAAAACGACTGAAGCGAATGATATGAAATTTGGTGTCATGATAGGTGGTCACTCAACTTAAAACATAGGTGTCGAATTTTTAAAAAATCTTGATTAGATTTTCAGATTTTGCGAAAATCGTTTCAAACTGCGTAAATTTGTGTTCAAGCATCACGCAAAAACGACTGAAGCGAATGATATGAAATTGGGTGTCATGATGGGTGGTCACTCAACTTAAAACATAGGCGTCCAATTTTTAAAAAATCTTGATTAGATTTTCAGATTTTGCGAAAATCGTTTCAAACTACGTAAATTTGTGTTCAAGCATCACGTAAAAACGACTGAAGCGAATGATATGAAATTGGGTGTCATGATAGGTTGTCACTCAACTAAAACATAGGCTTCGAATTAAAAAAAAAATCTTGATTAGATTTTGAGAAAATCATTTCAAACTGCGTAAATTTGTGTTCGAACATCACGTAATAGCTGCAAAAGTGAAAAAATGATATCTGGTGAAATGATAGGTGGCCACTCACCTTAAACTACAAGCATCTAATTAAAAAATATCGATCCGATTTCGAGATTTTGTGAAAATCGTTTAAAACTGAGTGAATCTTTGTTCTCGTATTACGTAATAACGACTAAAGCGAATGATATGAAATTTGGTCACACGATAGATGGTTGCTCAATATAAACTATAGGAATCCTATTTTTAAACATTTTTATTAGATTTTGGGATTTTGTGAAAATTCTCTCAAAATACGTTTATATTTCTTCAAACATCACGTAATAACGACTAATACGAATGATACGAAATTGAGTGATATGATAGGTAGTTGCTAATCTTAATTTATAGGCGTTGAATTTTAAAAATATTTTGCTTACATTTTGAGATTTTTCGAAAATCGTTTTAAAATGCTGAAAATTTGTTCCAGCATCACGAAATAAAGACTGCAGGGAATGAAACGAATTTGGGTGACATGATAGGTTGTCACTCAACTTAAATTCTAGGCTTCAAAATTTTCAAAAATGTTGATTAAATTTTGAGATTTTGCGAAAATTATTTCAATATGCGTCAATATTCGTTCGCGCATCACATAATTACGACTAAAGCGAATGAAATGATATTACTTAGTTACTCTCTAACCTGTAATATTTTAACAATACGTGAAAAATATAACTTCGCTTTCTTTACTTTGGCAACATACTACATCCATTCCGTGTACTCCTACAATGCTGACGAAAGTTCTTGCTTTTTGGAAATTTTCATTCACTAACCCGTCGAGGACGGGTACTTCAGCTAGTCTATATAAATAAAATTAGACTTTTGTCTGTACATTTCTAGGAATTCAAAAATTTTGCGATTTCTATCCGTTTCAAGCACCCGGGAATCCGATGCGACCCTCAAAAAAAAGTTTGTCTGTCTGTCATTCTGTCATTCTGTCATTCTGTCCGTGACGCTTTTTTTGTTTAAGCATCACGTAAAAACGACTGAAGCGAATGATATGAAATTTGGTGTCATGATAGGTGGTCACTCAACTTAAAACATAGGCGTCCAATTTTTAAAAAATTCTGATTGGATTTTGAGATTTTGCGAAAATCCTTTCAAACTGCGTAAATTTGTGTTCAAGCATCACGTAAAAACGACTGAAGCGAATGATATGAAATTGGGTGTCATGATAGGTGGTCACTCAACTTAAAACATAGGCGTCCAATTTTTAAAAAAATCTGATTGGATTTTGAGATTTTGCGAAAATCCTTTCAAACTGCGTATATTTGTGTTCGCACATCACGTAATAACTGCAAAGGTGTAAAAATGATATTTGGTGAAATGATAGGTGGTCACTCACCATAAACTATAAGCATCTAATTTAAAAAAATCCATCAGATTTCGAGATTTTGTGAAAATCGTTTAAAACTGAGTGAATCTTTGTTCCCGTATTACGTAATAACGACTAAAGCGAATGATATGAAATTTGGTCACCGGATAGATGGTTGCTCAACATAAACTATAGGAGTCCAATTTTTTAAACATTTTTATTAGATTTTGAGATTTTGTGAAAATTCTCTGAAAATACGTTTATATTTCTTCAAACATCACGTAATAACGACTAATACGAATGGTACGAAATTGAGTGATATGATAGGTAGTTGCTAATCTTAATTTATAGGCGTTGAATTTTAAAAATATTTTGCTTACATTTTGAGATTTTTCGAAAATCGTTTTAAAATGCTGAAAATTTGTTCCAGCATCACGAAATAAAGACTGCAGGGAATGAAACGAATTTGGGTGACAAGATAGGTTGTCACTCAACTTAAATTCTAGGCTTCAAATTTTTCAAAAATGTTGATTAAATTTTGAGATTTTGCGAAAATTATTTCAATATGCGTAAATATTCGTTCGCGCATCCCATAATTACGACTAAAGCGAATGAAATGATATTACTTAGTTATTCTCTAACCTGTAATATTTTAACAATACCTGAAAATTATAATTTCGCTTTCTTTACTTTGGCAACATACTACATCCATTCTGTGTACTCCTACAATGCTGACGAAAGTTCTTGCTTTTTGGAAATTTTCATTCACTAACCCGTCGAGGACGGGCACTTCAGCTAGTATCATAATAAATAGATATATCAAGATGGATATCGCATAAATATTATGTGTGTTCAATAATCATGCATATAGAATTTCATGACGATCGTTTGAACGGTGAAGAAGATGATTTGGCGCAGCGCAATGTCAAATTTTTTGCAAAATGGATAGCATCAAAATTTTCTCATGTTCAAATATCTATGTGTACCAATTTTCATAGCAAACAGTTTAACGGTCAAGATGCGCCGCAGCACCATCTACTGGCAAATTAAAGTAATAATACGCTACCGCGCCATCAAAGGGCGAGTTATTGCAAAATGGATTATGCAAAAATACTCTCCGTGTTCACATATGTAAGTATATCGATTTTCAGAGAGGTCAGTTGTACGACCAAGAAGTTGATAGCATCAGTGCTATCTAGTGGCGAGTTAAAGTAATAATGTGCTGCAGTGCCATCTAATGGGAAGTTACAGCCAAATGAATACTAAAAAATATTCTCTCTGCTGAAATGTGTAAGTATGTCAATTCTTAAAGTTCATCAGTCGAACGGTTTTGTGGTTTTGAAGTTGGTGCACTTCATCGGCATCTAGCGGCAAATCATAGCAAAATGGATAGCGTAAAAGTATTTATCCTCCGTGCTCAAATATCTGTGTATCATCTGTGTGTATGGGGAGTTAAGACCAAATGAATACTAAAAAATATTCTCTCTGCTGAAATGTGTAAGTATATCAATTCTTAAAGTTCATCAGTCGAACGGTTTTGTGGTTTTGAAGTTGGTGCACTTCATCGGCATCTAGCGGCAAGTCATAGCAAAATGGATAGCGTAAAAGTATTTATCCTCCGTGCTCAAATATCTGTGTATCATCTGTGTGTACCAATTTTCATCGAAATCAGTTGAACGGTATTTTCATAGCACTCGGCCGAACGGTACAGAAGGCAAGTTATAGCAAAATGGATGAGGCGAAAATATTCTTCGCGTTCAAACATCTATATATACGAATTTCCATGGTGATCAGTTGAACGGTCCTTATTAGTTTGAAGTACATCTCGTGGCAAGTTATGGCAAAATGGATAAAGCCAAAATATCCTCCGTGTTCAAATATATATCTATACCAGTTTTCATAGCGATCAGTTGAACAGTCTTTATATGCTGCAACGCCATCTACCGGCGAGTTAAAGAAAGAAGTTGATACGTTGCAGCACCATCTGGTGGCGAGTTAGAATAATGATATGCTACAGCACAATGAAGTGGAGAGTTATAGCAAAATGCATAACACGAATATATTCTCTGTGTTCAAGAATCTATGTATATCTATTTTCATAGAGATCAATTGTCCGATCAAGAAGTTGGTGCGCTGCATGGCCATCTAATGGCGAGTTAAAGTAATAATGCGCTGCAGTGTCATCTAATAGTGAGTAACAGCTAAATAGATAGTTAGAAATATATTGTCCGTGTTCAAATGTGTAAGTATAAAATTTTTTGTGGCGATTGGTCAAACGGTATATAACTTGATGCGCTGCAGCGTCATCTTATAGCAAAACGGATAGTGTAAAAATATTCTCCATGTTCAAATATCCATGTGTACCAAGTTTCATCAAAATTGATTGAACGGTATTTTCACAGCAAGCGCTTGAACAGAATAGAATTCGACGTTCTGAAGCGCAATCTAGCGGAAGATATATAGCAAAATGGATAGTGTAAAAATATTCTCCGTGTTCAAATATCCACAAATAACCAATTTCCATCAAAATTAGTTGGACGGTATTTTCATAGCAAGCGCTCGAACGGAATAGAATTCGACGCTCTGTAGTGCCATCTAGCGGGAAGTTATAGCAAAATGGATAGTGTACAAATATTCTCCGTGATCAAATATCCATACTTATCAATTTTCGTCTAAATAGGTTAAACGGTATTTTCAAAGCAAGCTGCCACCTAGCGACATCCGATATTTTAATACGTTATTCTGCTATTCGGGCGGAGACGAATCCAACAAATCAGAGATCATTAAAATCGATCTAGCCATTCTTGAGTTATAAATGGTGTAACTAGCCCGACTTTGTTTTATTTATATATATATATGTTACAGTTGTCTGCCAGTGGTCGAAATTCGACCATAAAGCATTAAATTTTTTAATTTGAGTGTGAATAAAGTTTTTCTGTCAAAGAGTATGTCTCAAGATTCCATATACAGTACAGTAGAATCTACTAATGTGACCACCTTGTGGCTAAGAGACCATCTGTCTATAGGGACCCCTTTTGTAAAATTTCACTTTCCACCCCACTTTTCTGTGAAGACGGTGTTTTTGTAAAAACGCTATCATATTTTGCTAAATGCAAAAGCAGCTCCAGCGAGAACACAGAAAACAGAAACTGAAAATTGACGAACTTCCGGTTTTTCAGTTTCTGTCAAGCAGAATCAAGGGCGGAAAACGGAGTTGAAAATGTTGAACTTTTCTGTTTCTGCCCGCGTTTTCTGCCGTGTGCCAGCCAATAAGAATTCGCCTAGATCCAGAGCTGTCATCCAAAAACAAGATGGCGTCACATTTCGATGCTGAAGTACTTGTATCTCAGAGATAATTCTTATTATCTTATTGTGTTATAAATCTGTATTCAATCTATATAAATAAAATTAGACTTTTGTCTGTACATTTCTTGGAATTCAAAAATTTTGCGATTTCTATCCGTTTCAAGCACCCGGGAATCCGATGCGACCCTCAAAAAAAGTTTGTCTGTCTGTCATTCTGTCATTCTGTCATTCTGTCCGTGACGCTTTTTTTGTTTAAGCATCACGTAAAAACGACTGAAGCGAATGATATGAAATTTGGTGTCATGATAGGTGGTCACTCAACTTAAAACATAGGCGTCGAATTTTTAAAAAATCTTGATTAGATTTGCGTAAATTTGTGTTCAAGCATCACGCAAAAACGACTGAAGCGAATGATATGAAATTGGGTGTCATGATAGGTGGTCACTCAACTTAAAACATAGGCGTCCAATTTTTAAAAAATTCTAATTGGATTTTGAGATTTTGCGAAAATCCTTTCAAACTGCGTAAATTTGTGTTCAAGCATCACGTAAAAACGACTGAAGCGAATGATATGAAATTGAGTGACATGATAGGTGGTCACTCAACTTAAAACATAGGAGTCGAATTAAAAAAAATCTTGATTAGATTTTGAAATTTTGCGAAAATCATTTCAAACTACGTAAATTTGTGTTCGCACATCACGTAATAACTGCAAAGGTGAAAAAATGATATTTGGTGAAATGATAGGTGGTCACTCACCTTAAACTATAAGCATCTAATTAAAAAAAATCCATCAGATTTCGAGATTTTGTGAAAATCGTTTAAAACTGAGTGAATCTTTTCCCGTATTACGTAATAACGACTAAAGCGATTGATATGAAATTTGGTCACACGATAGATGGTTGCTCAACATAAACTATAGGAGTCCAATTTTTTAAACATTTTTATTAGATTTTGAGATTTTGTGAAAATTCTCTCAAAATACGTTTATATTTCTTCAAACATCACGTAATAACGACTAATACGAATGATACGAAATTGAGTGATATGATAGGTAGTTGGTAATCTTAATTTATAGGCGTTGAATTTTAAAAATATTTTGCTTACATTTTGAGATTTTTCGAAAATCGTTTTAAAATGCTGAAAATTTGTTCCAGCATCACGAAATAAAGACTGCAGGGAATGAAACGAATTTGGGTGACATGATACGTTGTCACTCAACTTAAATTCTAGGCTTCAAATTTTTCAAAAATGTTGATTAAATTTTGAGATTTTGCGAAAATTATTTCAAAATGCGTAAATATTCGTTCGCGCATCACATAATTACGACTAAAGCGAATGAAATGATATTACTTAGTTACTCTCTAACCTGTAATATTTTAACAATACATGAAAATTATAACTTCGCTTTCTTTACTTTGGCAACATACTACATCCATTCTGTGTACTCCTACAATGCTGACGAAAGTTCTTGCTTTTTGGAAATTTTCATTCACTAACCCGTCGAGGACGGGTACTTCAGCTAGTAAAAAATATAAATGTGAAAAAAGGATATTTTCTTAAAACCAACGTTTTTGTATTTGGTTTTCTTAAAACCAACGTTTTATTTAAAACCAACGTTTTTGTAAAATAGTACTTACTCTTCATCTACAGTTCGGGGATGTTCATTCAATTTTAATGCTGTGAAAATTCCATATTTTGCTCTTACTAGGAAATGTTTTAAACTGATAAAGTATGTTTAGTTTTTTAATTGTATGTGCTCTAATAAAAGTCGTCCTATTCATAAAGTGAATGCTTATTTTAGCGAGAAATTATTCTGTATTCACGTATTTTTTCGCGCTTTTTCAATCATCGAACGTATCTAGCAATAAACGATTTAAAATGAAAACGATAGATGGCGCCTGCATCGTAGTATATGCTAAGGCGTATTATGCTAGAATGGAGTCAAGTGACGACAGAAAATAATCCCGACAGAAATTCTTTTCTGCGAGAAAATTCCGCTTTCCGGTAATGTGGAGTCCAGGCCATAGGGGTCATCTCTCTCTACCCACCTTGGATTTCACACGGTCCCGTGCGATTTCACACATTGAGTTTGAGTTTTCAACAATTTAGGCTAAGCTAAAAAGTCTAGTAGCCCCCTCAGAAAATTCAGCTTGAAGCCGTATTCGGCTAAAGGCCCATTATGTTCGGAGTTATAAAATCTTGAACCGTCGAATGATTGAGCTCTACTTGCTGAGGCGCACCACTAACCACGTATAAAAACTTGCTGCCTCAATATATTTGCACTCTTTTCGAATGATTGTCATGTAGATTTGTTTACTGTCATCGAAAATACTGGTATATTTGGAAATTGAGTTTTTTGAAAGGATATGGTTAAACAGTTCCAGAATATTTTATAAGTGTAATTAAAATTCTTTTATTGGCTACGGTTCCAGTTGAAACTTTGCAATCAATAGCATTACGATATATAAACTTGATGCACCTTCTTGTTCCACTGACTAATGCTTTCTTTGTATTTAAGTTTCTGATTAGTATAACGATGCAATTAATTTTCAATACTAAGTTATGTGGGTGGTACATTATGATATTTTCCGGTTAGCCAGGAGCAAAATCCCGCTAACTGTTTTTTCTGGGAAACGTTTAAAGAATACTTCTGAAACACTGTCGTTCCCCAAAACAAAGCCAGAAATTTTAATCCGTAAACAAAGTAGTATTTATATACAGAATTCAGCATACATAAAAATGTCAATATACTAAAATGAAATTTGTATGCTTATTGGTTACATAATGTGGAATTGAGCGAAACGTGTGGAATTAAAATACGAAATTAAATTAAACTTCCAAAATATGGAAAGGGATAAACAACTATGTACTGGAAATTGCTTTAGATTTGTAAGCATTTGGCGCAGATAATAATTATTAGGCAATTTTTTATTTGCTCCCGGCTAACTGAAAGGAAACCCAAATCACTCATAGTCAAATATTCAAAAACTCTATTGGATAGTTATTGATTTCATTGTCATCATAGCAAATTATTTGTTTTAAGCTATGGTGATATGTTCTCTGTTCATCAGATATTCGATTCTCAGCATTAATAAAAGTTCAATCATCATTTTTAGGTTATATTATAACGTACTTCAATATGTTATCTCAGAGTATGTTTTCGGAAAAATATGCATTCCCTTCATTAGGTATTTCTTCAATAATATTTTCGGAAAAAATTTGCTTTAGCATACTGCGTGGCAAGAGATTGTGAAGAAATTGTCGAATTGGCGCGTTTCTGTAAAGCGTCTCTTGGAGTGTAACCCGCCCTATTCGGTTCGTTTTTCCATTGCTTCAAAACATGGAATTTACAACACTTCGCGCACTTATCGACCATCTAAAAAAAGTCGCCAAGCATAGGGCTAAAGCACATTTTAGTCATTGGCGTTTCACCAAACTGGGGAATCATTCCACTTTTTGCAAATTTTGTTGAAATACTATAACCGTGTAGTACTGCTGAAAGGTAGTGTTGTTCTTTCAAAATTGACACAACAATGGAACCATCGCCCGATTGGCGCGATATACTGCGTGCCAAATTACTTCTCTAATTTTTTAACGGTGCATTAGTGTATTACTCAAAAATTTTAATATCCGCACAACCACCTTCATTCGAACTTTAACTGTGCCGAATTTCGCGCTCATCCGTTTTCGCAATGTGCTGCAAAAGGGGCACAAAGGCGTTCTCTAGCCTATTTATATTACATAGATAGACTAAGAAACTTACTTTTAATTTAAGGCTGTAGTTCGAAGAAAATAAAACCTATTTTTGGTTCTGGTACACAAATTGAAATAAACTAATAGCACCAGGTTCTCGAAAAAAATTCAAGATGATTCTTTATAAGCTGCATTACACACTGTGATAAGCGAAAAAAACGGAGCCTTTTGCTATAAACTTTCAGGAAAAATTCTTAAATATGGAACTGCACTGCATAATTTTTCTAAAAATTATATGTTTTGCAAAATTTTCGATTTTTAAGAATTTTTTTAAAAGTTTGTAACAGATACAGGTTAATTGTTTATTACAGTATGTGCTACAGCTTTTAAAGAGACAGTCTCGGAATTTTAAAGTGACTGGCATTATTAGTTTATTAGTGCTTATGTACTAAAATAGCATGATTTTTTTCGAAGTATACCGTTAAGCTATATCCATCTATTCATTATTAGTTTTTAAAAACCAGAAATTCAGTGTATCTCTGACCTCAAGACTTTAGTCATGACGTCAGTGCTCGTCAAACTATTGTGCAATGATCGTGCAAATAGTATGTGCGCTCACGGATCGCACATTGATTGTGCGGTTAGAGGGTGCACAATTTTTTTAGAGTGGTACTCCAACTTAACGAGCTTTATTATCCGTGACTGCGTACCCGTTCTCCGCACGGTAGGGAGCAAAACTTTTTCTTGCATGTATAATTCGAATTGATTCCAGTAATGTGGAATCTAAAAATAAACAACATGATTTGACTCTTGGCGTAAAGTTACTCATTAGTTATTCGTAAAGTTAGTATAAATACTGATCTGAGAACATTGTTAATATTATGAAACAAAAAACTATGTCGGTGTCATTGGCGATCAGAAAAAGAAAAGCGTGACGGTTCCTAAAAATTTCTAACTTTCAAAATGTCTCATTTCTACATCATACTCTTTTTTAGATTTAAGTTATACCATTAATACCTTAGATACTACATGATGTGAAGAACCGTTTTTTTTTTATAATTAAATAGTTGTGTGTACCCGCTCTTCGCAAGGCAAGAAGAGAACATTTTCCTAAAATGTTATCATAACTACTTGTGACAAAACAGAATCTCCAAGAAAAAAAAAGTTCAGGTACAGAATTTTCTGTTGAAATTACCGCGGGATATATTAACGCGACGTAGAATTATTTAATGTTTAGTTAGCTGTGATGTAAGATGGCTGTTGAAAAACGAAAAGAAACGAATAGTTTCACGAAATATTTATTAACGCGGTATATTGTGCTTTGATCAATATTGCCCTAGCATATCTAATAACTATTACTAAGAGTATCCTTTACTGATACCAATATATTTTCGTTTTTCCATCTTTAATGTTTAATTTAAAGAAACGGTTTAGATATTTGCCACTAATGTAGTTTTTTATTCTTTGGTGATTCTTTGCAATTTACGCATTAGTATAAACGATAATCATTTCACTTTCTGGCTGCCATTAAAACAGCTCTCCATACATTCTTATGCATAACTCTTGTCAGATTGGCGTATTTAGCACGTAAAATATTTCCTGCGATTCGAAAACGTGTCCCGTTTAAAAATTATATCGAAAATAATGCTGGATAATTCATCGTTGAAAAAACAGCATTCAATTCTTTTTCTGGCAACGTATTATAAAATAGGGAATAATTTCGTGCGTGGCGTATGTTTTGTTTGTGAGCCCGTAATTTTGATTGAGTTTCGAAAGGGGTTTTAATCTCGTGAAATCTAAGTCATTTTGATCTAACATGTGGAAACTCAGTTATTTTAAAGTCATTTTATTTATGTTTTTCAAATGGCAATTTTATTCATTGTTACTGTTTCCCAGACAACCATAGCGGAAGATATCATACCGAAATCTTGAAACAGCTTTTATTAAATTCAAAATCCTTCTTTACATAAAAATTCGTAAAAAATCTCCTAATTTATATTTTTCCTCCGTTCTTCTTTTAAAAGTGGGCGAAATATATGCTCCGTCTTTCGCCGAAATATAAAAAAGTTATGACAGATAGAATGAAAGATGCAACAGTTTTAAAATTACTTTTACGCAAACGTCGTCAAAAGAGAAATTCTTTTTAAAAATTCCCCAAAATCGGCAAAATATGTTACATAGTCAAAACAAACTGTTTTCGAAAGAAAATTTTCTCCTCTATCCGATGATGCAAATATCGTTTTATTGCGAGTGCAATGACCGGCGTTATTACGTATTATGCAAGAAAAATCGCTAAAAATCGGACAAAACATAAAATAAAACATTTTCTAATTCGAATTTCGAAAAAATCGCTCCGAGGCGTGTTAGTATCTGTCCTAGTGAAGCCGTATGCAAAATTCGGTAGGTCTGCGACCAACCGTCTCGGCGCAATGCGATCGAGAGACGCGCGCAAGAAGATCGGAGGTCACAAACCTACCTACAAACCTAGCTACATACAATGTTTACTCTCGGATTTTATTATATATAAGACTTTTTAAGCACTATAAAATTTTATCGTCTGTTTATCATTGCATCAATTCATTAGTTTTTATGGTTTAGTTCTCATCGCATTCAAGTTGAGCGAGAATACCCGTCTTATTTTGCTCATTCAGAATCTATCACGCAATCATAGAACAGCATTGAACGAGATGTATTTTGAACCTAAGTCCTATGAGAAAGTTAAAGATGTTTAGCTAAATAAATATTCCAATGATATCCTTATATATCATGATAATGATATACTACGTCGTCAGCGTGGGAACTTTTAACCCTTTAAGTTCCCGCTCTGGGAGTAGGTACAGTGTTCCCGCTCTGGGAACACCAAACTCTGACGTTTTGACTGTTGCCAGTCACGCAGAATAGATTTGATTTCTATAAAAATAATTGCCGGTGACATAGCTCCACGATAATCCTTTACTTTTTAGCACGTCATTTTCCGTAAAAAGAATCGTCGCGATTATTTTTAACAGCACTGACATCTGCTGAAAAATGGAAGAATACGGGAACAGCTAGATAGATTGCTGTTCCCGCATTCTATGCTGAAAAAAGGGCACCCGTTGCCATCGCTCGACTTAACTACCAGCCAGATGGCGGACGATCGAAACGTTCATCGCGTTGCTGGTAGTTAAGTCGAGCGATGGCAACGGCTGCCCTTTTTTCAGCATTGGGAAAGGGTTGCGCCTCAAAGGGTTAAAGGTGTTCTACCTGAAGAGCGATCGTCGTCACAGGACTTTTGAACAGCTCTATAAACACACCAATGGTGTTTAAACACTCGAAAGTATTAATAAATCTTCTTCACCCTATGCACTATGGACTCACGACTAACGGCCAAGCTGTATGTCTCCCGCAACTTTCAGAAAAAAATCATTTAAGCACAAAAATTGCCTTCAAAAATGGACCGAGGGTTTACTCGTTTTTGGAAATATCGCGCATTTTTTCCCAGACAGTTTCGTATTTCACTCAGGTTCGTTGTCAGTGTCAGTTCACAGTGCAGCTTGTAAAGAGACATTCTAAATTTTTCAGCGCAATTCAATTCTTTAAAAAGCGGTTCGAAAGTTGCATGGTTTTCATGTGGAACAACACACAAGAATTGAGTGTTGTTTTGACGACAGCTGACGACAACACCCTTTTTTGACGACAGCTGGCTGTGCCGCACAGCCAGCTGTCGTCAAAAAGGGTCTCTA